>RDPX01000084.1:309663-347523 GCA_003991215.1 Morbakka virulenta
ATAAAAATTGTTCCTGTCAAGTAGATTTAGTTTCATGGTATTATGCACTACCAACATACTGAAAATGAAGTAGAAATATTAAAAATTGACTGTGCTGTAGCCTTTTGAAGATTTTGGGACACTGGTGTCCCTCTGGGCAACACATGATAAATAAACAGCTTCTCATATCATCCAATTGTGGCAATTTTTAAGTGGTTTGATAGTGTTCACATGCTTTATATCGGTTCCACATGACTTGATTCATCCAAGAAATGCATGCAAAGCGTAAAAATCTGATCAATGAAAAAATAAGGGGATGGACATACCCCTTTTCTGCCCTGTTCATAAACATTTTTGACACCCCTTGTTACTGCCCCACACCTCTTCTTCAAATTCTGTGAAGTGCAAGTGGGTGGTTTTCTTGTTATTTACTCCTCACCACAGGAAGCAATCTGTTGCTTATGAGCAAAGCAAACCCAATTTCACAGTAGAAAATCAACAGCTTTGTGGTGCGACGTCAGCCAAATAGAGTTTTCCGGAAAAGCGTTTCAGCCTCTTAGATTTCAAGTCCAATGTTGCAACAAGTTTGATTGGCTCATACTCGAGCCGACTTCGCTCGTAACCTTCATCGCGGCCTGGGAAAAGACGAGCAAGACAAAGCTTTCCTGAAGGGCAAGCCGACCACCTCCCTGAGTTCCAAACAATGTGAGCGAGATGCCATTACTGTTCAAAGGAAGGGAAAGAAAACCGAACATTTGTCAAGTGTCTCACGTGTGACATATCTCTGCTTGGTAAAGGAACGAAACTGTTTCCTTAAGTATCACATTTAAATAATGACTTTTGCTGCTCTGAGTAAAGCAGAAGACACAGTTCATGGACAATATATTTGTGTTCAAAGTCCAGTTATGCTTCTATTTTCACACCTTTTGTATTTTACATTGAAAACTACAAGAACTTTGTGTTGATAATTTTAGTACCTTCTTTCTAACAACACGTTTGAAAATAGCTCCTATTGTTGTGACATTTCCCCCCGGGGTGTGGCGTTTATCATTCATGATAGGGATACCATATGTATTTTGTAAAGACCGAGGAACTATTTTAAATAATTGGAAGGTTTGCTCAAGTAAGCAGAAAAAACTCATGCCTAAGGCTTGCAGTGTGTTGCCCAGAGGGACACCAGTGCCCCAAGAGAAGTTTTTTCGTCCAATATTACATTCTGGTATCATTTTCATCATTTCTGTTTGACACCCAATCGCTTCAATCGCTTGTTGCCCAGAGGGACAATGGTGTCCCAAGCTGTATCTCCAGAACGGCTGAACATATTGACACTGGACTTTCGACGGCCTGTTTTTAATCAAAATTTGTCGCCAAACTTAAATTATTGTTGAGATTTACTTGCCCAATCTGTTGTGGGCGTCAAAGGGTTAACTTGCCCACTCCCGGATTATCTTCTCTAACCTTTTCACAAACACGACTAATATTATGGGCGAGATAACCCACGTGTATAAGTTTCTGACAAAACGATTTTAATCCCTGAACTGCTTTTTTCATATACGGCGCGCTGTCTATTACACATACTAAATATTGTCGAAAGATATTTTCATTAAATGTATACTCTCGAGTAAAAAGCGGCCTACTGTCACATTGTTAGTGCTGTCCAAAAAGCCAACGTTTACTGAAAACGAAGTTCTGTTGTCATCGAATAGTCTCATTATGCAATTACATACATAACATCCTTTAACATCAGTTGTTTTGTCGACCGATATCCACATTAACTGGTCTTTTAGTTCATTTTTAATGGTTTCAATCTTTTTTTTGTATACTTGCTCAACATAATTTTTTCTTACAGTTGACTCACTCAGGGTATTTTATCCCGTATACTTCGTTAAAAACGATTTAAATGTGTCATTTTCTAATTTCCAAAATGGAATGTTTGCTGCATTGAATGCCTTTGTTAAATCCTTAATATACTCAGCATTGTATGCTTCATTTGAAGCCTAAGGGCTTGTTTCCATAGAGTTGCAATTGCCAAAGAATTTGAGAGTAAGTGGAACTTTCCGCATTGTATTGGTTGCATTGACGGTAAGCATGTAGTGATGCAAGCCCCATCACGTAGTGGCTCTGAACACTTTAATTGTAAAAAAGCACACAGTATCGTACTTTTAGCTGTGTGCAACGCTAAGTACGAATTTACTATGGTAGATATAGGAGAACCCGGTCGACAAAGTTGTTGTTGATAATGTACGATACAAGAACTGGCAGATGAAATGGCCGAGGTATCTATCGTTATTATTTTCTTCTGTTGATGTTTCTGTTCTGCTTCCTTTTGTTCCTTTAAGAATCTTTGATAAATTTATCATATTATCTATGATAATTTCTTTGGCAATTTTTTTCCACTTGAACACTGTGTCAGGTACTGCAAGATACCCTCTATTACTTAACACATTCCATATCGCCGTGCACGTTTCGTTGATGATACGACTAATTGTAGGTAAACTTACTCTGAAACTACTTGCAATAGAAATGTGTGCATCGCCACATGATAGGTACCATAATGTTATACAAAGCCTTTCACTTGGTCCTGTAACATCGCGAATTATAGATAATTTCGGAATAAAAGGAGCAACCCACGAAAGAAGTTCTTCGAATCGCCTAGGTAGCATTTTGAAGGCTTTGAAGAAATATTCATTGTCAAGCAGCATTAAATCCTGTACTAAAACCTTTTATTAGCCTTTATTTCTTCCCTCCTTAAACAGCTTTCTCACCCAGAATTATTTTTGTTTTTGAATTCCATTCTGAGGGCGTCTTTGTTTACGACACAATAATACAAGCAATATTAAAATCAATTTTTGCTTTTGAAGCAAGAGAAACCTCTTGTTTTTGCTGTCATGTTTGTTCACATGAAAACGCGCCAAGAAAAAATACGCTGTGTGGAAATGGCTTGAGGCTCAGGCGGAAAAAGCTCACGCGCATTTTCCGCTACAGCGGACATTGCAGCTCTATGGAAACAAGCGTTAACTTGCCACAAATACCTGCTTTTGTTTTGATGGTTCGGCCAATGACTTATGTTTTACAGGTCTAACATATGTAACCACTGTAGTCCGATGTTCATATGATTCCATCTGTATCGAAATATTTAAATACATCACAATACCGTCTCAGCAGCTTTTGTGCTGCAGGTTTACTTTTGGGCATTTTGAAATTATTTGATTTTGTAACTTTAATTTTGTCAAGCTGTTGACTCCACTGACTAAGTCCGGTAGTGTTGCATGTTGAGAAGGCGTAAAGAGATCAGGGGCATTTGATTGAGGGCTAAAAGAGCCAATTATATTTGAAACAACTCTAGCTGTGATTGAAATATCTGTTCAGATTTAACTACAAGGTGTGAAAATTAGCACTTTCTGGTTCGAGTGTTACGCCGAAAAGACCAGTTTTCAAGTTCATTCGCAGACCGCTAACGAACAGAAATGTCCAAACTGTCGTTATTGACAGCACACAGGGGTAATTAAGAAAGATAGAGAAAATGTTTATGAATGTGAGCACAGAAAATGAACATGAGACGTGAGATTAGCTAACATTTGTCGTTTTTTAGTGTCAAGACAGTTGTTTATTCAGGCTAAAATGCTTATTTGAAGATTATACAAGTAACGCCTAAATATACAACTAAAAATACAATTATACGATTATTCAATTATCCGGGCCCTACTTATAAGATAGATGCCGTAACTTTTACTAGGAATTAATAGAATGGTGGTAACACTAGGATTACGGGTAGGTATGGGTTGGTATAAAATAGTGTTAAGATAAAACTGGGACGATGAAGCGGTAAAGCCTCCTTTAGGTTAACAGAGGTAGTGACACAGAAATATATAAATTAATGACCCAGTTCTTGTTTCGGTAATCTTACAAAAACGAAAATATCGATTCCAAATGCAGGGTTTTTAGCCATTTTTTTTTTCTTTATGGATGTTGTGATTAGTGCCAGTATTGAAACGAGGATTTCGGCAAGGCTCAGACAGGAAATTGATTCTAGCTTTTGTTGAAAATGTATGAAATAGTTATTGGGGACAACGTGGTTTAACATACTTATTATTATACATTAATCTTCGTGATTATGATTAAGATTCATGATTCATATTATGGTATTAATAATTTTTACGTGTGTAAGTACCAATTATTTGATAGAATGCGGTTTGCCGTCAACCTTTTTATTGTTTTCAGATCTGCAGTACATTATCATTCCACAGTGGTAATGGAGCTCGTCTAATGTCTACTTAGTACATCACAAGAAAATATCACATATAATTTTTAGTGTATTTTGTGTACTTTGTGTGGTTTACTATATTTAGACTGGAAGAACTTAATCGTCGTTATCAGGGCTCACAGTACCAAGAGGTCTACCTCTTCCCCAAACAACGGCCAGCGCCGTCACCAGGAAGGGAGGTATCCCACCCCTGGCGCTGCTGGTTCACCACCAAAGAAAATTCAAAAGGAAAAAAAGAAAAAGATGGACTAGGGAAGAGTACAAGGAAGTAACGTATTGTTTCTATTACGCATTTGAAAAACCTCAAACAAACAACACTGAGGACACTTTTATAACATGATGCTCACGTAATAGTGTGAGTGACAAAATGGAAGGCTTAAACGCAAATAATTTAGCAAACGTAAGAAGATATTTTGTGCGCAGCCAGAAATTGACAGATGTTGAAATTGCACAAATTAAGGAAACTGGTGTAAATGATACTTGAGAAAATGGCCTGGAAGAGGGGGTAGAGGAAGGTGAGGAGGTTCAGGAAGGTGTTGTGAATGTAGTTGCTGATGAGAATTTTATTGGACAAGGTTTGCAGAATGATGAAGAACGGGAACGGGAGCTGAACACTGAGGAAATGATTGAGATGACAACGGGTATCTTAGAAGAATTGTCTATTGCCCAGCATACAGACTTTAAGGATCGAGAGTCTTTATTGAAAATCTGTCATGCCAACAAATACAGAAATATCATTGATGTTGACAATGCCGCCCTAAAACAACTCTGTAACGAAATAGACCCAATTTTAAGTGAACTGAATGAATTAATATATGCTAAAGGAAAAGTACTCTAGAAAAAGTGTGGTGTTAAACCTAAACGAAAGAAAAATAATGTACGTAAAGCAAGTAAACCTAAATGGTAAGTAAAAATTGATAAAGAAATTGGAAATCTTAGAAAAGAAATCTCTTTGCTAGACGAACTTCAAAAGGATAAAGAAATAAAATCTGGTGAGGCTAGAAAGGTATTACGAAGGTATAAAATCGAAAAGAAACATCAAAAACTACGAGTTAAGGCTCAGAGAGTGCGAAGGTACGTTAAACGAAATAAATTCTACAAACAAAATAAGATCTTTGGAACAGACACCAAAAAATTTTACAGAGAAATAGGAAAGTCAGACATAAGTGGAGATGAAATACCGTCAAAAATAAAAAGTACGCGAATTCTGGAAAAATATTTGGGGAACAGAGAAAGGGGATAATAAAAACTCTGAATGGTTGAATAATTTCGAAAACAGTACAAATGATATCCCCGAACAGGGATGGAAAGACATACAAGTTGACGAAGTACCGAGAGCTCTCTAGAAAGCTCACAAGTGGAAATCCCGAGGAGTTGATCAAAACCCAAACGTCTGGCATAGCACCCTACACTCAGCACATGCAAAAATAGCACTAAACGTCAACAAACTAATGGCAGACCCAACAACAGCACCCAAATGGCTTTGCCTAGGTACTACATATCTCGCAAAAAATAGAGAAACAGCAATGGCAAAAAACTAACGCCTAATCACTTGCCTATCGACCTCTTACAAACTATTGACCTCAATTCTCACTGAAAGAGGTTATTCACAAATGGAAGATCACAATATATTCCCAATTGAACAGAAAGGTGGTCGTAAAGAATCGTATGGTTGCCAAGACCAATTGCTAATTAATAAAATGATACTAGAAAATGCCAAAACCAAACAAAAACACCTGAGTACTACCTGGATAGATCACAAAAAGGCTTTTGATAATGTTCCTCATTCCTGGATCCTACGTTGTCTAGAAACTTTCTACGTTCCACCTGTAGTAATTAACTTTCTTAGAAAATCTTTGATGCTATGGGAAACTAACCTTACCCTCTCCCGCTCTAACAGAATTTTGACTGCTAATGGAATGCACATAAAGTGTGGCATTTTTCAGGTTGACTCTCTCCCCCCTTCTATTCTGCATGGCACTTATACCTTTGTCTCAACTTTTGAGCGATATAGGATATACATACAAGTTCGGTAATAAGAAGATAAATCAGCTATTTTACATGGATGACCTGAAGTTGTATGTCTGTAATGATAGTGAGCTGGAAGGACTGTTGAAAACAGTAAAGGCATTTTGCGATGATATTGGTATGGAATTTGGTTTGGATAAGTACGCTAAAGCTACCTTTAAGCGTGGACAGTTGGAAAGTACAGACAACGTTGTGTTAGATGATGAGTCACTAATCAAGGAATTGGAACAGGAGGAAACATATAAGTACTTAAACGTTAATGAAGGAGTTGGCATACAGCATTCCAAGATGAAATAAAAAGTAAAAAAAGAATGTCTACGTAGGCTGAGATTAATAATGAAAACTAAACTTAATTCTCAAAACAAAATTACTGCTATGACTTGCAGTAACAGTGGTAACTTACAGTTTTAACGTCATTAATTGGAATCTTAGCGAATTGAGAAATCTCGACACAAAAATTAGAAAGCAATTCACCTGCCACAGAATGCATCACCCTAAATCCAATATTGATCGTCTTTACTTCTCCAGAAATAAAGGAGGTAGGGGCATGATACAACTTGAAATGTCATACAAGACAACTACTATAGGTCTCTCTGAATATCTGGATAAATCCGATGATTGGATGCTGCAACTAGTTAACGTGCATGAAAATTCAAAGTTACATTCACTTCTAAGAGTCAGCTAAGTTTTCTCGCCGGCTGGACTTAGATCTGACTAACGAAAACAACAACCATCTATAACCCACGAAAATTGCCCACTAAACAAAGAAAGCCGCGAAAAACAATGGTTTGAAACAATTGGAGTCTAGGTGACAAGAAAAGCCCCTCCATGGACAGTTCGCAGCCCGAAGCAAAAACGCTGATGTAGACGAAAGGGCGACCCATCAGTGGCTGAGGAGCTCTGGACTGAAAGGGGAAGCGGAAGGCTTTATTCTTGCCGCTCAGGACCAAAGTCTTTTCAAGCGTAATTATCAGGCCAATGTGTTGCACAACGGAGCAGACGAAAGATGTAGATTCTGCGAGGAAGAGCTAGGAATGATTGACCACCTTGTCTCTGGTTGCCCTGGCTTGACACCCAACGAGTGTTGAAACCGCCACGACAGGGCTGGTCAATATCTCTACTGGAAAATTCTCAATCACTTCTCCATAGAAACTAAAAGCAACTGGTGTGAGCACCATCCAGCAGCAGTCACAGAAGCGAAAAATATCACCATTCTCTGGGACTTAACAGTCCATACTGTTCGGACGATACAAGCAAACCGTCCAGGCATTATTGTCAAGGACAAGAGCAATAACACCTGCTTACTCATTGATATGAGTGTACCGTCCGATAAGAATGTTTCTGCTAAGGTGTTTGAGAAATTATCCAAGTACAAAGATCTGGAGATTGAGATTGAAAAGGTGTGGCGCCTGAAAACAAAGACCATCCCAGTAGTAATGGCTGGGCTTTGGCTAATAAAGAAAGGAACCACTGATTACCTTCAAGACAATTCACTAAGCGAAGTTCAGAAAATAGTCCATAATAATACTACACATGTTTTGAGAAGAGCGCTTAACCTATTTAAATAACCTTTTTTTTTCTACTAATATTTTTTTACTATCAATTGTTATTTGATCTTCATAAACTGTCCACTAAATGTTATTATTTTGTACAAAAATTTTATACTTCTAATGTTATACATTGCCTTTTTATACTGTTTTTATACTTTTAAACAAATTCTGTTTTTAAACAATTAGAAAACAATACAAAATGATTTTTACATTACATTACTCCAATTTCATTCACCCTAGGTCACTTTTAGTGACCCGGTGCTTGATCTTAATAAAGCAAATCAAAAGAAAATGACTGAATAATAATAATGATAATAATAATGATGATGATAATAATAAGATGATGATGATTGTGGTGCCGATTGACATATCCAGCCCCCTCGATATCAGGATTAAAAGAAAGGAAAAGGAAAGAATTGAGGTATTTCAAGACTTGAAAATACTGATCAAGCGGCTATGGAATGTAAGAAAAGTCAGTATAGTACTAATAATCAATTATGCTCTGGTTATGATTGGAAAGAACTTTGGGAACTAGTTGAAGAAAGTTGAAATAGAATGCAGCACAGAACTTTTACAGAAAGCTTCTCTGTTAGGAACTGCAAAGATATTTAGAAAAGCAATGGATACCTAAAGGCAAGGGATACTTGACCTGATATCTAGCAGTTAACCGGCAGTCAACATCAAGGCCGAATGAACAGTGAACAACAACAACAATAATAATAATGAGAATTGGAATTGGTTAAGATATTCAGGAGTAAAGAAAGAAACAGAGAGCAGTATATTTGCAGCGCAGGAACAAGCAGTAGGAACAAATTACATAAAGAGCACCATTTACAAGGAAGATGTATCAAAAGATTGTAGATTATGTTGGAAAACGGAGGAAACGATTGCGCATATTGTATCTGAGTGTCAACAGCTAGCACAAGCACAGTATAGGGCTGGAGACATGACAGAGTGACTCAGATTATCCACTGGAAGTTATGTCAGAAACTAGATATAGACCATGGAGATAGATAGTATAATCATTGAATAGACAGTGCAATTGTAACAAATGACTTTAGATTATTATGGGGTTTCCCAATACAGACAGATTACAGACTCGAACGTAACCGACTTGACATTTTTTTTGAAAATAAAAAGCATCGATCATGCTTGCTTATTGACATAGCTTGCCCCTTTTATACAAGAGAGAGAGAGGAAGTGAAATGTAAAAGAAGCTACCATTGTACCATTAATTATAGAAGCTCTTGGCACAATTGGAAAGAACTTTGAAAGGTGGTTGAAGAAGATTGAAATAGAATGTAGCATAGAATTTTTACAGAAAGCTTGTGTGTTAGGAACTGCAAAGATTATCGGAAAGGTACTGGATACCTAAAGCCAAGAGACTTAGCCTGATGTCCAGCAATTAAGCGGCAAAACATTTGAAATAATAGTAATAATAATAATAATAATAATAATAATAATAATAATGTGTATTTTCTGGGTTTTTGTTATATTACCAGTAACAAACAAAATAATAATAATAATAATAATAATAATAATAATAAATCCGCGTGGACTCGAGATACCATGTTGCATATGGTTGGAATATCCAACTCCTTGGCAGTAGAGCTGAAATACACTCTTTATCAAATGAAGACGAACCAAATGGTATCCCATCCCCCGTCACGCGGGTCAACAAAGGACATGCCCCATAGGGCGAGACAAGCCTAATGTCGAAAAATGTCCCACTGAGTGAATTTTTCCCCTGATCATAACTTACATGGTCACTAGAACGGGATAGCTTCTATCCCAAGCCCGTTGGGCTCACCTCCTAATAAAGGTCGAAAGGAAAAGCGAACAAGATGAACTAGTGAAGAGTAAAGGGAAGTTTTATGTTGTTTTTACTACGCATTAGAAAAACCTGAATGTAAAAATACCGAGGGTACTTATATGAAGCGGTGTTCCGGAAATAAGGAAAGTGGTAGATTTGGTGGTTTAGATCCAAATAAACTAGCCAATATAAGAAGATACACCATGCGCGATAAGACATTGAAATGGAAATAGCATAGATTAAAGAAAAGGTTAGGAATGACACAAAGGGAGCAGGTGACGAAGGATTGATTGAAGAGAAGGTTGCAATTAATGTAAGGGAGTTGGTGGTGAAAGTTTGCTGGGAATCTCAGAAGCTGAAAGACAAGGTGTTGAAATTGAAGACTATAGAGAAGTGGAAAACGATATTGCTGAAGTTGTCTGGAAGGAGGAGGTGTTATTGATGAAACCAGAAACCAAAAAGTTTTACCGAGATGTTGGACATACAGCTATAACTGCAGAGGAAATATCATCAGAGGAGCAAGTTTCTGCTTGAAGACTAGCTGGGATAATGAGAAGNAAATACAATTATACGATTATTCAATTATCCGGGCCCTACTTATAAGATAGATGCCGTAACTTTTACTAGGAATTAATAGAATGGTGGTAACACTAGGATTACGGGTAGGTATGGGTTGGTATAAAATAGTGTTAAGATAAAACTGGGACGATGAAGCGGTAAAGCCTCCTTTAGGTTAACAGAGGTAGTGACACAGAAATATATAAATTAATGACCCAGTTCTTGTTTCGGTAATCTTACAAAAACGAAAATATCGATTCCAAATGCAGGGTTTTTTCTGGGATAATGAGAAGGGGCAGGCATAACGATATCCTGAATGGGTAAAAGATCTGGAAAGAAATACTACTGATATCTCTGAACAACAATGAGATGATATAAGTACTGACGAGATTGCTGGACGGTTGATGAGCTCAAAGGCGTCGATAAGAAATCGTGAAAGCTACTAACAATCTATGGGACATTACACGCACAAAAGGATGTTGACAGACTTTATTAAAAAGAGCGAATGGTGGTAAATGTTTAATCAATGCTGAGGATTGGGTTGAAATTGAGGTAAACAGTTTGTACAGCTATGTAGAACAGAACAAAAATCCTTTTTTAAACGCCTTTAAGAATGAAAACTTGTTAAGCTATGAAATTCTAAAGGAAACAATCAAGTTGTAAAGGGCAGAATCTTATAAAGAGAAGATACTGCATGGCCAGTATTAAAAACTGACTGAAGGAATAAAAATTGCCGAGTCATGGTAATTGGCTGAAGGAAAGGTACGCTAAAGAAGGTGAGAGAGGGGATGTTGATGGCCGCTCAAGATCAAGCGTTGAGGACAAATGCTTTTAGAAGCCACATAGATTAACAAGATGTTTCACCTGTTTGTAGAATGTGTGGAAAACGAGAAGAAACTGTTGCTCGTATAGTGAATGAATGTGAAAAACTGGCGCAAATTCAATATAAGAATTGGCGACATGATATGGTTGGGAAATAAATCTACCTGGAGCTTTGCAAGAAGCATGGTTTTGAATGCACGGAGAAATGGTATGACCGTAATCCAGCTGACGTTTTAGAGAACGGAAAGTCAAAGCTCTTGTGGGATTTTAAAATGCAAACATTACCAAATCATTTTTCTGAAGAACGAAAAGACGTATCATGTGTTTCTTCTTATAATGATATAGTGTAGAAGCATAGAAAATTTAATTATGTTCTCTTTAGCAACTGTTATGCCATTAATTTTGCTATTTAGGGTTATGCCTGTTTAGTTCATTTATATTGATACTCTTTTGGTACATTCGATAGTGCTTTGCTTCTGGTATACTTGTACTACATATTGTCCATTTAGTTCATTAAATTTATGTCATTTCAGTTGACCATTTTGGGGTCTGTTTACTTTCTTTTTCTTTTTAGGCTTGTGGAACAACTGGGATTGCCAGAACCCCCTGATCTTCTTACATTTGCCAAGAAAATGTTAATTGGCGGCTTCTATTACAAAAAGGAATTTATGCCTAAACAGGTAAAATGGTTTTACTGTCTTAAAACATATTACTTAATAGTGACTACCTGTTGTGTTGATTGTCAAGGATAGATCCAGCTTCACTGCCATTTTTGACTTAGCATTGTTTCCTGAGTCAACTTACTTTTTTTATTGCTTTCTAAGTAGACAGTAATCGTGGTTTGTATGAGGAAAGTGCAATAGTTATACTCAGTTGCGGTACTATTGTTTTGCTTTTCCGGACATAGACGAACAACTTTGTACATCTAGCATATATATATATATATACATATATACTTATATACATACTATATATCAATCCATATGTATAGAATGGTTAATGCATGCGTAAGGTGAATAATACCTAGGTGTGCAATAAAGCTGCAACAGATTAGTCGCAGTTAAACGTTTCCTGTTTTCAGGACAGTCCTGTGGCTTAAATGATTCTACAAACGTATGAACATGACATTGTTATTCAAGAAGTCTAAAGTTTACCCCAGACGCATTAAGAGGATAAAAAATTGTATTTGGTATTACATAGTAGAAATGTGACTCAATGGTAGCTCTTAATCAATTGCCTTTATTATTAAAAGACTCTGCTCTCACTATGGCAACTTCTTCCAAAAAGCATTAGTCAGGCACAGGGCATACCCACAAGGCCGCAAGCTGAAAGTGTGACTTATGCCTCATGGAAAAAGTGACATTTCTTATAGGGACGTATATGTTTATATATATAGATAGATATATAATACCAAACAAACATAGCAAGTCCCGATATTAATATATTTGAACACAAAGGTGCAATGTACAGATGTTCAGATTCAACCTCCAGTCAGAGAAAGGCGAATTTCGACCAACTTGAGGTGCCTCCAGTACACCTAGTCTCAAAAGAGATGTCTTTTGAAACATTAACACTTCTAATTTTATTTTTATATTTGAGGTCATGTTGAAAAATATATTGGTAGATTTGGGCTTGCCCGGAGATAGTGAGAATTTGGTAAATTCATTGCCTAAGGCGAAAGCCTGTAACCATCATATTCCTAAGTTATCACCTGTGATAAAGGTTTATTTGAAATTTTCCACGTGGCATAAGAAGATATAAAATGACAGAGGTATGGAAATAGTGTAGAGAACTGGCATGCCTTACCTAGTGCAGCTGCAGAGGCAGACTGTATTAGCGTGACAGTGAAAGCTAAAATTCTAGTGCATTCATACTCATAGTGGTACATTGTCTCCTTTTGTTTCCGTTATTTTTAGCTCAGGTACCATATTGGTACCTCTCTGCAGCAGATTTTGTATTAATATGAGTTATTTGCTTCCGCAGGTTTCAGCGTAGTGTAAAAATACTGAAAGTTGATAGATTAAAACGTGGCTATTCTACATGTTATTCTTCCACCATTTTGTGACCGTCCCCTTTTCTCGTTTGGCATACTTCCAAAGCGTATTTTAGAGTGGCGAGACTTAAAATGTTGGAAGTAGCATTACAGTCTTACTTTTAATTATTAACCATTTTGAATCTATTGTGTTAACGATTAAGCATAAATCGCCTAAAGCAATTTTGAAAGGCTTTGGTATAGTGATGAGGATAGAAGGGAAGGGGCAGAAACAACAGATCTGATGTAGTTGAAAGAAGACTTCATTACGAATAGGAGTATTTGATCATAAACAGGTATTAAGAAGAGCTGAACGAGGTTTTTAAAGAATGTGTAGTAAAACAGCCGAATTCTTTTAAACTGGATCCCCCTGCCTTCTCCAATCCGCGGGGAAAAAATGAAATATTATGCTGAAAACTGACGGGAAAAGGAATTGGAAAAGATAAACATTGACAAAGAGAAGCAAAGCTACAAGCAACCAAATAATGAAGTGACACGAGAAAGAGAGATCACAAAAATTACTGAGAAGTCGAATGTGCAAACATGTAACACTTAAAGGTGAAAAACGCACCTCCTTTACCGGAAAGTAAATGAATTGACGTACCCTTAGAAAGGCAAGTAAGAGCTGCCGATCACCACACAAATTGGATAAGTCAACAGTGAATATTCAGTTCTTTCATTAGAAGGATATGACGTCGGAAGCCAATAAATTAAGCTTGAATTTTAGATTTTCGTTTTTCGTGGGTGTTGAAGACCACTCGAAAATTGAAGCTTGTCTAAAGGTTTAACTATAGATATGAATATTTGAGAAAACCGTGTCATTAAGACTTTTCTTGTTTGGTTGGTTTTTCGACTTCAGAAATAGATTTTAAAAGTCAAAGACCGACTGCAGGTAAAGTAAATTGACCGAAAAATCGTGTACTAGAGGAGCATGGTAACTACAAACTAATCCCTGGTGAAGAATTGAAACGGTTAAAGGTTTTGCATTAGATTCGCTTTTTAAGCTTCTTGAGAATCCCTTTATTGACGCTTTTCAACAGTTGATTTGACATATTTTCCCTTTTGCTTAGACCAGAAAAATATAAGTTTATTCGTGAAGTGTTGGATTAAGCATTTCCTTGAAACGAGATACTTAGCTTTACATAAACGCGTCCCTACTTATCAGAATGAAGTGTGCATAGTTTAATCCCACTTATTTCAAACATTACAAAGTTTGAAAATTGGAAGAGAAATTTTATGCACTCTTTCAAGTGTCCAGAAAGCCCATTTCGAAATTTCGTCTTAACTCGAGCCCCCACGTTTTTGTAGATATTCCTAATTCGAAAGTTTGTTTCATCTCTCAAGGAATTTCTTATCCTTAGTTCGATCTCATTTAAATACGACAGTAGAAATTTAAGAAGCAGTGTGGCAAAATTAGGTTTTAGAGTTATTTTATTGGAAGGCCACTTCGTAAGTGATGCTGCATGTTTTCTTTTCAGTGTGTTTGTTCTTTTACGGCAGTGCTTGGGGGTTTTTTCGGCCAGGTGCTCCTAGAAGTTTGTTTTAAATAACGGAACGTTTGTTCATAATGTCATGTTAAGTAAACGTATATTTTCAGGGATACAGAATTTTCAATACATGGATGGGGGATCCATTACGAACAACACTGGCCGGGACAGTAATAGAAACTATAAAGAGAGACAATTTACTTCATCGAACCGTAGATGCTGGAAACGAATTGCTACGGGGTCTTGACATGCTGCAGGTATACAGAAGCTCTGAATCACCACTTGTTTTCTGTCTAATGCTCTGTTGACATTTTGTTTATGAATGTGACCCAAAGTGAGTTAAACTCGTGTTCTTTGAAGCGTTTTGTGTGATTGCAAATTACTACCTGTTTCAGATTATTTTTTAAAGCAGAAGCCCATCCAGAGTATTTTAAAAGGGCGGGGGAGGATACAACAAAGACGTGCAGTATTGGTATCGAGTCAGAAAATTAGCTTTTAATTTTATCATGACCTAGCTTCACTTTTAAAAGGCTATTTTGTATTTATTCTAAGGCTGGCATGTTTTAATGCGTGAGAAGGTTGTGCTATCGCCTTTTTCATTTCTTATCTTTGTGTACTTTTTGTCAGTTTGATAAAATAGGAAATTTTTTCTTTTAGCTTCATAATAAATCGTGTTGCAGGCAACCCACATTAATATGTTGCAGTGTCAGAATTCTAGACTGTAGCTAATTTCATGAAGTGCATGTTGTAGAAATAAGTTGACGACAGAGAGAATAATAGTACACCTTAATTAAGCTTAAATCACAATAACTACTACCTGGCTGCCACCCATGCCAGAAGACGTATTTTATACGTCCTCGGGCCTGCATTATTTATTTATTTATTTATTTATTTATTTATTTATTTATGAATATTTGTACAGGAAATAACTTAAGAAATATGTACATTTAATTACAATTTGCTATATACAATAAAATCTCTTTCGAAAGATCCAGATATATGGCACCAACTAACTTTCCCCGAGTCAATATGTTCACGGATTTTGTCACATTATGATGACTTCTTTGTTCAAGCAATTAACAGCTTGTACTTGCTTTTCATCTAAGTTTTTAAAGTCTTTCAAGTCTTTTCTGAGATACTTGGATCCCCCAAAAGGACGGTAGTAACAGCCAAAGTGATTTGATGTCAGATTTTTCTGTATTATTTTTCCATTTATACTTGAAATTATTTTTTATATAAACTCCAACATCCCCACCGTGGCCGTTTACTCGATTTTTAGACACAAGTATATCCAGGCAAATAATACTAATCATCCGAGCTTGAACAATCCTTTTTTTAGATGTGTGTTTAGGATAAACTTATAATGTCGGTTTTTCCTGGAGTGTTTGATACAAAATTCTCAAGCGGTGGCATGTTACATTATCAACCACGTATGTTTTGGTGTACAAACTTTTATCCTTTTTGTTTATACAAACTGTTGATGTTTGGCGTACCAGGATTTTAGTTCTATAACCCCACATAGAAACAACAGCATGATAACTAGTTTCCTTTTTTACACGAGCAGCGAATGCATACAAACGGTTTTTCAGCAATGTAAACAAACATCGAACTCGTAAAGGAGTTCTCTTGACCCCTTTAAATACACTTGCTCTCTTCATGCTTATGATATCAGCTTGTATAAAACGAAGTTTACCAACATAACCAACATAAAAACAGCAAGTGGATAAAACAATATCAGCAAACATACGCTTTTACACGCTGCCATCTTGATCAGCCCTATGTAACGGTCAAAAGACAGAAATCTGTTAGAGGGGGAACTTATGAAAAAAAACAGCATCAAACAAGAACTGGCCTGTAGAAGACGAAACATCAGAATTTTACATGCCTGCCTTAGATCTAGTGCTGGTATATAGTTACCTGACAAAAAATGGATCACCAGTCTCTTTAATATACACAAATGATAACGAGAACGATTACAATCTGTAGCTCTTTTGCATAATCTTGTCGGACAAGGATGTACATCAGCAAGCTCCACAATGAAATAATTCATAATTGGGAGGCCTGATTTAATAACTTACCTGCTGCTTTCAGAATGTTTTAACAAAACTTTGTATAAAAAATACCCACTTTTATAGGAGTGGTAAGAATTAGGAGCCCTTCAGTATGTTTAAGTCAAAACAATCAGAGGGATAGTTCGCAAACGTGCCATACAGAGATTCATGAGCTGAAGCAAGTAATGGATTTTAGGCCAAGAGAAACTGGTTGAAACCTGTTCTGCAATTTCCTGAAAGCAAGGTAACGCGACAACTGACTCTAGACGATTTCCTCCCGGACTAACAGGTCCCTACTATCTGCACTACTGGTTTATTATCTCGGCCGCCACAGAGAAAAAACAATAACCAAGGGGAACGTAAATACTAGATGATGTCACTTTAGGTAGTCTAGACGACCCACTTGATGCACCTGTTGAAGTCCAGATATTTTCTCCTTTCAGATAATGGTTCCTCCCTAGCAGCAAGCAGCTGAGTGTAGATAGCCTTGGTTTGTACCTTGTCTTTTTGTATGCATTGCACGAGCATGTAGATGTTTTGGTGTTTTATGCCAACGAAGTCGTTGAAATTGTAGTGCCAGCCCGCCAGGTCGTAGTGGAACGTGGCTTGTCGTTAACACACCTTGCATAGGTCTTCTACACCTACACCTTAGATTTTGGCTGTCAGCGTATCCCGCACTGACAAGGTCGGCTCAACCAGCTCTTTCTAAAATTGTCCAAAATCTCTGGAGTGCCCCCTTGAGATACCCTAGCAGGCATCTAACCCAGGTAGAGCGTCGTACTGACCACCTAAAAGGTAGTGTTTAGTCTACCCCCACAAGCTCTGATAGAGATAAATGAAGCATCCCTTCATGTATGGTGCAAAAATGGTTTCGGGTAGCGTTTTAGTTAGCTGTTTAAAAATCTGTCATCACATATTTAGAGCCAAGGTTTGGGAAAATGTTAATCAGTTCGGTAAAAGTTATACATTTCTTCATTTCTGGCCGTCATCAATGCGGATACGGCAGAAAACATAGCTCTTCGATATCTGAAGTGTTTGCTTACTTTTGTGGGAAAATATTTGGGGTTCTGTGGAAAGCACCTCATTCCTTTTGTTCTAGAAAGAGATCGAGTTTCTCTGCTTGTTCAAAAATTACCATCCCCTCATATCCTGACTCCCACCCCGATTGTAAGAATGCTTGCCGTCGTCAACAGACACCTGGAGTTATATTAGACGATCCAGATTAACGTTGCTTTTTGCTTGACGAGAGATTCAGGCAGTGTTTTTGCATGCCTGTTGCACGGCGTCTCGAATGAAGGTTGGCAACCCAGATAGTTGTTAGACTTTGGGCCTTGATTTGATTTCGTACTTGTCCTAGTAGTGCATAAGCATTAAACACCAAAAACGTAACGTCGGTTTTCAAAAGGAAGAGGCTTTCGAACATGACGACTTCAATTTTGAACAAATTGTACACCAAAACACCTACAGGGGTCTGTAATTTTTGACTGAACTTAATATTGCTTTAGTAAAAGATATGTAACCCAAGGTATGATGGTAACTTACACACGGGGTATCTAAAGCTGGCTTGCCTGGCAACATCAAGACATCCTTACTGCTAATGAATGTGAGCAGAGATATGTTTTGGAGTAAAAAATTTCTAAAAATTTTGAGTGTGTGGCACCTGTTATTTAAGGCAGATGTCATTAATAATGAGACAATAATTTCCAAAAACTCCAATTAAGCTAAAGCTGGTGATGTGAAAAGAAAAAAATTACTTTCTTATTCACATATATGTGTGCAGTTGCATCGTTGGAAACTGCGGCTTAAATACAGTTTCAGGATTACAAATTGAGACATTGAGAGTTGTGCCCAGAACTCAGTAGGAGAAGATAAAAAAGGATGAGATGGTAATCCTTTGCATCAACTGCGAAGTTAAACAAATGCTATATATGTGGGGAAAAAGAGCGCTTTTGAGGTAACATTTTTCACAGAATTCAATATATTACAACAGTGTTAAATATAACAGGCAGGAACAATCTTCGAGACACAAATGATTAAAGATGATAATTTCAAATAGCTTAGTGCTTTGAGTCTTTTATTGGAGTTAAGAACAGCTAAAACAAAAAAACTTGTTTGATTGTCACAAAACTGTTTCACTTTTTAAAAAGTTACCTTTTTCTGCACTTAATAATTCAGTTTTTGTATTAATAAATGTTTGCGTAATGCACTTGGCATTAACTTAGGAAAGGTGGTACAAAAGAAATTTGGGAATAGTAAAATTCGGGGTTTTTTCACAGCATTTGTGGGTAAGCATTCATTTTATCTATGTTTTCTTTTTATTTTGAAATATGTTTCTGTAAATTAATGACCTATACCACTTTTTATTTTATAGACTGAATAGTAGTCTTAAAAAAAGTAATACCAAAGTAATAGTATGTTACGAAAATACCTGTCTGTTATTCATGTACATCCACTTTTAGAGCTGTTGGATATTTTACGGGGTGTTGCCCTTGGTTTAAAGAATATACTTGTTTGGCCGTATTTTAGCTATTTTCAGGTGCATATGCCAGCATAATTTGACAGTTTTCCTACTAGAAAACCTGAGGTTATAAATGCTATTATTTTATCCTTTCATTGATAGAGCAAGCACTCGCATTTGCTCGAAAGAGCACGGGGTAAAGGAACATATTGTGCAATTGACTTCCCAGACTCAGCAACTCGCAATAAAGCAATTGCTTTGCTAAAAAACAATGGTAAGCAAGGCAGTCGGACATTGTATGTGTTCTCTTCCTTTTTGTTGTGTTCAGGACAGATACATTAAGAGTCGTGAGAGTATTGAATACAATGAGGAAAAGAAGAGCCGCAGTAGACAATTTTGGTATTTGAATCTAAACATCGATAAACAGCTCTTTGAAGAAATGCGTAAGGTTTGACATGACTGCTAACCGTGTTTATAGATAGCTTTTAATGATGATTAATGAACTCTAAGGGAGGAAGTATCAAGCATTTGTTTGTGTTGTTTAAAGAACAATAGAAATCTTCCGTGTATAAAAATATTTCTTTGCTAGCTCTACTATATAAGCTATCACATATCATCATACGATCATTAGAACACATAGTTAATAGCCAGTGAACCTTACAAAGGACTACTAACTATTTTATTACAGGGTATTTTTGCAGAAATTCAACTTTTTACTAGAAATATCATTATTTAATGGCTGAGAAGGCATGATTTTGATGGGTTACTGTTTTCTTTTACTCCGTACCTCAATGCTTTATTTAGGAGCGAGGTATGTTTCATACGTTTACGAAGGAAACATATCTTGGATATTTCACAAAATGTAATGGGAAATGAAGCATAAGGTCTTTGACTATAGAGTGGTACTGAAGAAACTTGCTTATTTTTTCAGTAAGAATAGTGGGGATGCCTGCGCACTCCAAATTACATCTTCCTTGCTCCATGTAACCATTGGAGTGACTAGTTATGACTTGAAGTGGCTTAGTAAGTCTTTGCCTGCCCGTTTTACAAGAGCTACACCTTCTAGACGTCAGCCAAGTGTTTCTAAGTTTCGGGGTTTTCGTCTTATGAGACGCAGCAAGTAATACTACCCCAAAAAAGAATTTTGGGCAATTTGATATTTTTGAATTGAATCATACCAAGGTAATTTACATGAATATTTCATTATAGAAACTGATGGACGTTGTGATACAGCCAGTTGTATAATTATTATTTTCTCTTTTATGAATTTTAGGTGTCAATAGTTGTGGTTCCGGTGAGAGGACGCTGCGATTTCGCCCTTCTTTAATATTTAGTAAATTTCATGCGGAATTATTAGTTGGCATTATGGACGAAACATTTAAAAAAATGTAGTATAGTATTTTCAAAGTACGTACTTGGCTGAAAGACAGAAAGTGTCATACAGTGTTGTTTGAAATCTACTATCTGATACCCAACCGTGTACACAGGTCATGGAAATAATCAGATCATTTCTTGTTATTTACTCTAGGAACATTGGGTTGAGATGGCACAGGGGTGGGAAAGAGGCATTAGCGAAATACACTTGCCCGTGAAGTGCGGTGCTGGCCCAGACGCATTGATTCCCTTGGTTTCCAGCGTAGCATACTGTACTTACTCGCTAACAACACAATAATTATCTAACTAAATTTCACTCCATATTTCTGTGAGCATCCCTTCTGCTTGCTGCATTGAAATTCTTTCACTCCAACTTTATATCTGCTGTTCGCCTTTGAAAATCTGAATGATTAACTCCCGCAGACATCGTTTGGTAAAATAACACCAAAGACCTTTGAATATGGGTGCCGGTCATCTTTCTATTCCACCTCTGTACTCACTTCCTTTCTCTCCTTGTTAATGAAAATGATTTAAAGTAATTAGGGGGAGAGGGGGGTTAATTGGAACAAATTTTTTAAAAAGGTCATTTTTGAAAACTAGAATTTTGTGACTGAATCGAGTATTTCATATCAAGATACATGTATGAAACAAAAACAAACGTAATAAACGATTTAAAAGTAAACTCGTAATAGTTCCTGAAAATATAAATTTTTGTAGAATTAGGTAATGATTTGCAATTGGCCCCACGGGTAAGTTGGAGCATGTCCACCTCTGACGAATGATGAACGACAAAGAATGAAAGAATATTACTAGTAATTTACTCCTTTGGAAAACGTTTATTCCTGTAGAGGTAGCACATAATTTTGGTTTGTAATTAGATTTGTAAGCCGGAAAATCTACAGGAAATACAAGTTTCTACTGGCATCGTTTCGTTCCTCCACTTTTGTACCGACCAGGAAGGATAAAAATAATATCTCCTCGTTCATGCAAGAATATTTCAGGATCTTCAGACATGGTGAATACTGGGCATTGCAAATTTGGAATAGGGTCTTCTTCTTAGATCTTTTATGTTACGTTGTCATCTCTAGCAATTTTAGCAATAAGAGCAACATGGTAGTGCAGCTTTTTCTTACCTGCATAATGGAGAATGTAGTATCTTATCCTGGCATTATATATATATGTGTGTATATATATATATATATATATATCTGTATTGCACTCTTGCCTCTAAAAACGTACCGTCTGATGGTTCCTCGTCACCGGTGACATCTAGGGTGTGTCATTACAAAGGTCATTCCACCGTGTGTTGTGACATTGCGAGCATCAACAATGGAGCGAACATCATCGTTGGAGTGCTATTATGTAATGGTGGGTTTATTTTTGGAAAAGAATCAGTTGTTTATAAATTAGTAGAGAAATATCATATTGGCGACGAAAAAAAAAATTAGTATTCACGAAATTTGTTTTTGAATAGGTAAATAACATATTGATGGAAGAAGAAATGACAGAAGCTGAAGTTACAACAATTACTACCAAAGTACCTTTGAGATTAACAAATTTTCCGCAATTCGACTTGGATGGATTTACAACGATTGGTCCACGATAGACAAAATACAAGAAACGTTTTTTAAACATCTGTCGCGCTTAATGTTACAGAAAAACAGAAATAAACAGAAATTGGCTTTACTGTTGAACTATATTGGAGAAGAGGCATATGACGTTTATAATAGTGTTATCGCACCGGAAACAGACGAGACTTTAACACTGCGGTTATATTACTGGATGATCATTTTCTTCCGTGTGAAAACTTTTGAATATGAAATATTTCAACTTCGACAGATCAAACAGCAAGCAAATAAATGTGGTTTTCGCGAGCGAGTTTGTCAAGAAATTAAACACCACTTGATTTTGACCAAAAAAACAAACCGAGACGTCACGCATTCAAGAACCCAACACTGAGTTTAAGACTTGCTAACACATGGGAAATCACTGTAGGACATTGACAACAGAGTGGTGAATAACATTGGGTAAGAAAAGCGAAAACAGTAGAGGAGATAGGAGTAGACACAAAATTGAACTGTTTTCGATGTAGAGGAGAATTCTCTCACAAAACAAAGTTCCCAGCAGCCCAACAGGTTTATTACATCTTGAAAATTCTGAGTTTTATGGACTTAAGTAAGCCATAGATGTAAGAGCTTAACACGTCATGAGTCGTAAGCTTTTTCCAAGCTACGTTCGAGTGATACTTTATACGAAATCAGCTTTTTCCAACTCGAGTTAGATGAAAGATCGAAAGATATCACGGGCTTTAGAACCAAAGACAAGATTAAGCAATATGAATGATTGATATTCGGGGCAAACAGTGCCCTAGAAGAATTACAACATTCCTTACAGATTATTGCCAGACATCGATTCTGTTATAAACATAGCAGACGATATATTCATTTGCAGGGACAGTATGAAAAATCTTTCCAACACTTAAAAAATTGTCTTTCAGAAAATTCATACATCAGTTTTTACGACGAAACAAAACCTGCGACAGTGTACTGTGATGCAGGCCTGGTTGGAATATCGTCAATTTTAATACAGAACAACATGGGCAACATGGACAACATGGACCCCGTTGTCATATCATTCATATCAAGATCATTATCTGAGACCGAAATGCGGTATCCTCAAATCGAAAGAGAATGCCTGGCGGCAGTGTACGCGTGTGAGCGGAACCTACTATTCCTCTTTGGACCCCATTTTACTTTAATCAACGATAACAAAGCAATCATGAACATTCCAAATAAAACCCGAATTAAAAACAGAATCGGGAGACCTTTAATGAGACCTCAGGGATACAACTTCGACGCCGAATACGTGTCGTCCCAAAACTTTATCTCGGATTATTTTAGTCGACACCCGATCTCCACCACTGAAACTGAAGAAATAAACGTTTGTGAAGCTCAAATTAACCAGACAATTCGATACGCTGTTCCGGAAGCATTCACAATCCATGATGTGAAAGCATTGACCCCAGACGATCCCATATTACGAAGATTGGCAGAACTGATAACGAACAATAGCTGGCATGAATTAGATCAAGTAAAGAACAATCAAGAAGTACAAACATTGAAACGGTACAAGAGATATAAAGATACTTTGTTGCTAAACGACGAAAAAAGCATTATTCTCAAAGATAGGAGGATCGTTATACCTCGTTCTCTAGAGTGAATTACGATAAAGTTAGCCCATGTTGGACATAAAGAGCTTGTAAATACTAAAGAACTTCTGAGAAGTACGGTTTTTCTCTTGTAATTTCGCATCTTCAAATCCGAAAAATGAGCTGCAGTTTATAACCTTAAGTGCAGTCACACGCTCAATTTCGTTTATTTTCCTAAATATCTCTGTGGGATTGTGGCTGGTTTTCAACATCTTTAAAATTCTCTTCTAACCAGGTTTGTCTGCTTTCAGTGCACTTTTTCTGTAATTTACTTGCATTGTACATTGTTAGATTTTGTTGCTCATCTTGGAGTAATACCTTCAGCTCAGGGTTAAACTAGTGAGATGACGGCTTCTTTTTACTAAATCCACCGGACATAAAAAACAAGGTATATCTGTATTCTTAGCTGTCGAACCAGACCGCTCTAAAATGGAGCCGGTCGTTGCTACCGGAGAAAGAAGGTCAAAACTGAAGTTGCTGCAGTTAATGTCCGTTGTAATAAGCTCCTTAATTATCTGGATAATTGATCGGTTGACTAAAAATTGGTGGTCTGACTTATGGTCTTTGCTTCAAGAAGACATTTATAGCATGGGTCTCTCTAAATGTCAGAGAAAAATCTGAGAAAGTCAAGAAAAGAGACTTGAAAAATGAAAACAGGCGTGGGCGTAATTTCAGATTGCACGAAATTTCTCTAACCATTGAATATTTCTATTAACAAACCTTTCAAGACGATTTTCCGTGTGTTGTGTTAATAATGGTTTCGAAAAGGAGTTCGAATAGACAAGATGGCGAAGCCGACAAATCGTCTTTCAAATTAAGTGTGTTGTCGAGCCTTTGAAGAAAACCAATATTAAGATTACAAAAACGCCCTTCAATAAGTGTAGGGATGATAACTACGGATGATCCTGGTAAGATCCATTGCCTCAAAGAAGACCAACCACTTAAATAAGCCAGTGTTGATAAAGAAATCAAATGAAAGAATCAAATTCAAACCATGGACATCTGAGAATTTCTAAATTTGTTAGGGTAACATTACTTCTTTCGCTGCTTTTCTCCATTACTACTTTTTACGATTGTGGTAGATCTGATACATGGATCAATTAAGGTTTCTTTTCTGATTACTTCCTTACTATCCCAACTTACCTACTAGAGAATAGTGGATTTGCAGGGAGGTCCGTTCGTTGTGTGGCTTTTATACTGTGTTGACTACTGGTAGTATTAGTGATGCAGCCATTAAACGCTATAAATCTATTACCATCTCCTGCCCATTACTTAGATTGCATTTCTTGCTGAACGCTTCGAGTGGTAAAGTTTCAAGCAAAGTTTCTTTTACGATTACGTTCTACTTTTACGACTAATTTGCATTCCTGCTGTAACCAGTCGATGACTAACAAGTATATCAGAAGTACATTTAAATTTTGGCATATAAATGGTAGTTTATAGAAGAATTTCTTGCACACAAACCTGTAAGTTGTTAGTGCTTTGTTAATTCCCTTGGTGTGTTACAAAGTCTGCATGCCACTTGTCGTGGAACGAACATAATCCCACGCACAACTATCAATGAGTGACAACACTACGGGAAATTAACACCTTACAAAGTCGACACACGGAGAGCTATCATTGAATGACCCAAATTTTTCTTTAAAAAAAATGCTTCTTCTGTTCCACCTGGTAGTGACTAGTGATGTACGTTTTATTTTGAACTCGAGTAGCCTGGTCGACGACTAATCATTCCAATTCTTGGCTACAATCTTATCTTAAATGCTTTTTTTCATTTACTCCATGTGTAAACGTGGGGTCATCGAAGTTTTTAAGTGGGGCAAAGCAACATTTCCCACCTTTCAATGAGAACCGGCCACTGGGGGGGGGGCGCCTACAATTTAATCGAAAGAAGAAAAATTTACTCCCAAACGAGCAATCAAAAGACCTGACAAAATACCGCGGTAAAAGTATTGTAATGCCTGTAAACTTACGTCTTAGCATTTTTTAATGTAAACAGATAAAAAGGATAAGGCCAACTCGTACAGAAACACACCCAAACGTCTTGAAAAGTATCAGCGTGGAAGTGTTCCTTTAAGCCCCAGCCAATACTGGCATCCATTCTTGTTGGCACATGGTGTGCATATTTTTCAACCACTGGTAAAAACGTGTGGGATATTCCATTACAGAGAGTAATATTAAAGTCCATCTACAATGACGAGGGCATGCGATTAAATTGAAGGCACAACAGGAAGGAGAGCTTTTTCTAAAACCTATCTTCTTCATTTGGTGCCATTACTTTACCGGGGTGCCATCTCAAAAAGGTCGGCTGTCATAGTCCTCCACACTTGTCCGTCCAATGCCAGTTTAGCACACTCGTTTGTTTTTCTTCATCATATCAGCAGTGTTGCCTGTCCATGTGGCCCTTTTTCTTCCTCTTCCTCGCTTACACTCAACAGTGCCCTCTATTAGAATTCTTTTATGGGAATTGTGCCGCCGTATTTGTCTATAGAACGTAAATTTTCTTTTTTATTGTCAAGTAGGGTTGTTTTGCTTATTCCTACATCATTTAGGACCCGTTATGTCTTTTTTTCTTTACAAGACTCTCTATCCATCCTACGGTAACACCACATTTCAAAGGCTTCTATTTTTTTCAGTGCTTGTCTTTGTCGTCCAAGTTTCAAAGCCATTAGTGAGGATTGACCACACGTTGTACTTTGAGACGGATCCTGGTTTTCCAAGAAATGCATTGGCTAGTTAGGTGTTTCGGGTTTAAAAATATTCTTTTAGCCATAATTCTCCTTTTTAACTCCAAGCCTGACCTGTTATCACAGTTGTCCCAGGTATACAAAGGTTTCTACTTGCTCCACCTAACAGATATCAATAATTAACTTTGCTTTGAATGTTGTTTCGTTCCGAGTAACAACCATTATTTTCGTATTCTTAATATTCATTTTCAAACAAAGTTTTTCACTTTCAATTTTTAGTTTTAAGATCTTTGTTATCAGCCAGGAGAGCAGTGTCGTCAGCATATCGAAGATTATTTATAATCCTACTTCCCACTTTTACACCTGGAAGTAATTCTAGTCTCAATATACCATTCTGTACACATTTTGAATAGCGACGGGGATAATTCTCACCCTTGCCTGACACCTCTCCTTATTTTTACTGGGTATGGCATCCCTGTAGACCGTTCTGATTTTTGTTTGCTGGTTCCAGCATAATCTGGATACTGTTGCGAGGTTATTTTTGTCGACATCTAAATTTTTAAAGATTTTGGCCAATGACTCGTGGTTTACAGAATCAGTGGCTTTTGCATCGTCTGTGAAACAAATATAAACCTTTTGTTTCTCCAGGTATCTCTGTGATCATTTTAAGATTAAAGATGGCTTCTCTTGTGCCGGAATTCTAGCTTGTTCCTCACTTACTTCCAAGTTTATTGTATTCGTCATGATTTTTAAAATGATGGATAGTATAAGTTTTAACACACGCCACATTAAACATAGTTCTGAAATCTGAACCATCTGTTGCCTTTGATTTCTTGGGTTCCAATACGAAAACTGATGTTCTGAGGTCTGCAGGATGTAAGCTGTTTTGTACATTTTGACGCCAACCTGATCTTACTTCCCAGCTGAGAATTTAGTTATAGCCATACTGTCGCAAGGTAAGATGAGGCAACGAAATATTGCCCACTGTTTTCCTTGTACTTTTCTTTAATCTGATAAAATTTTCCTGTTTTTGCTAAGAGTATCGCATTTATTAGCCACACTAGTTCTTTCAGCTTGGTTTATGTGGCATCATACTACGATTTTTGGGTTGCAAGTGCATTAGTTTAACAATGCATTTCTTGTGTAATTGTCATAAGCAATTCAAACCACCAGGGACTGACGTACTTTTGTTTCGCTACTGGTAGGCTGCTGGGTAAAGTCCCCAGGGCTGCGACATCCACATTACGATTCCACAGTTGTTGGAGTTCATGGCAAATGGTAGGTTACAAAAAATGTATAATTTTTGTCCGTCAAAAAACATTTGGTATTAAAAATAGAATCGTCTTGTTCAAGTGCTGTTGGGTTCCTTCACTGCCATGATATCCATTTATTGCTTTCTGTAAGTTGGCACCTTACTTTAACAGACTAGATTTAAATTTCTGTTCCTGCAAACGGTGCCCTACCCTTAATTAAGCGCGAGCTGCTAAACAGCGAGGACACGCGGAGCTTGAGCAGTAAGAAAACTGAAAGGCCATATTCAGCACTTTTAAGTTTCAAAATATGTCAATATTTTATAACCTAATGCATTCACATATACAATTTGTGAGAAACTAAGCCATAGTATTTTATCTCGAAATCATGCAAAACAAAAAAAATCCAATACAAAAATTTTACATGTTTCCGACCAGTTGTAGTTTTTCAAGCAAAAATTAAGATATTGATATCACCAATAAACACTGTACACAATGCATTTATTCCCCTATGCCTCACCGTGTTATTCCTAGAAATAAAACAGGACTTACAGCCTACTTTCAAATGTACAGCTTTTATAATCGTGATAATAAAATATTACAAGTGAAACAAGTATACAGAAATATGTCTCAGTAATTAAAAGTAGAAAGTAAACCTTTTAGGTACAGCGGGGCGTCCTAAAACAAACCACTGTTAATGTCAAAAATATGTCTTTTATGACTTAAGACGCTTGTCTTTCCCTTTCTGTTAATTCCCCGACTTGGGCTACCGCTGTGTCCATTCTATTAAGCAGTAACCTAGAATGGTTGTCCGTAAATATAAGTGCGGGTCGAAAACGCATCGAAGACGATCCACATCCAGCAACTTGTACTCCTGGTAAGGAAAGTTAACAAAAGGTTCATATCAAACTAAAAGAAAAATCGGCGAAGTCTAGTTGCTTCTACGCTAAAATTGATAGGCAAGTTTATTACGTATGGTAAAATATGGCTTTATTGCGTAACTTGGTTCAAAATTGCAAAACCCACTGGAAAACACAGCTGTTCGCATTGATAATGATAAGAAAATATAAGGCTATTAAGTAGTGTTTTCGATATTCGCGATATTCATGTAAACTTCATGTACTGTTTAAATGGTCAACAAACGGCTGTAAAAAAATTTGAATGTTTCAATAGGGGCAGGAAATTTGCCTACGTGTGGTCTTTATCGAACGAAGTTTGATACAAAATACAATACATCAGTGAAGCTGAAACCTTAATTTTCCATAGCAATAACTTTGACCTTTTTAAAGGGTACACGAATGAACGTATAGTTTCAGGAGTGCTATCAAAGACATCCAGGCGAGAAAATAAATTATAATTGGAAATGTGCACAAGTCTATTTTGATTACATTTTAAACTTAAGTTTCAGGTGTTACATACCCCTCGAGGTTTAGCCCCCGAAATGCTCACCGAAAAATACTGAACTACGGCTTCACACTATTAAAAACCCTATGTGTAACTTGGATCTCTGCTGTTTTACTAGGTTAACTCCATTCCGATTTCAAATGTAATAGTTGTTCACATCTTTAAGGTTTGTTTATTAATGCTTCTTAATATTCAACAAAAAAACTTAAGAAATAGGTCTGGTCAAAAATTGAAATTTCCCTAAAATTTCTCGATTAGTCAAACAGTAAAGCTAAACTTCTACCGCTTAACAACAGTTTGAGGTCATTCTCAGTATATTTCCTTGTATATTCCTCCCCTTCCCAATTGTGACCTACTAAATCTCCGACTTCGACAGGCCTTTGAAAACATTCAGATTTCCTTTGCTTGACATTCAAATTCATTTTGCCTACGAATTCATTAACTCAATTAATAAAATGGGCTGTATATGCCTTTGCATTGCATTGCATTGCATTGCATTGCATTGCTGATCCACCATACTAGTTCCTCTTAGACTGTTTTAATTTTTGGAATCATGATAAAAATCCTCTCGGACATTCCTTCAGTCTTAAATTCTTCTTTCTTCAAAGTCTGATTCAGTATCTGTCTTTACTCCTTCCTTGAGACTTGGCCTTCATAAATATCGATAATTGATATCAACGTTCTTACAACATTCTTACAATGAGCCCAGAACGTTGTCTGATCAAATTTTACTTATTTTAGTTTCGAGTTACACTAATTCAAGAAAAGCCTTGGTGCTGGAAAACACCACCACCATTGGCGTATGTAATCATAGGTCAACCAGTTAGCTTTTTTTTATTCGTTTTTTTTATTCGTTTTTTTTATTTCCCCCTTACAGCAACCTAGATTTTCAGACCATCCACACTCTTACCAACATTGACCACAATTCAAATCAGGACACTAAATAACTATTTGTGCAATACATTACCATTTCTCCTCAAGGCCCCAATAATTTTATCTCTGGTTTGTTCATTGGGTGCTGTTACGGCACAAAATGTTCCACGGCCCCGTGCTTGAGTTAGCAGCCCAGGATATTTCTCCTGCAGAACAAGTAAAAAAATACACTGATCGAAATCGCCTCTAGCTAAAGTTGCCAATACAAAAGTTCGTCAAAAAACCCAAAAAGATCTTCTTTATGGTTTACATTTGGGAAAACTTCTAGGTATTCCCAAATTTGCACTTTTTACGCAATTGTCGTACATTTAGTTCGCTATCAGTTTAATTTTTAAATCCAACGCCCAAAACGGTAGATTTTTACCGTATTTTAAATGCAAATCCGATGCCCAAGTATGCTATGAGCAATGAAAGATATTTTTGCCGTCCAAACAATTTGACGGGGATTGTATTGTTCTAAAGTGGCCCAAAACAGCTACAACTTCAAAGAAATTTAATACTCGTGTCTTTTATCGATCTTTTCGAAGGCCATTATAACAAATTTGACCCAGGAAAAAGTTTCATGATTCCCACACTCTGTACTTGAGCTACTACTGGTATACTTGTGCTGAACCTGAAGAATGAAACCCAACATTGTTATTACCATGCTAAACTATTAACCAGCAAAAATTCATTATACAATACAATAATGATAAAACACAGAAACAAAATATGCGTATAATTTTACATGGCGCTCAAGGTTTCCGATGAAAAAAAATTACTAGTTCATTCGGATTCAACAGGAACAGTTCTGCTTTTGTTCTCCGGGCTTTCGACGGTTATTCATATTATTAAGTGACAAGTTCCTGTATTTACGAATAAATATAAAAGTAAGGGCTTTTCGAATGCTGCTGGAAAATCTACCAGAATTGTTATTATGATTAATTCGAAATGTCACAAAATATAACAAATCCTCTTTAGTGTACTAACGTCTTTTGCTTGTCAGTTATTATAAGCGGGATTAATTTCCACTTCACATTATTTTTTTCAAAAGCGACAGCAACAAGAACAACTAGAAAAAAGCACAACGGAGATGAGTAAACACAAAGCGCCTCAGAATGCAATAAATTATCGCTTCTTAGTTTTGGAAATAAAAAACAACCTGTTTTTTTCTTACATCTACAACTGTGAATGTTCATTTGGGCAACGAATGGAAGAATCGAAATTTTCAAAGGAAAAAAAAAAGTTCAGGAACAAAAAAACACTGTCTGTCTTTTATATGAATTAGAAATCATCTTTCTGTTTCCATGAAAACAAAAGGGCTCTTTGTTATTATTTACCTATTTATTTTGCTATGACTAAGATTTACTGTGGGGTACATTTGGAGAGGTATTTCACTCTTCACAGGGCAACTGAACTTGGGCAAAACTGACGGAAATAACAGGTCAAACGATACCATGTCACTGAAATAACGGACAAAACTGAAAATAAATGCAGCAGTGCATCACCACTATTCGGTCATTTAAGTCAGCCAAAAATTTATAATGGATGAACAGAAAAGGAATTTTTTTTTCAAAGTGTTACGACAAAATAAATAAAATGAAAAAACTATAGCTATCTAAAATCAAGGACACAACTCCACGATTGTCGATCACCAATTATTTCTTGTCTATTTTTTGAATGTTGTTACACAAAGGTCTTCCATCCAAACATTAGAAGTGGCAGTCTACAGTTTTGCAATTGATCCAAGACACTGAATATTGCTTGTAAACGGCCTCCTTTACGTAAATTATGTCCCTTAACCACCAAGTTTTTGCAATGCTCTACTGTTAACTTAATTTACCTGAATTTCCTTTAATCCATCTAGCAAAGCCTTGCCTGCGAGTTGCGTTCGTTCCAGCAGATTATCTTTGGTAATTGTATCGAGAACTCCCTCTAACATAAGAATCCGAAGTGGATCTCCAAGCCATGTGTTAAATATAAGCATTGGCTGTTGATGAAAGTAAGAAAACAGTACAGTTAACACATTACTGATAAAATTTATCTTCTATCCGAAATAAATAACTCCCAATATTCTCAATTGGCAAGTGGTTTTAACGAATTGTGCAAATTGAAACTCAAAAGAAGTCGTATGTTCAAGATTAGAAATTAATTTACTCAGGTGAATGCTACGCAACATGTCATAGTCATATGTAAGGCAATAGAAAGTGCAATCATACCATCGTACAGAAGTTGTAACCAGATCTGGGAATAGAAAGTTGGAAACTAACAAAACGTTAAGTCTTTAAAATTCAAAATGTCTAACTCAAAATATCCTGGTCGTTTGCAAAGAACTTTCAAATAACAAAATTTGTACCTGAATCCATTAACGCCTGATGAGCTAAGTCAGCCTCTAGCGACAAAAAAGAGTAGAGCGAAAGGCATATTAGACAAGGCGCTTTCCTCAAAGAAACTAAACGGCTCTTCGTAAGCCTGCCAACAAGAAGTTCAAATCCTATCAAGTATCTTCTTGAATGTCTGTCTTTAACCGCAGATATGATTTGAAAATGAATGGTTCTGTCGAACGCATCTACATACCCATGGTCATGGTAACAGGTCTCTCAGTCCCACGGTAGAATATCGATACCTTAAGGTTAAGACCTCAACAAGTTTTAGTAAAATCACAAACGCACATGAGCAATAAGGGTTTCGAGAAATAATTACTCTGAATACTACGGGAAATAAAGGGGTTTTACGAAACCTTAATCCGTTGGAAAATTTCAGTGAATGCATCTCAATGAGAAAGCTGTTTTCTATTAACGTTCGTTTGAAAAAAAAGCTATACAAGTGATTACATTGCAATATCAATGTCTCAGTCAAAAGATCGATGTTACCACTCTTTACAAAACCGAATGGTGCTCCACGATGAATTATCTGTTATGTGTTTATCACTAAAGTAAAATATGTAACTATAGCTCTAAAAGCTATCAAATCTGAAGCGTCAGTAAAGCAAAAGTTGATGTCCACGTTCCGAGCAAATTTTACATGTGTGCTTAAGACTCGGTGGAATTCTGCCACCATTCAAGTACAAATTCAAGGGAGAGTTTAGGGCTGTTTGGATACCTTATTCTTCTAATTATTTTAACGTTCCTACTTCTGGTACCTTTATCGTCGGACATCCCCCACCTATTATGCCCCATTCAAAGCTTACAAGTTACTAATCTCACGAATCGGACCGCATATCTATCCGCCCTAACCTAACTTTATAAGTACGGCTAGACTCGTGCCAAATCCTATCATTCATCACAAATAAAAAGGGGTGTAGGGCCATGTGGATATTCTTTTCTTTAACCATCTGAAACACTGAAAATGAAAAACTCACAAACCTATCACATCTTCTTTTCACGGACGAAAAAAACTTCTTACCATTTTCGGCATGAATTCTTCCTTAAAATAAAACCCACCAATGAGCATTTTCTTTGCAAACGTTACAATATCTGGTGGCTCTGGCAAGTTCCAATGTTCATGGCACCTAAAAATAATTGTTAAATATTGTGTGTACTTAAAATATAAGATGCTGGATCAAATATCATACACACAAATCTAAGCCGTAAGAACTGGTACTAATTACCCTGAAAATTCAAAATTTTGATTCCGCTTTAACTCCAGTATTTCCAACTATAACGTCATTCAAAAGAAATCACAAAATAATTTGGCCAGACAGTCGTTTCCCGTAATGACTAATTTCATAACATGTATCTAAAAAGAAGGAGGGCAGGTGCAGTTTTCCAATGTTAAAAGGATAAATGCTATAGAAAAGTTGTGTTAAAAGCTTAAAAAATCTTGAAAGACCCTGTGTGAAAAAAACCACAAAAACCCGCAAAGCGATCAGCGTCGTCTGCACGTGTCAATACCACTACCACTGTTAATACTACAGCCAACACTGCTACTGATGGTGATGGCTATTACAGAAACAATTTTATCTTCCTTACCCAAAACTATCGTAATTCTAAATTATTGTGTTCCGAAAAAAAATTCCGTTAATTTTTCGATTCCAACACCATTCGTTACTTTCTTGTAAAGATGCCTCATTACAGATGAAGAACAGGCAGTGGCTAACTTAGAAGACAACGTTTTTTGCTTTCCCTGATCCGATTGGGCAACAGATGTTAACTAGTGTAACCATTTTATAGGAAACCATATATCAGATTTAAAAAACACGTTTCGATACTTACCAGAATTTTCCAGTGGCGCACACGCCTGTCTGAACTTCATCAACTATGAAAGCAGTACTAAACTACGGAAAATAAAATTTAAAAATTTTCGCAGGCAGGTTACAAACGTCGGCTAAAAAGAAAGCTATTCCACACATTTCAAAAAATAAATATATCTGGCTGACGATCTCATCTATCCATACATTTTACACAAAATCCTTACTTCAAATGGTCAGTCAAATAGAATAATAAAACAAAATAGAAAAATTGAAGACTAAGATTAACTTACAGTTCTTTTTTGTTTAACAGGGCTCAAAAGGGTTGTGTGATACTGCCTGAAATACATGATTTCGATGTTATGTCGGCTTACAAACCTACCTGTTTTAGTCTACAAATCTAATTAAAGTACCGGAACGCATTGTGTCATCTCACGTTTGGCCTGTTCTTTTAGAATGAAAAAGATTCTACAGTTTCAAATCGAACAAGACATTTTTATCTACCTTCCCACCAATTGGTCTTCCTTGTTAGATATCGCCATAGTCTTTTTCTGATGCTTGGCCCTTCCAAAACAAACATGCCTTATTCCTCCTGGTCCCTCCTTAAGTATTATATTTTTAAGTCTTTGACACGGACGACTTGTACCAGTTGCACTTAAACAATCCTGTTACAAATAGCAAAAGGCCGTATTGCAACCTTTAGCAGCAGCACACCTCGCTATCCTCAGGAAGGACAAGGTAAGAATATAGCTCTTTATCACGATTCTTACCAACACATTTTCGAGAACGTCCTGTCGTGCCCATGCCAAAAAGATTGATTCCGGCATTAAACTGAAATACATTTTTAAACCATCATTTAAGATGAATACGTGCTAAAATATATTACCTTTTAATGAGAAAGGCGATTACATAGCTTACCTCTTTACAAATAGCCTGTATTCCAGCGAAGAATTCAGAGCTTGCGTGGTTATCACCTGGAACAATTCAAAAAGAGTTCTCACAACTCTAAAGATAAAAATGCAAGTCAAAAAAAATTCAGATTAACGACTCAACAAGCGATCAGGTGCTAAGAATAATTTGCCATTTTAAGCAGGAAACCCATCGAAACCTGCTTTATCTTCTTTAACTGCTAAAGCCTACCTTTTGATTCTGTCTGGTTTAGAAAAGGACGGACGTAAGTGGCTAGTGATTTATGTGAGATACCACCAAAACATATCAACTGCTTACATTTAACTCTGGCACGAAGTAAGAAAGAAAACACATGTGCTAATTTGTGCATAACCATTAAGACCAACCCAATTCAGGAAAAAGGGTGTCCAGAACTTCAAGTTGTCACTTGTAAAAAGTAAGAGTGCACATTGCTTAACGTGAATTGAAGCAATTACAGATGGGCGGGGGACAGAGAGTAACGCATAATAGTACGTGTTATAATTACAACTATTACTGAATAAAAGGCTGAAAATTGTATGTAAAAGTAGACGTAAACTGAAATTGGATAGATGCTGATCCTGAAATTGGATAGATGTTGATCGTGAAAATTAAGATTGCCGATATAAATACAGCCCTCTTCATTGAACCCAAGTAAGTCTTCAACTACTATCATTATCTGCGTTATACAACAAAGTGTACTTGACGAGCAAAACCGCTCAAAGTTCAAAACTTTTACTTTGACCAATTAAAAAAATTGTTTCAAAACACACAGAGACATTGTAAAGTGCACATATCTTACCTCCCTCCGCCTGGATGGGCTCAACTACAACTGCTGCTATGTTGTGCCCCTTTGCGTTGTATTCTTTAATAGTCTGGTAAACCTTAAATTCAATAAATGGACAAATAATGAAAAAAAAATTACAAAGATATTCTCAACGCGAAAGGCGGGAAAATAGGAATAAAATGTTCAAATCATGACGTCTCGTTAAAATATACAATTAATAACAGTTAGTCTAAGCTTCGCCATGGCCTGTCCCAAGCCAGATTGAGAAAGGAGGAGGGTTGGAGTAAGGCCAATCACCTCACCCCATAAAAACTTCCAACTACAGAAACAGCAAGAGGTGGCCAATCCGATATGTGCTTACCAGTCAGTTGGTAGTTGAGGAAAGGCGATAGAAACTGATAGGGCATACTCTCAGGTTGCCTACGGAGCGTCTCGCACACCATGCAATATCTTGGAGACCAATATCAGTAAAAAGAAGACGGGGTAGACCAGTGAAAATATGGCAAGCAACTTTTAAAGAAGACAGAGAGAAACGGGGTGTGCAACCTCATGACACTCGAGCCTTTGCCAGAGACCGAAAGCGTTGGCGCCATCTTGCTGCCTGATGTCCCACCCGAGACAGGAGGAACTAAGGTCTAAGGTCTAAGTCCATGTGGCATATTGTGAAGGTAAATCTGTGGTCCGACAACTGATGTCAAAAGGAAAATCAGTTTTTCGGGTAAATGATAATAAAAGTAATTAACTAATAGTAACAACAATATTAACTTACGTTGAATTAATATTCCGGGTAATATTACATGATCGTTGAGGCATGCTTAACCGGTTAAATCACGTACATTACCATGGTAGCAGTGATAAGTAAAACTGACAAAAACGTTTACCTGATCAAGGCACCGACTTTCCTCCTCACGATTTGCTGCAGCATTATTTTCCAAAGGGTAACGTAGCTTTGGAAAGTCACACATTGGCCAAGGAAATGCAGGGATATCAACTTTGTGCATTGCTTTGCTTCGTGACGCGGAAAGTGTACCTATCAATAACAACAGGCATCGAAACATTAACCAGGAATGCAATATGTCACAGCTAACATAACAGCTAAAACATAACACAAGAGCAGGGGATTTTAACTAAACCAATGTAAGATCAAATCTACCTAATTATTACATCCTTCATATTTCAAACTCTTGTTTTAAGACCTGTTACCAAAGAAGGGCCTTCTCTCTCAAGGTGTACCCAACCCCAAGCCTCGTAACGACCTCCCGAGCCATAACTACCACGAAAGCACCAATGACAAAGGCAATAAGAGCAAGAGATGGAAGCACATATTTAATGCAGCTACTTTTGCTGATATACAACGCTTTGGATAAAATTACGGATAGCGCTGACAACAAAAATCCAAAAACAGTCATCCAATGTACTTCAAATGTAAAAATTGGTCAAGATTCAACATACCCATTGTCCTGCCATGAAAACCCCCGTTAAAGGAAAGTATGCATAGATCAGGTGACCCAGGAGCTTGATTCCTAGCACAAGTTTGTAACTCATGAGGATCTGGTATTGGCGTCCCTCGTTGCATAGTCTAAAAATACAATGTTTTTCAGTCATAAAAAAAGGCCAAACAACGAAGTTTTTCTTTTTCATAATACTAGACTATCATTAATGTACAGGTAATTGACCTCAAAACGAGTTCTCGTCCTACACTACGTACAATCATTTAACCCCTGTGGTGCCCAGTCTGCTCTTTCATGCATTTAAGCACTGTTCTACTGGTCAACAAGGTTGCTGCCAGGTTTACTTTCCATTCCTATTTCGAAGTGGACAGCATTATATGAACTATGAAAAGAAAACGATATTTCACTTCTCCATGGTCTGCAAACACATCCCCAGAATCGTCAGAAATTAGGCAATAACGTTCCTCCTCACCACACCTTTCACCGTATCATAGCTTTTCTTTTTCTTTCTTTCCTTTCTTGACTCCCCTTTTTTCTTTTTCTCTGTCTGTCTGTCTGTCTGTCTGTCTCTGTCTCCGTCTCCGTCTCCGTCTCCGTCTCTCTCTCTCTCTCTCTCTCTCTCTCTCTCT
>RDPX01000084.1:347537-368763 GCA_003991215.1 Morbakka virulenta
TCTCTCTCTCTCTCTCTCTCTCTTTCTCTCTCTCTCTCTCTCTCTCTCTCTCTCTCTCTCTCTCTCTCTCTCTCACACACACACACACACACACACACACATATTCTTCTGCAGTTGGCGAATGGTGGTTGGTGGCGGTAAGGTACATGTGGTCACAGACGCGTTTTTTATACAAATAATGTATTGAGTTTCCCTCTCTGTACACACCTTATTTTTTGCATGTCAATTATTACAAATTCGAAGGATTACGGATTACTTAATACAAAAATCCAAATACCAAGTTTTGTTGAAGTAAGGATATTTAATCTGTACGTACCCTATATCTTATAAATGCTGCCTTAAATGCATTTTCCAGTGAACACGAGCCACAGATCATCGTCTGGACGTGCTTCATTCCCGGTGGTGCGGCCTAACAGTCAAGATATATACAGAAACAATTAAAAAAGCTTCCCCAAATGGCGATATTATCCAGGTGCCCAGAAAAACAAAACGACTTGCGAAATAGAGTAATTATCCTTCATATATACTTTTTTCTTTTGCAAATAAAATTAAACTGTTCTAGCAAATAACTCACTGATCTCATTTGCTCGAATACAAACCTAATTAACACCAACTGCTATTGACTTATGTGGAAATCGCCAATTATAACTTTACAGCTGTACGTCTTATTTTCCCTCCTAAACAGCGTTTGTCCCGAAAGTATGTTTAATTTCAAATATATTTTTATATTTACTACTATTACTTTTACAACAACAACTGCTGCTGCTGCTGCTACTGCTGCTACTACTACTGCTGCTACTACTACTGCTACTACTACTACTACTACTACTACTACTACTACTGCTACTACTACTACTACTTCATACTCTGAATATCTACAGCTAACATGCCAGTAGCACTTATCGTCAATTTCAAACAACTATAGTGGATGAAGCAATTAATGTTCTCATATACCACAGTATTTCTGTAGAGAATAGAATATTTATTAAAATATAAACAGAAGTTGAATTAAAAACCATAAAATAAAGAAATATGCTTACCCGCAATAAACTATTTCTCAGATGATCTACATGATTTTTTGGAGGCGTCATTCCAATTGCCGCTCGATTTGCTGCCAAAGACTTCGAAAAAAAAAAGTTGATTCATATTTGATCAGATGCAAGAAGCACTGATCGAATAAATTGTTGATGACACAGCAACTGCGAGTAACGATTTGGAAAATGATGAATGGACAAAATCATATAGCTTGTAAGGATTTCCCTAGCCCTAACACCTTTATAGAAATACAAATACACCGAAAGAAGCCATGAAGTGTCAATACCACTATCTAAATCCCACTAAAGAAAATAAAAATAAAAACTAATCTATTAGAGATCAAAGGTTAATGAAACAAATCAAGAAAACTAATTCTTAAACAAAAAAGTGGTCTTGAAAAAAATTGTTATAGAATTTCAAATTTCTTGATATTGCTCTTTTCAAACTTCGGTAACTTTCACCTCACAAAACTTGTGCCTGTGAAATTGTCTTCCTTTTTTGGGGGGGTTTCATGGATCAGTTTACTTTCAAGTAATGTGTATGTTACTTTACTTGAAAACTAAGGCATTTCATATCCGGATAGGTGTAACCATTAACTATAACGTTAAGCGCTTATTTCCAAAATGTAAAGAAACACATCGTAAACTTGCGGATTGTTGAAATCATCTTTTTCATTAAATGTAATGGCAAGTAAACAATACTAACATAAACCAATTTTCTCTTATTAGTTCTTAAAGGTTCTTAAAAGTTCCTTAAATTACAATGATGTTCTCGGTCACTCACCTGAGCATAAGGAGACCTCATCACGTCTAGGATTGCCGAGTGGTTATAGCCTGAAAGACAAAATTTATATACAATCAAACAGGTTACTAGAGAATTCAACCAATTTAACTAACGACACGAGGTAACAATTATTGTCAACGTTAAAAACAATTAAGCTTACACCGGGTTAAACATACCCAAAGGTAGTGATGCTATCTGCTGATGAACATCGAGAAGCACATTTCCATCGGCATCCACAACGTAATTCCCTTTGCTCTTCTCATAATCAACGAAATAGTGAACTGACGAAGCATTCTTCAAAAAAAGGCGTAAACTGGTTAGTATCACCGAAAACTCTGAATTCAATCAACAGGTGACAATGCTAAAACAAGCAAATTTCCCACTTATCTTCAACAAAAACTTAACCAATAAAGTACAAGTTGTTACTAAAAACTACAACGTCGACATTTTCCATCTTCTCCATATGAATTATCACAAAAGTGCCTCTTTCCAGCTCCTTCCGCCCGCACCTTCTCACAATGTCTGCTACACCACCGAGTAAAATTAATTAAATAATTAATCAATTACACAATTAACCCCACATATCAAAAAACTGGTACAAGGATACCGAAAGTAGAAATATAGTGAAAGCAGTGTCAAGAATAATGGGAAAACAAGCACAATTACATGCACTAACAAAACATTAGGTTTTGGCTGCCCAATCTATTGTCAGGAGGACCTTGCTAAAATGTGGACCAGGCAAACTGTCTAGGAATAGGAAAGTACTCAAGTTCAAAGGCTAATGAGCTTACCAAAAGCTTACTAGTTAACTCAAACGTAAACAGGCTTTTCTTTTTTTTGTTTCTGTTCAACGTCATATTAACGCAAGTTGTAGTAATCTAAACCAAACCCCTCCCCAAAAAAATTGTAGCACAGAATGAAACGGTACAAAGACACCCATTTATTACACATTCTACGCGCCTAGTATTTGGTACATTCCATATACAGTATTTTAAATACTAAATTCAAAATACGTCAATGAAACATGCCCTATTCAATATCCAACTAAAATGCCACACTTTGAACTATATTTTCATAAACAAATGAGCGTTTTACCATCAGGAATGCTAACCATTATTAAAAACATTTTTACCTATAAACAGGCATTCCTAAAATTAACCTAAATACGTTTTATATTATGTGTTTCTCTAAATAGGAGTTAGCTAATTCTACATAATCACTAAAATTTATAAAATTCCGAAATAAAAGTGTCCTTTGGCAACAGCTAATTTGGATTTGCCCATGCTTCTCCCGAGTCATGATTTTTTGTACTATATTACTAGCAGTTATATTTCTACTGTATTCCATTCAAGTTTATGATAAAAAGATTATTATATTTGCGGGTGTTTCTTAATTCATATTGGAAGCAATAACAAGTCTCTAAAGGCTATACACACTTATAATACATATGAAACCAAACTGCAGTCAAAATAAAGGAAGCTAAAATGCGGCTTAAACAAGGCAATTCCGTACAGTTGCGCAATCAATTCAATATTTCCGGCTGTTGACAAAATAGAAAACTGTAATCAAATGAAACTAATTTTTGTGATCATGACAATATTTGCTTGCACCACTTGTACTACTGCTCCCGCTCTCGAATTCTCGTAGAGGGTCCATGTAATCTTAGCATTGGTAAAGAGACCAGACTTCAAAATGTGTAGCAAGTATGGCGTTTTCTGACGTATCTTGCGTATCGTAAAACAAAGGTTTTGTTTTGACAGAGTAGTCAAGATCAAAGTAGAAAATGGGAATACCATTTTTTAAAGCTCTAATAATTTCTTGGATTTGTATATTTCCTTTTATAATGTCAGCAGATGGAGATAGGAAGCGGATTTTAGATTAGGTCAATGAGTTTATTTACTTTCTATCCCAAATTTACAATGTCATTTTACAAATTTCAAATGTCATGTGTCGATTCGGACACTGATACTGTATTACTTTGTTGGGTCCTGAGAAATTCACAACGAGAACAGCAGTTTCTTTCACAAGATTTTTTCAAAATGTTGCATTGACTCGTAGCATAACAGGGACTCGTATCATAACAGGGACCCGTATCTTGGAATATTTCTGGAATGTTGAGTTAATATAACCAAGTCGTCATGACACAAGTACTAGTGGGTGCCATAAATAAATTTAAGGGTTCCGCATGCTAGTATAATACTACTTTTAACATATGAACATTATTAATCTTGCAGGTCAAAAAAATTACTCATACTTGTGAAAATTTTTCCAAATGCCAATTGTACAAGCAATCAAGAGCTAAACAAACAATAACCAGAGCTTGGGGGAGTAAGGGCATTTCTTTAGGTGATGGCAGAGTTAGCACACTATAAAAATGCACCTTGATAAGTCTCTGGTATATTAAGCAAATAGAAACTCACCTGGTACTCCCAAAATTCACGCAGCCTGGCCTGAAAATAAATGATTCATTAATGCGTTAACATTCGGATTAACAAATTTTTAATATCAACTTACTATAATATTTACTATCAATTATACATAAACAGGAAAATTGTACTTAATAAAGCAAGGTGATAAGTTTCGAATCAGTGCTCATAACATTTAATAAACATTTCTTAAACACATTTTTTACTTTATGTGCTTAAATGATCAGTAACAAAAGTGGGAAACAATTCTACATCCCACATTTTTGCTATCCTAAATGACCCTCACCATCAAATCACCATAATATAATTTTACAACCTATTAAGATAAATTGCTTTAAAAACATTTTGTCAAAACAATGCGTTTAAATCTTATTAAAACAACATCGTGGATAAAATGAAAAAATAGAATGGGAAGAGGTTAGTATTTAGCAGAAAGTAAGATTAAGCAGAGAAGGTCCCAGAAAGCTGCTAGGTGGGAAGAGACTAATGCAACAATGTCTCTCAGTATGGTTGTAGAGGCTAACAACAGGTCCATTGGGAGAATACAAAATTGGAAAAACTTGTAAAAGCTAATTATAAGCACTCTGATCCAAACTGCAAGAAGAGGGGGATTTGCTAAAAGAACAAAGAATTTGGCTGGTTCTTTGCCTTAAGAAGTCAATGGTCTAAAAAAGCCACTGCATTAATCTAGGCTAAAATTCTCATCTTTATTTTCTAAATATGGCCATAACTAAATTATTTTGCTAAAACAGCAAACGTGAACCAATCTTTCAACATGTAGCAAAAAATGAGAAAATTGCCTGTTCTCAGGATCACAGGTTTTGGAACCAATGAGAAAACCATTGAACATCAACCTTTTTTATCTTAAAACTCCTTGAGGTATTGAAAAAACAAAGCAACAATAACAAACCAACCAAATAACACTACTTAAGTTATGAAGAGTTATTTTATTCGGGGCATACATATTACTACTGTTGAGAAAGTGAAGCTTTTTCACAAGAATCCTTAGGGGAATCAAAAACTAATGGGAAGCCTGCCAATATGAGAAATAGTGTAGCAACATGGCTGATATAATCTAACATAAGGTTACAATCTGATATGATAAACACATGCACTTTTATCAGCTGAATTATGTCCAATAATGTACTATGACTAAAACAAAAGTAATCCATAAAATAAAACAAGGTGATAGCCACTAATTCTATGGCCTGATAAATCAAAGGGAAGTCAGCCCAAAATGTCAAAAAACAACAAATAAACTTAGTTAGTACAGCTAGTTAAGAGGCTACAACATTTACATCGATTTTTGGAGTCCATCTAAAACAAATAATTAGTAGTACTGTCATTTACATCACTACTTACTTAAACCACTGACTCGACAGGTGATTTATTTAACAATTTTATTAGAGTTGGAAAAGCAGTAAAGCCTATTTAGAATTCACAACTTACAAATTCCCACTCTTTGTTTGCTTTGTTGAGTCAACTCTGATAGCCAACAACAAAACTTACCACCTGCAGGCACCACAGTAAACCCACCAAACTGTAATAGGTAATTCTGTATTTATGCGCAAGTAATAAAGTTTAGAAATGACTGCAATATGACACCACCTTTGTTTACAGCTATAATTAATAACATTTTACCTATGCTAAAAAATACTCTAATCAACTCATAACAGCTTACCAGTGAATTTGGTCCTGGAATAGCAGTTTTTACAAATGGTTTATCATATTCTCCATCTTCCAAACAATGTGCTGTTGCAAGAAGCCTTGTCAGTCCTTGCCACAGAAAGATAATAAGACATAATTCAAAATTTAGTTTCAAAAGGAAGATATTGCCCCTTCAGAGCAACAATGTTTCTCAGTAACTTAAATCAAAGTATATGGGTTTCTTTGGAAAACAAGTTCCATCCATTAACTTAAAATCATTTTCTTTTCTTTTTTTTAAATTTCTAGATATGCTTGTAAAAGTACAAATAACCAAATCATTTTAGAATTCTAATTTCAATTCTTTGCATGTCAAAAGGCTTGAAATCTACATGGCTTCTATATCAAAACAAGGGAATTTTTGTGACAAATTTAACATAAAAAACATTAAACAGAACAGAAAAACAATTTACAGGTCAATTGCTGACAGGTTGAATAACCCTTCTAGTGGAAGAAATCAAACTTAAGTTCTCCATAGTTAAGTACCAATCAACTAAATTTAGCCAGATCTAATTTTAAATGCAAGGTTGCATTATTAACTTTTAAGTGGTACCTCCAGCAGCCCAGACAAACCTAACCAATTTTCCCTCGACAAAAAATTTATAGCACGTGAACAGAACTACACTGCAAATAAAATCAAATAAACTATGCACTTTATCATCCTTATAACTCTTGCAACTGTAAAAAGCATCAATAACCCATTTACTTTCATTGCCCAACAAAAACCTTCTCTTTACAACTGCCAGCTTAAGTCAGGTTTATAATAAACCATGTACTATCACTAAAAGTTGTACTGGTCTGACAAGTAGGAGTGTATGCCATGAATTTTATGTACTCTTTTTAAGTATTATACACTAGTATATGTCAACAAGTTCACCAACCTATTCTGCCTAATTTGCAAATACAAATGTTTAAAAATTACAGGGATAATATATGTTGTAATTTTCATAAAAAAATACTGTTCATTTTGATATAGGTACTAAATTAAGACCGGTTCTTACATGTATTTACTTAACATTTATTGTTTCTTTTAGGTTTCTTATTTAATCCATAATTGCATTCACAATAGTATACTTAACTGTTCAAATAAATAACTTCAAAAACAGATGTATTTATTTGTAAGTAAAACCACAGTTTAAATGTGTTCCAGCAATGGGAATATTATGTACAGTCCATTGATAAAAATAAGCAGACAACACCTGTGTCTGTGTTCTTCATGTTGAGTTTAATCTAGCTGTGCAACATTCATCACCCTGAACTCGCCCAAAAATTAGGTGACACAGCAGCAAACAATCAAAGAAATTTTAGACCACCAATTACATGCTAAATTACATTTATTTGTGAATATAATTGCTTGGATATTACTTGCTGATTATCAATACAAGATTATTTAATCAATGTTATTATTTGTCTTCAATACTTTAGTATTAAACCTTAAAGGTGGTTTTGAAAAAAAGCAATCAATTCAACTGACGCTTTCTGCCACAATAAGAACATATTCAATAGAAAATTGGTCAGTTGCAGCAAGCTACACCTTAACTCTTAATTCAATATGACACTATCTTTTCCAACTGCAGAACCCAAATACTTAAACTCCCTCACTTTTTACATATAAATATTAACCTTCTTTACACTTCACAGACCCTTCCTTCTACTACTTATTGACACTATATTTTCCAGTGCCCTACTTAAATTTTAAGACTTTTTTCTACACCTTCCCTGTTTCAGCTTCATAGAACAATAAGGTCTATAAGTCCATATACCACAATATAATTTTGTATCACATCATCCCTACACACCAGTACAATCCAGCAATAGTAAGTTGTTTCCTCAAATACCCCTTGTGTAATACTACTTGCAACTGTGAATGCTTTAGTTGAGCACAAGCTACTTCTAACCTGGTTTTGGGGTACTTAATACAATAAACATGCTGTAGAATTCTTACATGTCCCCAAGGCACTCAATTTTCTCTCTCAAGTTTTTTAATGCCCTCCCTTAGAACCCTATTATATGCATTTCCCAGATCTATTAATAGTTCAAGTAGCCCCTTCTCCAAAATCTGACTCCACACAAATATCACAAAAAAGGTCCCTTTTCCTAGTAAAACTGTAAATGTCTATTTTGACTTATAAAAATATATGAAAAGAATTACTTTTCTATTTGTCTTTTTAGTGTTGCACCAATACATTTGATATTTCAAAAAAGTCATGTCAATGTGGAATGTTTCCTAAAATACGTAACATATCAGATCTTGTTGGGGAAAAACAATGTTCTCCAGGAATTCATTTGAGGAGGATAAACACAGCAATAACCAGCAAAATTGTAGATGACACCTGTTACTATACCAAGCATGTGTGCAACTGAGGTGCATGGAACAGTGAGGTGCATGGAACAGTGAGGTGCGTGGAACATTGAGTTTGAGGGAGTGTAAGGTGTTTGCAAGTGCAAAGTGTGATCAAGGCCAGGGTGATGGAGTGCAAGATGCTGTGCAAGTGTGTGACATTGGATGCATGGTGCATACACAGGTGGGGGTGACTGAGTGTGTATAAGTGGGTAAGTGGGCAGTGTGGGTGTAAAAGTGTAAGTGGCTGTAAGTGAAAGTGTAAACATGTGATAGCATGAGTGTGCATTGCAAATGGGAATAGGCAGTCCACATTTATGTGTACACATGGACCAATGGGTTTATGCACACACCACTGAGTGTGTGTGTTCTCAAAATATAACCATTGGCCGCAGGTGGTTTACATGAAAAAAACCTCCAAAATATATGGAGAAAAAAATATCAAACAAATTAAATAATGTAATTCTCAAGTCATCTTCCTGATATGATCCTGGTCCTCCTCCTTTATCTTTAAATAAATTGTTGACATATACCTTTCCAGATATCATGACAAAAACTAGCTCAACCTTCTATTTTGTTAAATGATTGACTCACTGACAAATGGCCTTGTCATGTTCCTTTTCACAACCACTTATCCCCCATTATTCTACAATATTGAAATAAACAAGTTACAAATTCAAAACACAGTAATCTATTTAATGTGTTTACTCATGAATGAAAGGTAGAGATCAACAGGTTGTCTGGTTGAGAAAATCACTCTGATCTGAACTGATTCTCAGTGTTTGGAAGTAGCAATACAGTCAAGTCCAGATATAATAAACCCTGCTACAACAAATTTCCTCTTGGGATAAACATAATTTTTTATCCTGTCCACTTTCTTATTTCTCTTCACTTCATCTAAAACAAGTTTTGTTTATAATGAATTTAGACAAAAAACTTTGATGGCTGTCACTTCTCATATGTAACTATCTTAAAGTGTTCAAAACAACCCTTGTAACTCCAAATGCACAATCATAGTGTTAAAAGCCACACCATTATTAACATCTCGCTGACTTTCAGACAATTAGTACTCATCTTCCTCTGAACTGACACACTTTGAAATAAAACCAAAGGAGTTCCCACACTGCAACATTCACAAAGGTGAAAATCTTAAAAGAACTAATACTACACACACAAAAAAAAATTCAATCACAAATACCTACTGCTGTCTGCATTTTCCAACATCTAAAAAGTATGTAAACTACCAGTAAAACAAATTTTAATCATTCCAAAGCACAGCAAATGGTCTGACATACCTTGGTTCCTTAACTTTGAACTGAAATGTTTAAGTGCCCTCCCATTTGCAGAGCAATAAGCCAGTGTTTTCATACTCTTCTCAGTAATTTTAATTTCCACAGATACGTCCTGCAAAAGTTTGTGCCAAGAGACTATGCTAAGGGTACTGAAAAACAAACAACAAAGGTACTGAAGTAGAGTTATATATGAAACAAGGCTTAATCCCACCCTCTAAGGAACTATAAGGAAGAAAAAAATTAAAAATAAAAGGAATAAAATTTTTGTTGATTTTCAAATATATTTAAAGGGGTGTTGACTGCCAAGTGAGCCTGAAAAAATGGTACTAAAGAATCATGCCTTTTTTGTTTTTCCACAGGTAAAGTTTCAAAACAGGTGTGAATCTATTTATTACAAGAACCAAAGATATTACAGGTTAAATTACAAAAAAATCAATTGAATTTGCTCCAGTTTTTAATGAACTTAGGTAAAAAATAAGATAAAACAACCAGGATTTTTCTTTGTTTACTTTTATGTACATTAAACTGGGTGTAATTGCTTTCTCAAATAACAATACAATCAGAAATTAAAACAACAATACAAGAAAGCCATGAAGAACATGAGCCTTACCATTCAAAATGGATTGATCCATATTAAATTAGAACCAAACTGAAATAAATGCCTATTTTATGGTCCAAAAAGAGCTGGTGGTAACTAGTAAAATTAAATGGTACACAAAATGAAAACAATAAAGCAAAATCCTAGCTTTACAATGGTACAGAGACACTAAACACCATGTGTCTAATCATCAAAATTTTAGTTAATCTTTGTTTTCTGACTGTGGATATGCTGCTTTGGGTTGGTACAAGACAAAAGCTAGTAGTAGGAAATGAAAGGCTAGTCTGCTAGGTACACTAACCATAGTCATACAAATTATAAAAGCCACTATTACAGTTATCATGTCCAAATCCTTGGTGTGATTATTAGTTGAGAGTTTTTGTTGAGTTTTCACACTGTTGTTTATGTTGTTCTGGATGCATCGGTTGGACTCTTTAAATTTACATACCCCCACTTATACTAAAACAGTGGTAGCTGCAGGGCTATCCTATCATTAGCCTTGTTTTCTGTCTTGCTAGAAAATTTCTGTTATTCCTGTCCTTAAGAATGCAGGTGATCAATCTGATCCTTGCAAATACAGACCTGTAAGTCTTCTTTCTGTCATTGGTTAGCCCTTTCAATGACATTAACAATGCAGTGGTAGAATTCTTACAGAACCTAGGTCTCTATGCTGATGTTCAGTATGGCTTCAGAAGACCTCACTTCACTGGTAATCTTTAGAGTGTAATCACAGAACAAAATTATAACCATATGAACAAGTCTGGTGACGGAACTGTAGCACTTGATATTTCCAAGGAATTTGTGTAGGTCCTCGAGATGGGCCATAATCCTTTGAAAGAATGTTTCATAACGTTTGTTGCTGTAACGTTTAATGGTGGAAAGCTTGAGGAAATTGACTTCCGATTGGGAGAAAGAGTAGTGCTTCCTTATTCTCCCCAACAAAATGGCATCACAGAGAGCCTTAACCGTACCATTAATTAAAAGCTTATTATTTAACGTGATGTTCAATTTAATGAGAATGACTCTGGAAGAGAAACAGTACTTGATTGTTATCCTGTTCCAACACCAGTTCAACAAAGTTCTTTGTCAAACCATGAACAAATTGAAAGTCAGAATCTACAGCCAGCTAATATTTCGGAACCAGCACCTGTAATTTGAAGGTCATTGTGTAAAGGGAAAGAACCAAATCACTTTGGTGACTGGGTTCAGGGTGATGAAATAGATGTCACAGAATTTGATGAAATTGATCTTGCAGTAGCACAGCCAGAGAGATGCCATTATTTCACATTAGTCAGGATGAGCCTAGGTCAGTTGATGAAGCTGTGTCAAGTAAAGAAAGTGAGAAATGGCAAGAAGCTGCAGACAAAGAATACAATTCGCTGGTGAATATGAATACATGGGAACTTGTACTGCTGCCAGAAGGTCGTAAACCAATAGGCTGTTGATGGATATTCAAACGTAAATACAAGGAGTCATGGTTTTCCACTCATTTTGTTTGAGCAGGTCTGTTCAAGAATTGAACAGGCCTCCCTTAGGGGGGGGCTGGAAAATTTAACCCCCAGAAAATTTTTAAATCCTAGACGCAAAATCCTGCATTCTGGGGCATATCTGTGAGGTAAATTGATGTGTTGAAAATCATCATTTTCAACACAAGTCATTTTGTTAAATCTCCTATATATGTACCAGCTATTTTTTATGTGTTTTAAATATTGTCCATAATATACATTTTGTATCAGGAAAAAAACATGTAATTTATAATAAAGAAGTTGCCTCTCAGCAATTAATTTTGAAAACAGGGTCTTCCAAGTTTTGAAAAATTCCTAATTGAGGGTATATAAAAAGCAGTATTGTTCTGTTAATTTTAAAAACATTTTATGCATTTTAATTAACTGCAGAGAGGCAGCTAGGCTTGAAATATTATAGCTAATATCTTATTTTATTTCATTAAAAATATTGTTTAAAATTGGGTTGGTTATACCGGTACTTTGTAACTGTTATTCCTGGGGGTTTTGTAATTTTTATGTGAATAAAATTGTTTTAAATTGAAATTTCATTCACATTTATTAACACCGAGAAACAAAATTTTTGTAATCATTATTTGACAACTGATCCTGGGTAATCTTTACATGCTGATTTTGAAAATGTCATTATTTTTCCCCTAATGGGTCTGTTTTTTTATATGGCAGTTATATGGTGCATATTTTGCAAAAATATGCCATTTAAATACTTCAGGTAAATCAAACAAACAAATATATAGCCTTGATTTATTCGATTGATATGCACAAAAGGGTTGTTTTTACTTGTAGCTGTCCTGAAACAATAATTTATTGGCTGTTGATACATTTTATGAAACCTTATTCAGATGTGAAAATGGACTTTAACAGTGAAAATTAAGAAAATTCACACTATTAACATACAAGTATATGCAAATATGTTTTAAAAAATGAGCTGTATGCAAGCTAGTGTATATAAAGCATATAGAAATAGGGAAAAGAATGTCACTTTATCGTAGGAAGCTTCTTTTTCGACTTCGACATGTTTGACACTTGGACAGCCTCGCTTTATTGATCAACAGTAGTCCTCCATCATGTGGACATTCCATCAGGCTTGGTATCTTTCCTCCACTTCTTTTATGTCCTGGTGGAACCTCTCACCTTGCTCATCGCTACCATCTCTAAGGTTTTCCGGGAAGACATCTACGTGACTGTGCAGGAAATGCATTTTGATACTCATATTGCAGCCAAGCTTATGAAAGTTTTTCAGCAAATCAGCAATCAAGCTCCTGTAATTTGGAGATTTATAATTCCCTAAGAACTGCTTGGTAACATCTACAAATGGAGTTCATGCCGCCTTTTCAACAACTGTCATGGTTCCTTCAAAGTTACTGTCATTAATGAGTTTCTGAATCTGGGGTCCACCAAATATCCCAGCTTTCACTTTTTCATAGGACAAACTAGGAAAAGTTCATCTGATGTGCTGGAAGCATTCTTGGTCTTTGTTCAAACTTTANAAGCTTATGAAAGTTTTTCAGCAAATCAGCAATCAAGCTCCTGTAATTTGGAGATTTATAATTCCCTAAGAACTGCTTGGTAACATCTACAAATGGAGTTCATGCCGCCTTTTCAACAACTGTCATGGTTCCTTCAAAGTTACTGTCATTAATGAGTTTCTGAATCTGGGGTCCACCAAATATCCCAGCTTTCACTTTTTCATAGGACAAACTAGGAAAAGTTCATCTGATGTGCTGGAAGCATTCTTGGTCTTTGTTCAAACTTTATGTGAAGTGGAGGAGGTACAGTTAGATTGATTAACCAAAGGTTGCTCTATCAGATTTGGCCCCCCGGCTTGCAGTTGTGGTCTAGGGAGCTGGTCTTGTTTGACCCAATGTTGATCCTGATCCCTACTGTCCCATAAACACAAATGACATGGTGTTTGGTGAAGCCTCTCTGCTGACCCAAGAGGAAATTCATCATCTTCAAGTCTACACATATGATCCAATTATGGTCATGGTATCGGAGTAAATTAATTACTTTTTCAATGCTCTCGTAGTTTTCCTTTAGAATCACTGGGTGACCTACAGGTACTGCTCCAAACTTGTTTCCATTATGAGGAAGGACACACTTGAAGCTTTTCTTCAAGCTGTCTTTTAACAGCCTCCAATCATTTGAATTGTAACTGGGTAAACATAAAGCTAGAAGAAGCCCACTAATGTCATTACAATACACGAAGTCACAGTCAGTACTGAATAATTTCAGAAATTCACTGTCTCTAGATCTGGAGTACAAAATTTTGAGATCACTCTGAGTCAGTTTCTTCTCACTTAGTCTGGAAGCTCAGCACCTGCTTTTGATAAACTATATCGCGTATCAAATCGTTCATTTCAAACTGATTAAGTGGGCCAGGAGTAACTCCTGATGTATCCTCAATATCTGAGTGGCTTGAACTAGCTGTAGTATCAGAGATGGCTTCATGACGTCTCGATTCTGGTTAAGGAAACTCTGCCGAAAGGGGAACAGGCAGTCGAGCAGATTCCAGATCAAAATAATCAAATAATGGTAATCAAATAGAGTTCGTGGTCGTTTCATGTTACTTTATACATGTGCTTCACATCCTTTTAAAACCTTTATTTTCACTTTCGTTTTGTTATCGAATGACCATCCGATATCGACCAATTAAAATCGCCGTTACACTCCCGATGTTTGGACCACAAGGAAGGAAACACAGATGATTCAACACATGTGATGAACACACGTTTTGATCCATTTTCTGAGACACGCTGCTCAATTTCTCGATGACTCGGTGTTTACAACATGCAAGACACAATCAATTATTGAACAGTTCAGTTGAAATTCGCTAAAAAATTTTTGGGGGGGTTGAAGTTTGAGCTGGCCCAAAAAACTTTTGAAATGGTCAATTTGGCCGGTTACCGGTTCTTGGGGAAAACACTGAAGGAGTATGGATCAATTGAGAGATACAAAGGAAATGTTTGGCTAAATTGGAGGAGAGATAGGCAGTGCTGATAATGCAAGATAATCAAGCTACTATTACAATAAGAAGAAATCCAGTGCACTACAAGAGATCAAAGCACATTGACATTAAATATCATTTTAGGAAAAACATCAAATTGCAATACTGTGACTCAAAGTCAATGATAGCTGATATACTAACAAAGCCGTTGCCCAGAGACTTTTCAGCGCCTGTCGGAAAGTATGGGACTGGTGCCTCAGGTCTGAGTGGGAGAATGTTGAAGATTGTGCAGCCCAGTGACACCAGTGCCTCAGTACAGCGGTTGGCCATGTCTGTCCAGCCAATCACTGCAGCCCATTTTGTCTTTTGTTTTGGATTCAGTTAGTTTGATCTGCACAATCAATTTGATGAAATTCTTTTTTGAAACCATGAGTAACAAAAAATTCAGAAGGCGAAAAAGAGCTACACTTCACACAACTATTAAACGTGACATAAACAAAACTAAACAGAAATTTCCAAACTTTGTGATTAATAGACTGAAATCGACCTACACAACATTGGCTCGAAAGCAAGAAATAGAAGACATTGGAAAATCATCACAGATCAAGTAGTAGAAGCGGCTTATTCCGATACAGCATCGTATGACCCAGCTGCTGGGCAAGGAGACATCGTGTTGCTGTAAAGGAGAACAAGCTAATTTGATATATGATCTGCACGAGCTGTGTGCAAGTTATGTTGTTACCGTCGATCACAATTTATGCAAAGCATATCGTGTCGTATTTGTTTATATGTTTCTCGCTGCTGATACTTTATCATAACAGTCCGGACGTATTAGAGTTAACTAAAAACCAATTAAAGCCCCATCTCAGATTAAAACTGAAAATTCCTATTCTTTATTTTGAAACATGCATAACATGAAACTGCTGTCGTGTACCACCCGTTTATGATCCAGGAAACTAACATTGCACTTCTTTTTTGTACAATTCTGTGCATGATATATTCAAAAAAGAAATAATACGGAATTAGGCAATGTAACGAATAGATAGTGTCCACACACCCAAAGTTACAGCGAACAGATGCCTGTATTGTTTAAAAATTTCTGTTTTTACACAAGTCCAAAAAGAAAAAACCATTCTTAAATGCAAGGTCCTTTTAACACTAATAAATACCAACATTTAAAATGAGTCATTAACTTTGTCTGAAAGAGGCAATGATGCGCACTTCCAGAAGGCAAGAATGACTGCATACGCTAAAACATTAATATATCAGATTTAAAGCTGTATCTAACAACGTATAACAACACATTTCAAAATTGAGGATCAAAAATTCACACAGGTTATTTTGATGTTGCTCCTATTGTGCCTCAATCTTCACTCTTTAAAAGTTAAGATAAGACTTTGTATCACTGAGACTTACCACACAAAAAATGCCACTCCACAATGCTTAAGAAAGAGAACACTTTTTACCTCAACAAAAGCATGAACCTTTAGTGCTTTTTGAATTGTTTCAGTCGGGAAAATTGGAAGACAACAGCCAAGTTAAACTACGACGTCTGTCACGAGCTGCTGTCGCTTGTTTTTGTTGGTCTAAAACCTAGTCCTGGTCTAGATAAAACCTGTTTGTCTGGTCATGTGATAAGCTTTGCTTGCTTGTGATTTGTTGGTGGTGGCAGGGCAAAAAATGAATAAAAAAACCATCTCAGCCATGTGGAAGTTTTTCCTCATCATTTTCTTTTCTCTTCAAGGGGCGAGAAGATGAACACGGTAAGTTTGTCGGTTAAAAGCATGCTCAAAGGGAATTTGGTTTCAGGTCACCAGCGAGGTCAACATCAGACCTTCTCGCATCACAAGCGATAGACCGCCCTTTCCCCAAAGCAAATATGCTTCCATTGAGCGTTTTTGACGTTTCCTTTTTATTTAATCACGAAAACAGAGATTAAATACTAAAAACAGTGCCACTTGAAGAGGGGAACAACCACGTTATTTGTCTCTTCAAGTGAGACTGTGTCCTGACCCCATAAACTTTTCTTCATTGCACTATTTTCAAGAGTGGGGTTCATGTTTCATGTACTGGTGTACTGAAGCAAAACAAGATTGAAACACTTTCAGGCCTGAACTGCAAGTGTTGAGACTTGACTAGTGAAGTTCCCGATGGTCGAGTCGAGTGGTCGAATCGTTTTAACAATCATACGGAAATGTTGAATGCTTGTGCTTAAAAGAGGGAAAGTAATTAACAATGAAGGAATTAAATAAGTGATGGTAAGGTAATTCAAGAGACTTGAGATGGGGGTTAAACATATTTAGTAATTAGTATTAGTATAATAAGTATTAATTGAATTTTATAATTATAATTAGTATTAAGATCTAAGTGAAATGGTCGAAACAAGATGAAAGGAATCAACAAATGGGCTGCGTACATTGCTTGTAAATATATTACCTAGATACTCCGAGTTACAATTAATTTCTGCAGCAACTTTACACACAAAAGAGAGGTAAATTATTCCCTTGTTAAAATCGCTCGGCATGTTCATACTCTGATACTGATCCACGTTTAGCCGGGAAAAGAAAACGTCTGGGGCTTGAAGTCGCCGTCATCCGGTACTTAATCTTCGCCAGCCCTGCTGTGACTTTCAGATCATCTTCTGAAGCTTCAATACCATCTGATGGAGCCGGGACTGGAGGGTCCAGTTGGAAGAAAGAGGATTTAATACAGAGGTGAAGCCACATATTCTAGGTTGCAATATTATAGGTTGCAGAGACCAAATGACTACTTTTGATTTTTTTTTCAGTTTGTGTCTACGTCATCGATTATTTTCAGTAACGGATAACAAGGGCAAAAATGCTCAAAAGTTGCAAAAAGTTGCATTTATTTTCTCAGAAGTTGCACTGAAAAATTGCAGAAAAAATACAATCTGTTAAATACGTGTACATGTACGAAGCAACAAAGGAAAACAACTGAGCTACACAGTGCAACAACAAAGAAAAATACACACAAGTCTACAAGAAAAAGTTTCAGTGTTAGAAAACTTCTCTGCCAAGTGTTTACATGAACTTCACTCCACATGTATTTGTTGCTCACGTGAATTGAGCAGCATTACGAAGTATTTCTCCACATTGTCTGGCCTGAAGTTTCTGTCTTTGGCTAGCATTTTCTTCAGCATAGAGAAACTGCGTTCAACACTCACTGATGTTGTCTGGTATTGTTGAAGTCCTCCACACAGAGCTGGAGAGGCATCACTAGGACGTAGTTCCATGACCCTCCACGGATCTGTGTTGGCTTGGAAACGCTTGTCCACGTACAGCTTCACACCTTCACATTGCCCCCCAAATGGTAGTCTCTGCAGGTCGCGATGGTGCAACATTTCTTGAGGAGATGAACCAGCGGCTCGTAGTCGTGTTTGACGGCGAGAAGGTCAGTTGGTAGACTGGCTTCTACAAGTGCTGGCTTGACCCTGCTTACCAGGAGCCCATCTTCCTGGAAAGAAGCGACGATCTGGCGCACTGCTGCCAGGTTTTCGGCGTAATAGGCTGTCTTGAGCCACGTAGCCCATCGTGTGATGATCGGCTCAGGTGGGTAGCTGACTTCCGAAAACATCTCCTTGTGATCCTTGTTCTTCACAACGGAAGCTTTCACTGTGGTAATCAGAGAGTCAATATTTTTATGCATGTTCCTGGCACGATCAACGCAGTTATGTAAGGGATGACTACCTTTGAATTGCTCTGCAGACCTTTTAATGTAGGACTGCACCAGCTGCCATTTTTAGTCTTTGGAATGACTACCCAATTACAACTTTTCCATTTTGAGGCTTTTTTGCGTTACGTCGAACGGGACTCCCACTCGGTAGCCGGTCGCACCATTTCAAGTCCCATTCAATTTCATTGCTGGCACTTTGCCATGCATTGGCCTTTATGCAAATTTACCACAAAAAACTGTGGCACCAACAGGATTCGATTCTGGGACCTCTCGTGTGGTAACTCCCTCTTTTGCTTCCACGCCACCGGTTGGTTAAGGAAACCTATGTACATATATTTTACATGAACACGTATTGCATGAAGCAAAATCATACATGTATAGCTATAATAAAGGTTTCAAAAATGAGAAATTTCAAGTCTTACCTTGCTTGAAATGAGGTAGACCTTTGTTGGGCTGCTTCATGAAAATTCTGAATACCCCATAATCTCGCATTAAGGCGCCGGCGCCTATATCCGGATATTTAAAAATTCTGCATTTTCAAATTAAGAAAATAGGGCCGCATATAGGCGCCCGGCGCCTGTATCTTTTTTGCTGAATATCACTTTGAATTACCTTATTCTTTAGCCCTGTTTAAAGGATTCTATAGAGTTAAGCAAAAATATTGTTTTGGGATTCGGAACCTCAGAAATATCACAGATTAAAAGATACAACTGGACTATCTATAAGACAACAATAATAACCTGGTCATTTTCATCACACACAGATCCTTCGTCCTCATCAGACACAGAGCCTTCCTTCTCTTTCTCATCGTCTGTGTTATGATCTTCATCTTCGTAGATTTCATTTGAAACATCCTCGTTCGCCTCCTCAAGCTCCAGCAACATTTCGTTTACCTCTAAAATTGCTTCTGCAGGAACAGCTTGATTCAAAATCGTATCGCGTAATCGTGAGTGAAGCTTCTGGTAATCACCATTCCATTCTATGTATCCGCATTGCTGAAATCCACTGACGATGAATGCTGGTTTTGCTACTGACTTCCAGGTTTCAAATACCCACTGGCAAATCGTTTCGTAAGATGCACGGCGACGTTTTTCCTGCTTGGTGAACTCTTCAGTACCATTTGCGATCCAATCTGCCCATCCCTCTTTTAGAATATCTTTGAATGGGCTATTGACATGCGTATCAAGAAATTACAGCAATGGAGTCATACCACCATCGATGATTTTACATTCTCTGTTGTATCTCGTTAAAAATTCAGGCACATCTTCCAAATGAGATTTGGCCGAATCCATGACCAGAAGAGATTTGTGGTGTTGGAAAAAAACATCCTGGTCTGTATTTCCACTGTTCTGGACCGTAGAGATTTCGCATAATACTTCTCTTCATTGTGCCTCCCTTCGTGCCTTCAATCACCATTCCTTTAGGGAATTTACCTTTTCGGGCCTTGGTTAGGTTTTTAAAGATGACCATTGGTGACAAGGATATTTTTTCGTAATGATCATCAATTTTGCGTACTCCAGCAGTTAACACAGCGGTAAATCGCAATTTTTCATTGCTAGTGGTTTTAACTTTCAATGTTTTCACCCCTTTTAAATCAAAAGTGGCGGAAGATGGCATATCGAAATAGCACGGGGTCTCATCCATATTCTTTATAATGCTAAAGTCATCCAATGATTTCATCAAAACGTCCAAAGGCATCAGCAAGAATTTTCTGCCCAACACTTGTGACACGTCGAAATGATGTTATTCCGTCTAATCAGAAGCAGCCAGCCAAAAGAAGCAGAAAAGCGCTCATTATTGCCTGGATATATGGTTTGAAAAAAAACTAACGCCTTTCTACGTACCTGCTTACCAGTGACAGAGTTCCGTTTACTTCTCTCTTCTTTGACGTAGTCCAATAAAGCAGATTGAAGCAATGGATATCCAGCTTTTGACTGTCTAATCCTTTTCGTGCGTATATTTATTCCTGGAGTAAGAGCAGCTGACTTGAAAGCTTCCGTTTGTTTGCTCCATCGCTGCAAATTTTCCCTCGGAATACCTAGCTGTCTAGATGCTTCTCGAATTCCGACCTCGATGGCTTTTTCTACCGCTTTTCTTTTATCATACAGAGAATAGCTTTTTCTCTTGGCGTTGTCTCCCATGTTTAAACAATTCCTTCCACAATAAAATAATTTAAAATTTGCTTGAAGTTTCGTCGTATTATGATTGTATTCCAATGCTTTGGTTCGAAATTTGTTTCACGTGTTATGATTGCGTTCGAATTTCGAATGCAATGTTATTATTCAAAATTTGTGTTATGGTCAGATTCGAACGGTTATATCTACTGTAAGATTTTTGGTAAATGTTACATGAGGAATCTGGAGGAATTTGCAATGGCGAGAGCAACTAGGTGTCGCCCCTGTGTATTTGAGTTTAACTTTTTTATTACTGGACATCCCGTATGTAAAAGCATACGGACCCCACATATTCAAGAGCAGCTGACTGGTGGAAGAGAGCCTGGTAATCAACACGATGAACATGCCGTGAAAGTTCTGAAGGATGGCGAAATTGTGGGACACATTCCACAACTATTTTCTGAGATGCGCACCCTGATTTTGTTCTCTGGCGGCTCCATGAAAGTTTGTGTGTCAGGAAAACGAGAAAATAAAAGAGGAAAGGGACTAGAAGTCCTTTGTTCAGTGACTGTCAAGTTATCGGAGCATATTTTCTTAGAAGTAGAGTCTATTATCAAAGACTGATGTAAGAAGCTAATTTAAGATATATATATATATATATATATAGATATATATATATATATATATATATATATATAGATATATATAGATATATATATATATATATATATATATATATATATAAGATATGATAAGAATCAAAAAACCACACA
>RDPX01000084.1:370707-394998 GCA_003991215.1 Morbakka virulenta
GTACTAGGTATCACCTGGGACAATGAGGCTGACACCCTGGAGTTTGATCTTGGCAAGGTCGGTAAGGATATAGGGAGCGCACCGGAAGCAACCAAGCATGGTATTCTCAGTACTCTTGCATCTCTGTTTGACCCCCATGGAATTGTAAGTCCTGTAGCTGTTGTAGCCAAGATCCTTTTCCAGGAATTGTGTGTGCTCAAGGTGGGATGGGATGACCCTCTTCCGGCTGAATTGTGTGCTCGATGGGAGATGTGGTTGAGGAATTTAAGAGAAACTAACAAAATTTCTATTCCTAGGTGTGTGCAAGATTACAACAAAGATATACTGAGTGTACAACTACAAGGATTTGCCGATGCCAGTAAGAAGGCTTACTGCGCAATGATCTTCTTGGTTTGCGAGACGACCACGGGCATTAATACCAAGCTTTTGACAGCGAAAACCCGAGTCGCTTCGTTGAGGCAATTAACGATCCCTCGCCCAGACCTCATGTCGGCTAGAGCCCTCTTGACCCTTATGAGCACAGTCATCAAAGCCATATGCTTAACCATTAAGTTAGATAAAGTCCGGTATTGGCTGGACAGTAAGACGGCACTCTTCTGGATTTTTATAATCGTGGAGAGTGGAAGCAATTTGTCGCTCATCGTGTTAATGAAATTCTGGGTTTAACTGGGAAGGAAGATTGGGCCCATGTGGCCGGCACAGAAAATCAAGCGGATTTGGGCTCCCGAGGAGTATCAGCTTATCATTTAAGAGACAGTAGGTTGTGGTGGGAAGGCCCACAATGGTTGAAGGAGGGAGGGAATGCATGGCCCAAATTCTCACCCATACAGGATACAGAAGAGGTTGAAGAAGAGAGAAAGAAGAGTGCTGCTGTAATGCTAGTGACTGAGAGAGAAGAGAAAGGAGTGAGCAATGTCATACAGGTTAGCAAGTATGGGAGTTCAGCTAAATTGCTCAGAGTAACAGCATATGTGTTAAGATTTATTGAGAATTTGAAAAGAAAGAAAATGAATGGAATGCTGAAAACAGGAAGATTGAGTGTTGGAGAGCTGGAAGCTGCAGAAAGTGCTTGGATAGTTGATGCCNCCATACAGGATACAGAAGAGGTTGAAGAAGAGAGAAAGAAGAGTGCTGCTGTAATGCTAGTGACTGAGAGAGAAGAGAAAGGAGTGAGCAATGTCATACAGGTTAGCAAGTATGGGAGTTCAGCTAAATTGCTCAGAGTAACAGCATATGTGTTAAGATTTATTGAGAATTTGAAAAGAAAGAAAATGAATGGAATGCTGAAAACAGGAAGATTGAGTGTTGGAGAGCTGGAAGCTGCAGAAAGTGCTTGGATAGTTGATGCCCAACTGTCCTTGCAAGGCAAAGATTTCAATACGCTCTCGGTACAGTTAGGTGTGGTGAAAGAGAATGTGTTCTTGGTGTGCAAGGGAAGGCTAGGGAACTCAGACCTAGACTTTAGGAGTAAGTACCCCATACTTCTATCCAAGAACCACCTATTTACTGAGTTGATAATCAAGGACTGCCATGAAAGAGTTCAGCATAATAAGCTACGGTCAACTTTAGCAGAATTTAGATCTAAATTCTGGGTGCCACAGGGCAGACAACAGATTAAAAGGTAATTGGTAAGTGCCAGACTTGGTTGGGTGTGTCAAGCGGTGTCTGAAAAAGGTTCTTGCCAATTCTAAACTCACACAGGATGAACTAAGCACTGTGCTGACTGAAGTAGAAAGTAACCTGAATTCTCGACCTCTAACTTATTTATATGATGACCCAGGTGAGGCACTAACACCTTCTCATCTGCTATATGGTCACAGACTCTCCACTTTGTCCCAGAATGTAGATTTAGATGTTGATTTAGATCAGATTAATGATAAGTTAGGAAAGAGATTTTTATACCTGACAAAAAAAAATTTCTTATTTCTGGAACAGGTGGAAGAAAGAATACCTGGCAGATCTGCGTGAATACCGTAAGTTGGGAAGCAACAACCCTGAAGCGATTGAAAAGGGGAGTTTCGTCCTGTTGCAAGAGGATAATGTGAAGCGCGGTCTGTGGAAATGTGCAGTTGTGGAGGAGTTGGTAGTTGGAAAATCACAGCAAAAGACTCAACAAGCACGGATGCAAGGAAAGAATGTTCCCAGACAGATAATGAGGGGGGAGATAGAGAGAAAACAGAAGTTGGAAATCAATGTGGAGTGCGAAACCGGAGTACGCGTGCAGCAGCTAAGGATGCGCGTTGGAGGTTAATGCTTGACCCGTAACCGGAGTCAAGGAGGGGGGTATGTTGTAACACCCACGCGCACATTTATTATTATAATTTATGTTATTACGTATTAACCACATAATCATGTAGAGACACGGAAGTTATTCACGGTTATTCGCAATGTTGTTTTTCTCATTTGTATTTGCATGAGCTTTCTACGCCTGTTTGTAAAGACCTGATTGGTCAGATTCGTTTTGGTGCTCGATCTTGATTGGATATTTGTAATACGCAGTTTCTCGATGATTCACATGTATCGTGTGGTTTTGTAGAAGTTTTGTAGATTTTCAAGTTTTGAGGATGAAATAGAAGGAAAATTATTTGATGTCTTTTTCTCGGAGAAATTCTGTAAATTTCGATCCAGAACCAGCGAAGTTGAAAGATTTATTCTTATACTTATCGAAGACACTGCAATACGAAAAGATGTCTGCTGTTAGCAGGCAAAACCTTGCAATCCCCTGGAGAGGACCCTATGTTAAACCGAAAGTGGGGTCTTCAAAATATTCAATCTTGGAGTATTTGGGTGGACAAAAAAGGTCAAACTCACAAGATCATCCTGCAACCTTTGAAAACGTTTTCTGGCAAATTTGCTTCGAGGCTTCGGATTATATTACACCGACCAAAAAGGAACGATTCGACCAACTAAGCTTTAAAGTTTACCGAAATTTTGAAGAAGTGTTATATATGGGACGTAAAATGAACGTTTCGATCCCGATTTTAAACAAATAAGAACTGTATGGCAGTGATTCAGTTGTCTCGACAAATGTTTGACTTATCTCCAGAATGTCTGGATGACATCATTAAATGCCAAAACAAGGAGAAAAAAATTACTAATACCGAATATCAATAAATATCAATAAAGTAAATAAAATAAAATAAATATCAATAAAGTACATAAACGTATGTTAGTTCAATCGGCAACAAGTTCAACACCAGAACGTTTCTTCACTACTTATCTCCACATAAAAACACGAAAATGATCAACGACTAAAGTAAAAGGATTTGATAGCCTCACAATTCTGTGCGCCTACAAAGGGCTCACCGAAAAGAATGATCTTGTCGTCATCGGAAACAGTTTTGTAGATAACGGTAAAGAAAGAAAGAAATTTTGGAAATTTTTACTGGGCAGCGTGAGTAGGTAAAGTGCAATACTAGCTGCAGCTAGTTTACTTTTATTTCTTGTAAAAAAGCTTTTTTACGATGAGTTTAGTTTTTACATGTTCAGGTCTATACATATCGTTTTAAATACTTGTCAACGTACATAACTCAGAAAACTGTTCAAAAACAATCATAATGATTGAAATCAACGTTGAAAATACCAATCCTATATTCCCTTCTATTATATACTATGGATAAAGAATTTGGGGCCATTTTTGTCTATGCAGTGGTTTTTAGATCTGAAACGTTTTCTCCCAGCTTAATCCCAAACATGGTGAGCCCATGCGACACTATTAATGCTTCAGCCCCCTAGTATTTTTTTCGTATCAAAGGAGGCAGGGGTTCATGAGTACTGAGCCTTGTTTTACGACAAAGAAAAACAACACTGCTTTTTATTTGAGGGAAAGCATCCAAGTTTCTGGAGATAGTACGAAAGTATGGACACTTGAAAGTAAACGAGTCGGTCGAGTCTAAACAGTTCAAGAAAGAGCAAGCGAAACTGAAGAAGGAAGAATGTTGAATTGGAAACATTGGAATGTTTTTAAAATTTAGCTTTGAGGGGCAAAGCACCCCCCCCCACCCCAAAAAATTGTACCAGACTTGGTTGAAACAATGATTTACTGAAATATTTGAGGGATTTTAGTCAAGGTGCACAATTGGTCACGAAAGTTGCAAGTGATATTTTTAGTTCTTTTTCACAGATAATCACGCAAGATGGAGGCTCCAGTCTGTCCTGCTTTCCAGGGCTACCTGGCCGTCGCAAAGTTCCTAATTCAGCGTCTCTGCCTCAGGTCATCTGGAGCTCCTCGGGCATCATCCAGTGTGCAGTGCTGGAGGAGTGGCTTTGCTGTCATACCAGCTGTATTGCATGGGCTCGTCCCTAACTGCCCTGTCCTCATCTTATTGTAGATGTGGGTGCTCAGCCAGTTGTAGACCTGATGCTGCTGGGACCATCTCTTTTGAAAGATGCTCCTAACAATGGTCTGTCCGCTGTATGGCACGGGCATATTTTCTTTATTCAGCTTTCTTCCCTCTTTGACTAGCGTAAGTGCCGTTTCGTTTCCCCGTAACCTACAATGTGCAGGGATCTACTGTTAAGGTAAGGTTTGCCTTTTCTGCCAGTGTTGCCAGGGCAACAGAGAAAATATTCAGTTCTTTTTGCTTTGGTTTCTAGAGAGCCTGTAGAATGGACCCAGCATATGGGAACATGGTAATGTTGGAGTGGTGGTGTCTCAATTTCTATTCAGACCGACTGACTAGAAATTAACCACTTCCGTTATTGTATCATATTACCCCCTTGTTATTTGCAATAATTGACTTTATTTATTGTACTGCTGGCTTGCTTCGCTCGCCAGGAGGCTTAGATAAAGGTGCAGTTACCCGCCCAAAATTTATGTTCTATCCTGTACCTTGAGATGAATTTTTATTCAGACCATCTTTTTGGCGACACGCCCCGGTTTTTTAATCTATCAAATTAAGATCTGGCATAACTGTTGGGGAATTATCCATATTTGTTCTACGCAGTTTGAGATAATTATTGGTATGCGTCAATAGGGGAATCACTATTTACCGAAAATAGGATGATCGACGTGAGTCACCAGGAACACCACGATTGTGGTCGTGCCACGTGACTTATTTACCTAGATATTTAAGAATTACTATTGTTGTAATACATTTTGATCATGAATAAGGGATTAGAATATTATAAAGATTTGGGTGTGTAACTTAGGTATTTTTTAACTGTGAATATTGTAAATACATGTTGATTCTAGATGAGTCATGTGGGAAACTAGGGAGTATAAGTAACTGGAAAACTTACTAGATTCTCGAAGATCGTTTGGATTCTTCAAGATAGTATGAAGATCGTTTGGATTCTTCAAGATAGTATGAAGATCGTTTGGATTCTTCAAGATAGTATGAAGATCGTTTGGATTCTTCAAGATAGTATGAAGATTGTATTAGACTGATAGAAGTGTTTCACTGGTTGTGTGTTTCACTGCTTTGGGTTGTAATGAGTCTGTATAACTTGGCTCATTAGTGTTTATTGAATGATTATTGATGNATATTTAAGAATTACTATTGTTGTAATACATTTTGATCATGAATAAGGGATTAGAAAATTATAAAGATTTGGGTGTGTAACTTAGGTATTTTTTAACTGTGAATATTGTAAATACATGTTGATTCTAGATGAGTCATGTGGGAAACTAGGGAGTATAAGTAACTGGAAAACTTACTAGATTCTCTAAGATCGTTTGGATTCTTCAAGATAGTATGAAGATTGTATTAGACTGATAGAAGTGTTTCACTGGTTGTGTGTTTCACTGCTTTGGATTGTAATGAGTCTGTATAACTTGGCTCATTAGTGTTTATTGAATGATTATTGATAAAAAGATTAGTATACAGTCCTCTAGATTGGAGTTTTATTTGTTTCTCTATCTGAACCGCGCATCGAAGACATCGGATCTTCAACAATAACTACCCTTTATCAAAATATGCAAATTTGAATTAATATGTTGGGAAGGTATATGCCTTAATTAATGAGTAATTTGTTTAACAACCTTAAATTTTCATTTAAGTATCGCTGCTGGATACTGGGCTGGGGAACTCGGTGCTAGGCTAAGAAACCTATAATTCATTACTATCAATGAGCAATTGAGAAATTAAAAGATGATTATGCTGCAAAAACTGAAATTTGATAACAATATTTGAATCCTCACTGAGGTACCATCGACAGTTATTAATCTAGAAAAATCAATGCTGTGCCAAAAGCCCAAAAATAGCACTAATGAGTAAATTGGTGATCAAAAGATGATTGCAGAGCAAAACTTTCAAATCTGACTAAGAAAATTGGGTCGTCCAATTTTTCCGGTTAGAGCGCAACAAGTTTCGAGGAATGATTGGTTAAAGATAGTTCAAGAAGGAGGGTACATCAAAGCTTTCGTCATCAGACAGGGGTCAGATGTTACCATATTTATGAGAATTCAAAGTTCATAGCCTGGTCCGACTGTTTCCAAAGCACCTAGCACAACCACAAGACCTTGTTTGGCTGCAAGGAGAACTCGATTACGATTTAATCATCCCTCTGTTTTTAGTATAAACAAAGATACTTGATTGTTTTCAGGCCCATGATCTAGCAAATCAATTTGTTGGTTTAAACCCTAAACGATGGTCAAAAAAATTTACACCCACATTTCCCAACCACTTACGAATTAATCAACAATCGTAATATGCTCAAGCGCTTAAAGGCTCGATGCCTTGATTTAAGGCTTTGGAATCAGAAAAGAGATTGTAATCCCCTGCAGCATCGATTCCCAAACCATTGGTTCAGGAGATAAAAATCTCTGTTCGGGGGGGGGGGAGGGGGTCGAGGACTATACATTTTATTAAGTGTCAGCTGAGTAGTAAAAGGGAGCTTGGAACTGTATCACAAGACAGTTGCAACTGTGTGGGGTAAGGGAATAAAACTGGATTTGGCAGTAATATAATTAAGACTAAAAAACCAATTTATGCCCTAACTCAGCTGATTTAAAACTGAAAATCACTACTCGTGAAACATGCGTAAAACGCTGTAACTGCTGTCGCGTACCATGTATTCTTTCACATTCTCCGTATTTAACAGTAGCGAAAAACGACAAAGCACGAAACCCCTTTTAACACTAATAAATACCAACATTTAAAATGAGTCATTAACTTTGTCTGAAAGAGGCAATGATGCGCACTTCCAGAAGGCAAGAATGACTGCATACGCTAAAACATTAACATATCAGATTTAAAGCTGTATCTAACAACGTATAACAACACATTTCAAAATTGAGGATCAAAAATTCACACAGGTTATTTTGATGTTGCTCCTATTGTGCCTCAATCTTCACTCTTTAATTAAAAAGTTAAGATAAGACTTTGTATCACATACTACACTGAGACTTACCACACAAAAAATGCCACTCCACAATGCTTTAGAAAGAGAACACTTTTTACCTCAACAAAAGCATGAACCTTTAGTGCTTTTTGAATTGTTTCAGTCGGGAAAATTGGAAGACAACAGCCAAGTTAAACTACGACGTCTGTCACGAGCTGCTATCGCTTGTTTTTGTTGGTCTAAAACCTAGTCCTGTTTGTCTGGTCATGTGATAAGCTTTGCTTGCTTGTGATTTGTTGGTGGTGGCAAGGCAAAAAATGAATTAAAAAAACTGTCAGCCATGTGGAAGTTTTTCCTCATCATTTTCTTTTCTCTTTAAGATTTCACGAGGCGAGAAGATGAATAAGTTTGTCAGTTAAAAGCATGCTCTGAGAGAATTTGGTTTGTGGTTGCATCCAGATTGCAGGGTGACCGTAGAACTAGGAATATACGATCCTGCTACTAATACTTTTCCCTTAATGTTCATCAGGTATTAGCAGGAGGGTAATTGTCCTGCCAGCTCGCTCGCATGTCGTGCTACTGAGATTGATATATTGAGTGCAGTTAGTTACCAATGATTCCGTGCCCCTTCAGCTTAGTTATAAGTGTGTCTAGATTGGTTGTCAAAACTGAGCTCAAGCTAAAACCTGGCATGGCATTATCTGACCAACCTCCTCCCACAATTCAGTCACTATCATCTTTTTCTAAATTTTCAACAGCACTCTTTTGGAATTGTGGTACTGCTCTCAACCTGCAACCAATGTAACCCCCCATCTTCAAATCTGACCCTCCTCCTCCCACATTTCCACAGCTTATTTTTGTCAAACTTAAACAAATTGATGTTGGAAACGTGATACTTGTGCTTTCTTTACTTAATTTTCAAGTAAAACAGTGAGCAGGGTAAAAATTGTAACAAATAATTGTAACAAATAATTCTTTTTTTACGATTTGTAGCTAAAACATTAAGTCCTTCTTCTTCTTCTTCTTCTTCTTCTTCTTCTATCTTTGTCTTTCGGCTATATCCAGTTAGGGGACGCCACAGCGGATCATCCGTCTCTAGCCTGTTCTGTTTGTCACATCAGCATCCCTCGCACCAACAGCTTCCATATCGGTCTGTGAATCACATCCTTCCACCTTTTCCTTGGCCTCCCTCTTCGCCTTCTGCGGGGTACGTCATAATTCAGTACCCTCCTTCCTACATAATCTTCATCATGCCTTGCTGTGACTCCCTTTTCTTGTCTCCAAGTCTTCTGATATGGGATGTTTCTAGAATTTGGTCGTTAGGAATTCTGTGTAGTCGCGTCACACCTAGTGACACCTCATTATGCGCATTTCAGCCACTTCTAGATCCGCTTCTTGTCGTTGGATGGTAGCAACAGTTTCCAGACTATATAATAAAGCTGGGCACACTGCCGTCTTGTAAATTTTTCCCTTCATCCGTGGTGATACTTTCCTATCGCAAAGTACCCCTGGTACCTTCTTCCAACTGTCCCAACCGGCCTGCACTCTCCTCTTTACTTCTCTATCATAGTTATCGTTTGCTTATAGAGTTGATCCCAGGTACGTAAAAACGCTCACTTTAGGGATTTCCACCCCTCCCAGCTGTATTCTATCGTTCTGGCTTTCGTTCAAAGCTGGGTACTCTGTTTTTGTCTGGCTTATTTTCATTCCTTGCCTCTCCAAGACATAACACTACCTCTCGAGCTGTAACTCAACTTCTTCTCTTTTCTTACTACACAGAACAAAATCGTCTGCTAACATCATATTTTGAGGAGCATCTGTTCTTACATCATCTGTGGGTCTATCCATTACCACTTCAAATAGGAAAGGGCTTAAAGCCGAGCCCTGGTGCAGGCCTACCTTCACTTGAAAGTAATATGTGCTTCCTGTAGCACTTCGAACACAGGTCTTACTGTCCTTGTACATATCTTGTACCAGTCTGATATACTTCTCTGTGATTCCTGGCAGCCTCATACAACACCATATCCCCTGTCTGGGTATTCGGTCATTTGCTTTCTCTAGATCGATAAATACTTTGTGTATTTGTTGTTGATGATCTCAATGTTTCTCGTGCAGGATTCGTAACGCAAACAGTGCATCTGTGGTACAGTGTCCTGGCATAAAGGCGAACTGTTGTTTGCTGATTCGATTTCTGACCTTAGTCTTTTATCCATCACTCTCTCCCACAACTTCAGAGTGTGGCTCATTAGTTTGATTCCCCTGTAGTTCCCACACTCTCGCGCATCACCTTTTCCCTTATAAACCGGTGTCAACACACTCTTTCACCACTCCTCTGGCATCTCTTCCACATCAAGAATTTCATTGAATAGCCGTGTTAGTAGCTTTAAACCTGGTTCTTCCAAACAACACCAAGCTTCTATTGAGATATTATCTGGTCTGAGTGCTTTTCCATTCTTCATTTTTATCATGGCTTCTAATATATATTTATTTTCAATCCCATTTATAGCCTCCTGCTTATGGTCTGCTTCCATCGTTTTATGTTCTCTTGGGTTTTCCGAATTTAACAATCCTTGAAAATACTCTTTCCACCTCTTCAAAACATCTTCCTCAATAGTTAACAATTGTCCATTTTCATCTCGTATCACCTTGACATGCTGGATATCTTTTCCTGAACTGTGCTTTTTTTTGGCAATTCTGAATAGCTCTTTCTCGCCTTCTTTTGCGTTTAGTTGGTGATATATCCTATCGTAAGCCTGATCTCTTGCTTCAGCTACACTACGTTTTGTCTCCCTTCTAGCCGTAATGTATTCCTGCTTGTCTTGTTCATCTCCAGTTTGATCAAATCTCTTCTTCGCCTGTTTCTTTCGTTTTATACTGGCTTGAACGGGTTCGTTCCACCATTAGGTCTCTTTGCTTCTCTGGTGATGTCCTGATGACATACCTAGTAACGTTTGTGCTGACTCGCCTATTTTTTCTTTATCTCTTGCTAGTGCTCCCAGAAATTCCGTTCAAAGTTTATAATTTTCTATAGTTCCCGATTTAGCATTCTCCGGCACTCTCCCTCCTTTAATCTCCATCGTTTAATTTTCGGTGTCCTGATCACCTAATAATGATGTCAGTGGAGTAAAGCCTGACGGACCTTCAGTGACTGATAATATCAGACCCGAAAAAGATAGGTTGCGACTATTCAAATCTACGAGGAAGACCACCGAGAAGATGGATAGATGGGGTGAAGTCAATAATGAATATGAACTGGCAAGAACTTAACAACGCATGTCAGGATCGCGAAAAGTGGCGAAAACTGGTCAGAGAGGTCACTAAAGGTCGATAACGATCTACAGACTACGACGACGANGGCACTCTCCCTCCTTTAATCTCCATCGTTTAATTTTCGGTGTCCTGATCACCTAATAATGATGTCAGTGGAGTAAAGCCTGACGGACCTTCAGTGACTGATAATATCAGACCCGAAAAAGATAGGTTGCGACTATTCAAATCTACGAGGAAGACCACCGAGAAGATGGATAGATGGGGTGAAGTCAATAATGAATATGAACTGGCAAGAACTTAACAACGCATGTCAGGATCGCGAAAAGTGGCGAAAACTGGTCAGAGAGGTCACTAAAGGTCGATAACGATCTACAGACTACGACGACGATCACCTTGTTATGCTTCTTTACTTTAATATTGAGTTTGCAAGTTACAATTTTGTGTTGAGGAGCAACACATTCTCCTCCAAGAACTTTGCAATCAATTACTTCTTTCAAATCTTTCCCTCGATATAAGATATAGTCAATCTGCGTGGCTCTCCTACCACTCCTGCGTGCTACTCTCTGCTCCAATCACTTTCTAAAGTACGTGTTTCAGACTGCTAAAGAAATACTCTATGCAAAGTCAATGATTTTTTGCCCATCCTCATTCCTCTTTCCAAATCCGTATCTCCCAGTCACGTGTTCATCTCCTACATTTCTTTCTCCCACGTGGCCGTTCAGGTCTGCACCAATGATAATTTTCTCTCCATGTGGTATTCAGACCAGTAGATGTAAAATTCGGTCAAGAAAATATCCTTTTAAAAAAAAAGAGTATTGTTATTACTTAATTAATCATTAGTAAATAAGATGCAAAGTCATTAATTAGTAAAAAAAGTTGCGCATTTTGCCAATATATTTCCATAGCAAGGTTTGTTGCGATAGCTCTAAAAACCAGGCCGTGCGCCAAAAGGTTAGGCTGAATGAACGCTAACCATCTGGTACAGGACAGAACATAAATGCGCCAGAATATAGTCGCATCTATGTTGCACCAGAGTAAAGGTCTGATGACTTGCTTCGCTCGCCAGCGGGACATATAATAGTTTTTAACTTTTCTTTTTATTTAATCATAAAAATGTATCTATATTTTACGTTGAAAACAAAACATGGAAAATACAATTTGAAATTTTAATAGAGGTTCTCTATATTTCATATGCCTTTTGTTTCTACTTTCGTTTCCTTATCTACATGATGAGAGCTTTTAGTGCTACAGTAAATGCAATGGGAACATGTCAGAATAGGGTGCAGAAACTGTCAAGTTAGCCACAATGTAACAAAAAAAATCTTGACCAATCCGATAAATAATTCAAACAAAAAAATTAACACAAGGTGATACTAAAGATATGAGTATAATCAAAAAAAGATATATCCAATTAAAGTAAAGAGTAAATTTTCTATTATTCAAGAATGTAATCACTAGTAATAAAACAGTAACAGTATAAAGAGTAACTACACGGGAATTCTGTAACCTTTTTGGTCCTTGACTGGGCCTGGGAAGCACGAACAGTCCTACTGTAATGATCTTTAATCCAAGACTATCGAAGATTAACCAATATTAAAACAGTTATAACTCGTATAACAGAAGCAATTGTGGCAACTTCTTTCTCTACAGACTTTTCCCTTTTCAGGGGTCGTCGAAGCCAATGTGGCTTCTCCACCACATGCGGTCCTGTGCACCCTCTCTCGTGAGCCCTTTTGCTGCCATATCCTCCTTTATATTATCCCTCCATCTGCGCTTGAGTCGTCCTCGTCTTCTCCGACCTGAAAGCTCCATTTCCATACACTTTCTTTCCACGTACTGTCCATCTCTTCTTTCAACATGCCCGAACCATCTAGATTCTCGTATCTTCTTAGAGGATTCTGCAATACCTAGATCTTTTTGGATATCTTCATTCCTGATCTTGTTCCTCCTGGTTACACCCTTCACCCAGTACAGCATTCGGATCTCCTCAACATCAAAGTGGCTTTCTTGGCGCTTCATGAGGGGCACTGTCTCCATTCCATACAACAATGCCGGTCGAGCCAAGGTCTTATACACCTTGCCCTTCAGTTTGACTGGTACATGTTTGTTACATAGCACACCAGTCGCTTTTCTCCAGTTGCCACAGCCAGCCTGAATCCGCTTCTTCACCTCCTTCTTGCTCCCTCCATCACTCCGGATTGTCGAACCAAGGAATTTAAATTCTTCGACTTCGGGCACATCTTCACCGGCGATCTTGACTGGTGGTAGGTCTTCTTGTTGATGCACAGGTACTCAGTCTTAGTTCTGCTAATCTTCAATCCTCTTCTTTCTAATCTATCTCTCCAGCTCTCCAGCTTCCTTTCTGCCTCATCCTTTTCCTTGTTCACCAACACCACATCATCTGCGAACATCATATTGTGTGGGCAGTCTCGTCTCACATCGCCCGTCAGGTTGTCCATTACTATGGCGAAAAGCAATGGACTCAGTGCAGAACCTTGGTACAAGCCAACTTTCACCTTGAATGGCTCTGTTACTCCAACTGCACTACGGACCACAGTTTAGCATTCCACATACATTTCCTGCATTGCCTTCATATACAGCTCATTGACTCCTTTGCTGCGTAGACAGTACCATAATTCTTCTCTCAGTACTCTGTCATACGCCTTTTCGAGATCGATAAAGATACAGTGCAGCTCCTCTTGCCCTTCCCTGAACTTCTCTGCCACTATCCTTAGTGCAAAGATGGTATCAACTGTGCTTCTGTTGGGCATAAAGCCGAAATGCTGATTACTGACTTCCACTTCTTCCCTGATCCTACTCTCGATCACTCATTCCCAGAGCTTCATCGTGTGGCTCAGTAGCTTGACTCCTCGATAGTTTGAACAGTTCTGTACATCACCTCTGTTTTTGAAGATTAGCTCAAGGATGCTCTTTCTCCACTCGTCTGGCATTCTACTTGTCACAAGGATTTCATTGAATAGTGCTGTGAGGAAGTACAGTCCCTTCTCCCCCTGTTCTTTCCACACTTCCACAGGTATCTTATCAGGTCCAACAGCCTTTCCATTTTTCATTTTGTTCAGTGCCCTCTTCACCTCTTCTCTGCTAATTCTTGGTACTTCCTGTTCATGGATCTGCCCCACTTCAACCCTCTCTTCCCTAGGGTTTTCCTCATTCATCAACTTCTCAAAATAACTTTTCCATCTATTCAAAGTATCCTCTTCATCATCCAGAACTCTACCATCTTCATCCTTTATCATTTTGACCTGTTGAATGTCCTTGGAAGCTTTGTCCATCTGCTTTGCTATTCCAATGACCTTCCTCCGTCCATCAACAATGTTCAGGCTCCCATACAATTCCTCACATGCAACCTGCTTAGCCCTAGATACTGCAGCTTTGCTTCTAAATACTCAGCTTTCCTTCCGTCACTCCTGTCTCTGTGCCAGGCTCTGTAGCTTTTCTTTTTCTTCTGGATGGCTTCTTGGACTTCCTCTGACCACCACCACGTTTCTTTATCCTTTTTCTTTCCTCCTGTACTCCTTCCCAGCACATCTTCAGCCACACTTCGGAATTCCAGGGAATTCCTCCCCTAACTCGTCTTCTAGTTTAGATACAAACTGGGCCTTCAATTCATTGTCCTGTAGTTTCCACCATCCGATCCTAGCTGGCTTCGTTCTTGCTCCCCTCACAGTCACCACCAGCTTTAGAGTCCACACCACTGGTCGACATTCTGTTGTTACACTTTCGCCAGATAAAGCCTTACAGTCCTTTACTTCCTTCAGCTGATTTCTTCTATATAAAATGCAGTCAATCTGGCTGATGGAATTTCCACTTTGGTGAAAAAAACGGGGGTTTTTTCACCAAAACAGTTTTTGTTGCCTGTTTGTCTATCGTTTTACTATATGGCATATCCATCCAAACGGGTGTCTCGTCCATATTACCAATGATACTGTAGTTGTGGCTTTTGCGAACCTTGATACTAAACAAATGAAAGTTTGTTATCTCCTTCTTCCAAATCGCCTGGAAGTTGCTGTGCAATTGTAGTCTTAGGGGGAATTCACATATTACGTCACACTAATTTTGGCATTTTGGACACCCACCCACCCCCTGTCACACTTTGTCACAAATTCAGAAGTACCCCCCACCCCATGTGTGACGTCACATTAAAATTTTAGTATGATATTTTTCTGCTTTTGTAATAATGTGTCTACTATGTTCATATTTTTCTACATCATCTCTCTGTGTCTCTCTCTCTTAAAAAATTGTTATCCAAGAGCCAAAGTTGAGCCCACCTGCCTATATCAGGTCTTATCTGAAAACAAATATTGGGGACAAGTGCAGGCATTTGATTTGGACTTATACAATTGTACAAAAAACCCACCATGAATACAGTCATATGATGAACTTAGAAACTCTGTCACAAAAAAATCTTAAACTATGAAGCAGTCTATTCATTATCATCCCAAGGATTTGATGACATATATTCAGAAATGCCAATCACTGGAGTGCCAGTCTGGGCTGAAATTTCAACAGGAATGTCAATTCCTTCAATATCTAAGTCGTCTTCATCAACCTATTCTAGTTCTGAATTTTGGAGCATTTGACACATCAACTCTCGCTGCCTCCTTGCAGCCATTCGCTTGGGTTGCAACTTTGGTGTTTTTATGGGGGTATGGATTGTTGCTTCAAGACATGAATTTCCATGGCTTTTTAGTGATTTCACAGAGGCAAAGTAGCCCCCACATGATCTACAGGTTCTCTTGCCAATGACATCTTGAACTGAAGGGCAAGGACCCCCCCCCCCCACACACACACACACACACCCCGCTCTGTGTGACGTAATATTTGAATGACCCCTTATTGAGAATGCTGAGTTGATGGCATCTCATTAATTTACGACACCACATCATAGTCCCTCTGAATCCTTCAATATTTTTCTCCCGTGGAAGACAAATTACTTGAATGCATTAAAAGTTCCGCGCAATCACAAATCCTGATTGTCGTTGTTCATTGAACCATTTCAAAAGTCTTTCTTCACATTCATGTTTTTAAATTGTTTTTCAGTGGTCAGAGAGTGAGCCATGACACGTTTTTTGCCGATTTCCAGCTCAAAGTAGTCTGCACCAAATACTCCCAGATACAAAATAACAGAGGTACAAAAAATGACGAAAACTACACTATCAGAATGTGAGGGGTGTATGTGAGAAGCCGTTATTCATGGCATGGATGTGATAAAGTGGGATGATATTTGCTTTTCTCCATAATAACAATGAAATTTCGGAACAAAGGTGACTTTAACTAACGGAATTTTTGTTCCTGCGAAAATTAAGGGCGGATACAGGGTACGTCATGTTAGTCAAGTCGACTAACATCTTTTCAGCAGCAAGTAGTAGTTGAACGGGTAGTCAATGGAACAACGAAATTTTCCCCGCATTCGTGCCAACTTCCATTCGTCGTATTACAAATCATCACAAAGGTTCATTAATTGTTTTTATATTACTAACCACAACGGGGGTAATTTTGTCAATATGTATTTTGCTTTTACAAATCAAGTACTCCAGCAAATTCACTTTTGGCTTGTTTCTTAGCCCCCACATAGTTGTTGAAAAAGAAAGGTGAAACGGATTGCTCCACATTTCACAGTTTTTTTGGTAGAAAGATGACGTGCGTGCGACACAATGAAAAGATGGATCTTTAAGTTGTGAAGTTGTTGTTAGAAAAAAATTCTGTTGCAGAATTTCACGTGATCAAAAAAATGATATCAGAAAAAGTAAACTTGCCTTGAGTATTAACTGCACAAAGACTGTACAGCCAGCTGATATATGAGAAATCTGTGAGACGCGATATCGTTGTCGAAAGAGATACAGTATTCCAGATTTTATCAAAAATGTTGTGCCACTTAGGTTAAGGGGTTTTGTTTTGTTATGTTTCAGTGACTTAACAACAATCAATCAACCCATAAAATTAGTATCACCGTAGTAAAAATGCTTGTATCTGAAAAATCTTTTCATGAAAACATCACGAAGGTATTTTCCTTTTTTCTGATAATTTAAACCAGGCTTTATTCAAGAGTATTTTTAAGAAAATTGTAAGTTTTTTATAGTTTTATAAATCATTTTATGACTCAGAAAATGACTCAAAAATGGCCAACATAGCGTTTTTAGCCAATCTGGAAATCAAAATTTTTCTCGCCCCCCAACCATGGTGGAGGGCATTTTTTAGGCAAATATTTCGACTAACATCTTTAAAATCCTGTATCCGCCCCTGAAAATCATTCAACTATCTTTATTGGTTTATGCTATAAATTTTATTTCAAACATGCATCCAGTCCCTGCCATAAGCCTTGACCGTGATGGTCAATTCATGTTGATTTCAATTCAAAGCGATGTGAATGACAATAGAAAACTTGGTTTTCATCCTGAAGCGTAAGTAAATTTACTGGTTTTTGTTACTTCTGGACCAGTTAGGCTCTGCGGAAATTCTGCCAAACACAGGACCCAAAGAAGTAACTCTCAAACAGTGAGGAGCTCCATTCACAAGACGCAAAATAGGACAGACACCACGTTTGAGGCAAAAACGGTCACTATAATTCCCAGAGAACAAAACTGAAAAAAAACCCAACAAAGCAGACACATATCCGTGTAATATGTGCACGAGAAGTGCCTATACTATGTAGCGAATGCACGAAAATAACAAACAAATTTGGGGGTTCCGGGGGAAGTATGATTGCAAATCTAAAACTTAAAGAAATTGATGGAAGGAAACGACCAGGAGTTGAGCCAGAAAACTTAACAAGACCCAAAGTTCACAGTGGCCGATCGGTGCTAATCATTTTGATCATTACTAACACGAGAAATGATTATTATCGGTCAAGTTGTCGTTACAGTTAGAAGTGAGGAGATTGCAAGGTTACTCGACTTTTTATTTCTAAAATGTCATTTTACATTATGTGTAAAGTGTGTTAATGACGAATACCTTGTTATCTAAGCAATTTTTCTCTCAAGAAGACATCTGCATCAAACTGTGTTGCAAAAAAAATTTTTTTTGTTTTGACGTCATTTTCCCTCAGACAGTGCCCTTCGAAGGGACTTGGATTCTGACAGCGAACAATTTCTTGTCCCTTCCTGACGCCAACCAATGGCTTTTTCTTTTGAAAAGTTCGAAAGTCGCCCGCTCGGGGAATCGATCTCAGAACCTCTTGGTTACGGTGCAGTTGCACTAACCATTAAGCCAACGTTAGGATTAAACAAATGCATATTCCAAGGAGTGTGTTCAGATGAAAGCGAAATCCAATGAAGCATGCAGGTCACGTGAATGTAATAGCAACTCCATCTCCAGGCAAAATCGATGTAAGGAGCTAAACGTCTTAATTTTGTCAACCTTCATAGGCTCCTTGCCACTAATTTCGAAAAACGAGGATTAGTAGTGGAGAAAGTAAATATCCCTGCGACCCATGTTTTGACAGACTAACTGGTGTCAAATGCCGAGAAATCTCAGATTGTGCATGACGCTCTGCAAAATAAACCTCTCTTTGAAAGAAGCAACAGTCCATCAACTTTAGAAGGTAAATGTAAAATCACACTTATTAGATCAGAATTGTCTTCGATCAAAATAACAAGACAATTAAAATACAATTTTGAGTGCTGGAACACTTCTGTTGATAAATAAATAATTTTTTTTTCACTTAAATATCGCCCGTGTCCAATGACACCTCCCGCGGAAACAATTTTAAAGGAGCTGGTTTTCTAGCTTCTCACTAGTGACACGGACAGGGTGGTCGACAAACTGAAACTAGTGCAGAGAATTAAACACCTGATCATATATAATATTGAAAGATAGGCCAAATTGCCTAAAACGTTGTGCCTTAATTTACTGGTTTTATGCATAAAAGCGCAGATTGAAGAGCAGAGGGCTGTGGCCTTGTGGCACATCACGTTGAAATGGAATTGAAGGGGTAACAAAATTCTCTGAGACAATCCAAGTTTTAAAGTCTGTTTAAACACTGAGAATTAAACGAGAGACATTTTCTGGCAATGGTTGTAATCAAGAACCTTACAAGCCTCACCAAAGGCATTTTCGTGGTCAAAAAATTACTAAAGTGCTAAAAAATATTTTTATTACAATGGAGTAGTAGTTTATTTTGACTTACCATTAGATATCAAAACAGAATCTAACTGTGGTTCTTTCTTTAAAAAGGTGGACCTATTTCTGAATTTGTAAATGTGTCTAAGAAAATTTACACCCAATTGTCTAGTGTTTAAAATGTCACACCTGTTCAGACGTTCATTATTTTCCTAGACACATCTTATAGAATTTTCACTCAACTTAAACTGATTTCAAAACTTGCACAATATTTATTTGTAAATTAATTGCCTTTCTTCATTATTTTAATTGTATTTTACTTATTTTTTATTTTTATACACAGGATTTATATGAAAAACAGTTATGTAAACTGATATAATGCACCTGTTGAAATATTATATAATAATAATAATAATGATGATGATGATGATAATAATAATAATAATAATAATAATAATAATAATAATAATTGTGCATGTCCCAAAAGGGCTGACACATCATGCATTTCTGTTTAACGGGCGGGGGTATTGGGGGAGCATCATATCTAGGTGTCGTGAGCGTGGATCTCTCGTTCTGAAGGGCTGAGTACCGAGTTCTTACTTTGTTACTTAGTCCTAAGGTCTTGGGTGAAGCCTCGCTACGGAGACCGTTTTAAGCAGAATGGGTCACCTAAACTGGGAAACCTAAACAGGCCCCAACTGCAAGGTCATGTGCTGTTTTGTATTTTTTTATGTACATCAATATCGCACACACTTGGGTGTGATGCATTCACCCAGTTTACCCTTATCGGGCTGGTAGTCGGATGGGTTTGCTGGGGTTTCTACCCCTGAGTCCCCCATGGGCTCGTATTGCTCCACCACTCAATAATAATAATAATAATAAGAAGAAGAAGAAGAAGAAGAAGAAGAAGAAGAAGAATAGAAAGATATATCAACAGAGCGATCTGTTTACTGAGCTTTATTTATGAAATAGTTGGTTATGCTATAACACCTAAACTTTCTGAAGTAAAGCCCTTTCGGATAATGTGTTCAGTGTAACCAATCTCGTAATACAGACAAACATTAAATCGTGATGATGACGTATGACCTGTTGATAGGCCGGAAGAATATTGAATGGAAAGTTTGGAATGGAAACAGAAAAGCGTCAGAAGGAAGAAACTGCTAAAAATGATTTAAGAAATTACTTATTCTTGGTGAAAGAAGGAAAGGAGTATTTTCATCGAGCAAGCGGATGGTATCAAGACGAAGAATGTGTATAAGAGAGTGAAGGACAAAGTAACTAAGAGAGTGAAAATCCTGACGAAAACCGAATTGAAAGATGCTAATGTCATCAGAGCTATCAATATGAAAGTCATACGAGCTGCAACTTATGCGATGAATGTGTGAAATTTATGGTAGTTGAATTGAAGGAGTGAGACCAAATTATTAAAAAAGAGCTGCGAGGAAAGTACATGTTGGGAAGACAGGCAAGCTACGAAGGATTATATTTGAAAAGAGAAAGAGAAGAAAGAGGATTGAAATCAATGAGAGAAAAAATATAAGGAAGCGAAATCGCAAGTGGCCTGTTATAAAGCAAAAGAGGAATCAGAGCAGCATGAAGAAGAGAGGTGAACAAAGAAGAAAATGCCATTGTGTCTGAATCGATATCAACAATGGACGAGGTTGGAGTTAGGCTGCGTTTTGAAGATGACTTGATGCGATTGGACGAAGAGGTGATTGACGAGGCAACAGGCATTATACAAAGCGACGAGGTGTAAAGTAAAAAACAATTTGCAAAAAGCTACAGAGTCCAAGAGTATCGAAACCTACAGGACGAAGGAACAGCAGAGCCACGTTTATCGAAAGCAAGAAGAAGAGTGTCATTCATGGTTGAACCAGAATTTACATGGTCGAAAGACGTCACAATCATGACAATGCTGGAACAGATGGCGGAGATAAAATCATGGAAGGTATCGAGAGGATTGGCCCAAGATAAACAATGCAGAGTTTGTCACGAGAGGGATGAAACTGTTGAACATATTGTTGCTTGGTGTAAGGCACTAGCACAAAGTGAATACCCAGCACGACATAACAGACTGTTAATGATTGTGGCAGTCAACTGTGCCAAGGAGTACGAACTGATAGGCAATGACGTGGTATAGTACAAAGAGTGATGGGAAAGAGAAACGGTATTGGAGAACGAGCGAGGAAAACTTGTTTGGGATTTCGAATTCAATTTACGAAAATCCACAACGGCAAGAAGACCCGTCCTGATATTAGAAGACAAAGAAAAGAAGAATATCTGGATTTGCGATATGCTTGCGATATTTTTGGGCAGCGTACTTTGAACTTCAGACCAAAGCTTGTTGTATTTTGAAGTTGCGTTGTCAAACAGAAATGAGAGGATGGTACCTTGAATAGTAAGACGACTTTGTAAACGCTCCTTGAGTTCTGTCTGCACAGCCTTTAAAAATTCTTTTGTATTTTCATAATTATCGTGTTGTATATTGGTACTTTCGGTTGTGTTTTTCTACAATGTTCGAATATTACCATTTGGTGACAACTTCAGAGTGTTACGGGAGACAGTTTGGCATTGTAGAAGTTTTGTGGTAGGTAGCTGCAAGTTGAGTCCACACTGATTTTCGGAAAGAATAATGGAGCTGAGAGTGATACTTATAGGCAGATCAAGCTACTGGCGTATGTATATAGAGACCAGATGGTTGAGATTTTCTGCCACACAAGTCTTAGAACATTTGAAACAGTAAGGTGGCAGGAAATCTTTGGGAGGACAAAATTATTATAGATGCGTAGTTAATGTTTTGGATGGATAGGTGGACAGGTAGAAAGAATCAATTTGATTAAGAAGATCTTCTGAAACAGAAAGAAACTTGAATTTTTTAGATTAATTGGTCATTTCAAAGTCATAGTGAGGTCCGAAATACTAAAAGGCATCTCCCATGGCTACAAGAGGTACAATTTCATTATAAACAAATAGATTGGGTTGAAATTGAAGATATCTTGTTGTGAATTTTTTGATACCGAATGTGGCACATTTATCAACCCTTATGAACATGTTGACCCATTGACACCATCGAGTAAAACAGTTTAAAAGAAGCTGGTTCTCTCTTTCCCCATTTGTAATGACCGCAGCATCATCTGCAAACTGAAACCAGTGTACAGGATTGAACATGCGGTCGTTCTGATCGTGAGGTGAAAAAACAAGTTGGTTGTATTTTTCAGTCCAAATATATTGAATGTGTTAAAACACATATTAAAGAGTAGTGCAAAAGCTCACGACGAACTGCTATGGGTTCAGTTGTAACATGATCAGTGATAAATGTTGTTCTAAATTCAGTGTAAAGACTGGTGATTAAAGACTTAATTTTGCCAGAAATGTGATGGTGATCTAGAACAAATGCTGTTGGGTTATGGTGAACTTCACCAAAAGCATATTTTAGATCTAAAAGAGTAATAACTAGGGAGCGTTGATTAGTGCCAGCCGTGTTTATTATCTGCGCCATCATTGCAGTGTGTTCTAAAGTATCCGAGATCTTAGATGTGAAGCCTTTTTGAATCTGATGTTCAACGGAGTTATTATCCTTCATGTATTTAAATACTGAGTCACGCAAACAGAATGTAAAAACTTGTAATGGAACAGCCTGAAGAGTAATTTGCCGAAAGTTAGAAGGGTCATCTGTGTTTCCCCTCTTATGTATTAAAATCGTACTGGCCTTTTTCCATTCAGGAGGAAACCCGCCAAAAATTAATATGATTTTAATTATCTCTGTGAGGAAAGACCGTAGACACGCACATCGTTCAAAGCAAATTATGGAAATTTTATCTAGTGGGCATGGTCAGGCAAATAACTTCATGCGATGAATAACTGATCTTATTTTTTGACATGATGGAGGATCAGTCTTGAAAGGGTGCTCGAGTTCGTTAAAAGACGGTATCCATGATGGAATTGTGGATACCACAGCCCCAAACATTTTTGGAAATGACGTTATTGTGGTTAGATACAGTCTGATTGTTATGGGAAGAAGTCAGTTTTTGGTGAAGCAAATGGGAAACGTATTTGATTTCCATGACTGATGCGTTTCTTTTTTAAAGTGAATATAAGTCCTCTTTTAATTGGTTAACTTGGTGGTCATTATATTTTCTTTGAAAGCCTTAGTCGAAGTTCTTATTTGTACTTCCGCATGTATCTTCAAAATCTTCATAAATTGAATTGTTCATGAATCTAATAACGGAATCAATCGTCGAAGGTTTTAACTGAATAGATGCGAAAATAGATTGAAAATAGCTGTCAGCAATTTCCCATTGCTCACTTGACCTTGGGAGACATCCCTTCTTTAATTTAAGGCTGTTCTCCACTTGACAATACTGTTATTGTTTAAAATATTTTCAGGAATTTGTTCGAGCGTGTCTCCCTCAAAGCCTCCACTTGCTCGACACTTCCGTTGATGAATTCTTAGCTTTTCAATCCTTTACACACATGAACATTTAACACCAGTTGTCACATTGGCGGTATAACTGTCTTTATAGTTTTTTCTAATCAATGACATGTTGATTACTCCCTTGGGATTGCGAGTGTTTTCCTGTCACCACCTTTTGTATCTCCAGATATAGCGTCCAAGAGATAGAAATTACTTTCCACAGAAACGACAAACCACCAAATAATGTCAAAAAATACCGAAAACTCAACTCAGACATTTTCCAATAAAATCCTTGTGCAACAACGAGTCAGTTGATAAAAAAATTTTTACTTAGGTTATTCAAAAACTAGGCAAAACATTTTGTGATGAGGCCGTGTGCAGAGACCCCTGCACGCTACAGCTCAACAACTGGACTGATGATGATGATGATGATGATGATGATGATAATAATGATAATAAAATAATAATAATAGTAATAATAATATTAATAATAATAATAATAATAATAATAATAATAATAAATGTCCTGGGTATTGACATTAAACTGCATCCGGTTGTGAAGTTTCGACGTGGGCAAATGAGGTGTAGAACACCGACAAAATAACTCTGCTATTTAGATTGAGTATCACACTTGAAAAATCTCTTGTTCACTTGTTAAAGGTTTACAATAAGTCTACAATAAGACTACTCTTGAAAACAGTGTAAATATTTTGATATATTATACAACTGACTTTATTATCCGGTATATATATATGCTAATAATAATAATAATAATAATAATAATAATAATAATAATACTCCGTCCAAAATCACAGTTTATCTACCCTAACTTATCTAATTATAGAATATCATATGACAGAAGGGCTGGATATTGGCAACCTCCTCGTGGTCCAGCCTGCAAGTACCAATCTAACTTTGGGAAACTAATGCCAATACCTGAACAACAGAGACAAACTAGAAAATCTAACGACATGTCAAAGATACATGAACCATCTGGTCCAGCTATCCTTCAATTAAATGTAGAAGGCCTTACACGACCAAAATGTGAAGTCATTCAAAAAATCGCCATGGACAATTCAATTTCCGTTATTCTACTGCAAGAAACACATGCCACCAATGACGACAAAATCAAGATATATGGGTTTTCTCTCATTGGTTCAATCAAACACTCTAAGCATGGTATTGCCACTCTTGTACGTAACGACCTTCCTTCTGTTGAAATTGGCCGCAGTAATGTTGATAGT
>RDPX01000084.1:398868-452790 GCA_003991215.1 Morbakka virulenta
ATATGACAGAAGTTCTAGAAGTTATGTATGGTATGCTCAGTCATGCGGACGTCATACTCAGCTGATGTGCATGGTGCAATAGAGCTGACTCGTCTCTTCTGTCACATTTCTTCTTACACGATGAAATACTTAAGCTAAAAGTTACGTAACTAAACAAAAGAGTCTTAAAATGAATATAGTGTCTGATTTCCAACACGCTCCCCCTATTTGATAGAGTACTATCAAATATAATGTTGCTCGACGGCTGCAGCTGCTCAACGAGGTTGGAATTCTTTAACTCGTGGGTTAAGATCTGGCTGTTTTGCTGGTTTACGATCGCATGCTAATTCGAGCAGATAAAGATGCTGCACCGCCCTTTCCAGAAACAATTTGCCAGCTCGAAGTCGTGCTGCTCTGACGACACCATCTCGACCGACGATCAGTTTGTCGACAATTCCTAACTTCCACTGCGCGCGATTCTTTTCGTCACTCTCGATAATGACAACATCTCCTTCGCGTAGTTGAAGCTTTCTCTGATTGTGTACCAAGTTGTGTTCCTCCCGTAAAGCTCTCACATATTCTTTGGTCCAGCTAGCCCAAACTCGATCTTTGCAGATCGTAGGTATCTTGCACGTTTTCGTAGATCAGGGTTCTCTATATTCTCCGGCAATTCGTCCAAGGTAAAGTTGTCTTGACCAAATATCATACCCAACATGCCCAAGCGGTCTGTTATTCAGGGTGGTTTCGATGTAGAGTAAAACGTTCTCCAATTCTCTCCACGTGAGCGTCGTTTTCCCAATTGCGCGGTATAGGACTTGTTTGACCAAACCAATGAGGCACTCGAACTAGCTTCGCCTTTCTTTTCTGGCAGTTATTGACAAATCGTCTCACGAAAGCTGTGATTCGTATGGACTTCAAGTAGGTGTGTTTTTCCAGCATACGGTCCAATGAATCTTCCACCGGAATTGCTGTTGCTAAAATCATTTTGATAGCTTCAGCTTCCTTTTCTGATTCTTCTGTTGGCAATGTTTGAATGTCAAGTGGCCATCGTTCATAGTCCGACAACCACTCTGGTCATTTCCATCAAAGACCAGAGAGCTTTGTTTCATGAGCTCCCCGACTGCCTACGTCTGACGGATTGCTTTTACTGTCAACATGTCCCCACTCGATATCATGTTTTGCTCGGATTCTATCACTGCGAGATTTGACGAACTGCTTGTATAAAGCCATTTCCGCGTATCCAGTGCAATGCTACAGTGCTGTCGGACCATGCAAAAACTCAGTTCAATCGAAAACCTGACAGTGCTTGTATAGCGTTGTCAATCAAATTTGCTGACATGTGTGCAGAAACAAATTCTTGCCCTCGAATAGTAAGTCCTTTTTTCGCAAGTCTAGATTTGGAGGCAGTAAGTCCCTAAAATATTTTATCTCCCTGTTTTGCAACAACGAAGAGGGTAGAACAAAGTCCGTTAATACTGGCGTCTCCAAACGCATGCAAGTCGATATAGTCTATCTTCTCTTGCAGTGCTTGTATAGCTCGCGGTACTGTAATACGTACTGGCAGTTGCCTCTTTCAGTACGTCCACTTTTTTCCTACGGAAAAAGGAAGCGGAGCATCCCATCCTAATTTGTTGTCACAAATCTCACAAAAAATGAGCTTGCCGAGCAGAAGAACTGGCGAAGATGAACCAAGTGGGTTGTATATCGAAGCCAAGTATTTCAAACCCCTCTCTTTGTCAATGCAGTCTCTAATTCTGGAAAGTTAACATTTATCTCATCGGCATATTTATTCCACGCGAGTCCCAGTATTGCTGTTTTGCTCTCTTTTGCTGGAAATTGTTGTTTGGCGTACGTTGTTTCACTCTGATCATCACAAATAACTTCATCCTCCAAACCTCTGACATTCGAATGCCACTTGTGTAGCGTGAATCCTGCTTCTCTAAATATCGCAGTTACTTTCTCTTTTAAGACCTGTGTAAGTTCAATCGTTTCAGCACCACTGATTATGTCATCAATGTACAGACTATTTCTCAGTTCAGCAACTGCATCCGAATATTTCTCTGCAACTTCATACAAATGACACTCTAAAGTTCCACCCAGTACAAATGGAGAAGGTGATAATCCGAAGACAAGTCGCGTGAATCTCAATGTCTCTATTTCGCCAGAATTTCGGTCCGTCACCCATTGAAAACGAAGTGCATCACGATCCTCCTCTCGAATTCGAATTTGTAGGAACGCTTGCTTTATATCCCCTGTAAGGGCTACTGGCCTCAATCGACATCTCGTAAGGACATTCCATAACAAATTCTGAAGTGAGTTGAATTGAGTGATGGGGCATTGACATTTGGCCTGGCAGATGCATCATAGACGACGCGGAGTTTAGTACTCTCTGCATTTTCACGCACAACAGGCTTATGAGGTATATAGAACTCCTTAACATTTGCAGAAATCGGTGCTTTCTCGACTATTTCCTCGGATATCTGTTCGCGTGTTTTATCGTCAAAAGCTTTAAACAATTTCGGGTCCCGATTCAATTTAACCAGCAAATTCGCTAACCGAGCACGGCTACTCTGCTCGTTGTTCTGCAATGGGGGATGATTAATTTTCCATGGTAATCCAGTAACATACCAACCGTCCTCAGAATGTTGTAGCTGCTCCTTGAATTCTTGATATACGGATTGTTGATCTAAATCAGAACGGTCTTCTAACCCCAACACATCCAATCGACATAACCGATCGTAATCTTCTACAGATGATCCAGTTAAATACAAGTGCGAAGAATCTTCAGTACCGGGAGTAACGATTATCCACCCAAACTGTATTTTTTCGGCGACAGGCTGACCCGGTGGTCCCAATTTCGGCAAAACTTTCATTTTGATTTTAGCATACTCACTAGCTCCAAGAATTAAATGCACAGGAAGTTCCGATTTAGAGTCCTTGTCACTTACTTCGATGTCTTTGAGATGGCTGTACGTTCTGAACATCTCTTCATTATTTAAGTTCTTCAAGTACAACAAAACTTGTTTTCCAAGCAGCTAACTTCTACAGTCAATCTGAAGTCATCGTTAATACTCGCCACTTCCAATTCATATACATCGATCTTTCTGGTGCTTGTATGTAGAAGCATTTATATTCTCCTCGATTCCGTCGTTTCGGTGAAAGTCCCAGTCTGTCGATGGGTGTAGAAGAAGCGTAACAACTTCCCGCGCCGGTGTCTATCAAAGCTCTACACTTAACGCCATTAACTGTAACAATAACTGTCGGAGAGGCTACCGTCCTCTGATCAGAAGAACAAAGCAGTGGACCATCTGACGCAGGGGGATTTGAGCTCTTGCTCTGACTGCTGCTCTCTCTATCACATACAGATGTGTGATGTTGACCTCCACATTTATGACAACCACGGCTACGGCACTGTGATGCAAGGTGACCTTTTCTCGTACAATTAAAGCATGCTTGCTTGGAACTGAGAATATGACGTCTCTCTGAAATGTCCTTTACCGTAGAACATTCGAAGGATCTATGTTTATCACTGTCACAATAAATACACTTCCCAGGTACTTGCGGTGGTTTTAGCTGGATCTTAAAGTTTTTATCCTGTCTACTAGATGTTTTGTCTCGTTTTTCTTCTGATACAGGATTTCGTTCTTTCCATGGACGTAAAGCTTCAATAAACTGTGGAAAAGTCCATTCTTTCCAGTTATTGTCAAGTCTGACCAGGTCCGATGGAATACGAGGTAGCTTGTCTAGAGTTAATCGAACATACCCGTTGATGTCGTGAAGTTTACCCATCGTCTCTAGGGCTTGAACGTGAGTAACAATTTGCTGATAAAAATCGTTTATCTTTGCTGATTGTGATCCATGAACAATTGACAAATCCATAACGCATTTTACATGAGCATCAACAATTTCACTCGGCTGTCCATATTTTGTAACTAGAATGTTCTTGGCCGTTTTGTATCCTTCGCTGGTGAAGGGAAGTCCGTCAATAATTACTCTAACACTTGGCACAACTAATTCTTTCGGGTATGAAAACTTGGTAACTCCTGCTAAACTTGCTTTATCAATCTCTCCTTCGAATTGTCCCCAAAATCGTAACCAATCCAGATGGTTCCCGGTAAATTTAGTTATCGATAATTTGGGCAATTTCGCCTGGACAGTTTTTATTTTCTTTTGACTGTCAGCAGAGGAATCGATGATTTTCTTACGCAGTTCAGCTTTTGCTATTTCTTTTTTCCTTTCCTCTTCGATTTCTTTGTGGTAACGTTCTTCTATATATGCTTGCTCTTCCCGTTGTTGCTGTTGTCGTTTCAACAAACGCAGTCCCTCGAGTTTTGATTGAAGATTGTCCAAGGATGATTCGAACTTGCTGACGATATCTTCTTGCAATCTTTCCCATTTGTCCAAATTCTCCTCTTCGCCATCGATTTTTGAACGCAACAGTTCAGATTTTGTGTCGTGGAACTCATCTAGTAACTTCTCCAGCGACCGTGACTGTCTTGTAATGTCCCGTTCTTTGCCATTTTTTATGATTTCAGTCTTACGTTTATCGGTAAAATCTAACATTTTTGCCAAACTCTCGAGACGTTGATTTAGCTCGGCCATGACTTATGTCCGTATCCCAGAATAAAGCAAACCAGATTCCTTAGGTCCCCCTTCAGGACACGGCTTTGTAGACTGTAAAGTTAAAAATGTTTGACGTAATGAGTTAATTCATAAAATCACCTGACGTGTTAATTGCCCGACGTTCTCGTATGTTCTTGAACTGTTCAGAACAATTACTCTATTTGATGCGGTACCAGTATGTTAAAAAACTCCTCGTAGAAGAGTTCACTCACCAGTTGGTTTGTACATCCGCCAGTCCAACGATAACTTAAAAGCTGCTGATCGATATCAGAGGCCAGGTGTAAAAATAACAGCAACGTGGTTGTGAATAACACTTTCCGTCTCTAATCTCTGTAGGCTTTTCTCCGCGTAGAAATATCTCTCCGGGGGGTCCGCTTTTGTAGTGACTAGAACACCGACAAAATAACTCTGCTATTTAGATTCAGTATCACACTCACGTAAATCTCTTGTTCACTTGTTAAAGGTTTACAATAAGTCTACTCCGTCCAAAATCACAGTTTATATAACCTAACTTATCTAATTATAGAATATCATATGACAGAAGTTCTAGAAGTTATGTATGGTATGCTCAGTCATGCGGACGTCATACTCAGCTGATGTGCATGGTGCAATAGAGCTGACTCGTCTCTTCTGTCACATTTCTTCTTACACGATGAAATACTTAAGCTAAAAGTTACGTAACTAAACAAAAGAGTCTTAAAATGAATATAGTGTCTGATTTCCAACACGCTCCCCCTATTTGATAGAGTACTATCAAATATAATGTTGCTCGACGGCTGCAGCTGCTCAACGAGGTTGGAATTCTTTAACTCGTGGGTTAAGATCTGGCTGTTTTGCTGGTTTACGATCGCATGCTAATTCGAGCAGATAAAGATGCTGCACCGCCCTTTCCAGAAACAATTTGCCAGCTCGAAGTCGTGCTGCTCTGACGACACCATCTCGACCGACGATCAGTTTGTCGACAATTCCTAACTNATATCTCTCCGGGGGGTCCGCTTTTGTAGTGACTAGAACACCGACAAAATAACTCTGCTATTTAGATTCAGTATCACACTCACGTAAATCTCTTGTTCACTTGTTAAAGGTTTACAATAAGTCTACTCCGTCCAAAATCACAGTTTATATAACCTAACTTATCTAATTATAGAATATCATATGACAGAAGTTCTAGAAGTTATGTATGGTATGCTCAGTCATGCGGACGTCATACTCAGCTGATGTGCATGGTGCAATAGAGCTGACTCGTCTCTTCTGTCACATTTCTTCTTACATGATGAAATACTTAAGCTAAAAGTTACGTAACTAAACAAAAGAGTCTCAAAATGAATATAGTGTCCGATTTCCAACAGAGGTTTACCTCCAGGTCACCCTTGATCAAGGTGTAGTACCTGTCAGCTCTCCCCGAAACTTTGAAATTCCAGGTTGGCGTCTGGCGCGGCTTAGTTTGCCTCATGGGTAGGAGGTGACTCTTTAGCCTTGGTTGGCAACCCTTCTAGTGATGGTGTCACCTTATCACCACTATCGTCAGTTTGAGTGTAATGTTAAATAATGAATTATCCAGTAACTGCGTCAATGAGAGTGGAACTTCACGTGAAGCTCTCTCACCTGACAGGTTTTCCACCGGTCAGCAGCGTGGGCCCGGTTGTCAACTAGCTACTGCTAGGACGAAATGGAATAAGGATGTGAACAAAGTTGTTATGAGGTGTTATTTGAAGAGTGATCCTGTGACTGAGAATTGTGCACCTATAAGAGGATAAAGAAAACGTATGTTTCGAATATGGCAAGAGATTGGACCATTTGAATCCACTGAACAGAGAGTTTGTGATCAGGCAAGGGTTATTAGGAAAAACGGCTTGTTATCGGAGGTTGAGATAGAATTAATAAAACGGCAAATTGAAATAGAAGATTGCACGGAAATAACAGGAAGTGATAGTATAGTTGAAAATGAAGATGCAACAAGAAATGTAGAAAATGTTTATTTATCAATGCAGCAAAGTGATATTGACAATGAAATTGACACAGCGAGATTGCTGAATATTGATGAAAGAGGTGGACTATCGGCAGAAGATGAATTGTTGATGACATAAGTTTTAGAGATTTTAGATCAGGTGAGAAAATTCATGCTAATTTCAAAATTGCAAATCAGCAACAACTCGAAGGATATAATTAGAAAGGTGAATACTGTTATGGACAAAATACCAACAAGCACCATAACGGAGACAAACGATTTAGTTTATGCAGTGTGCAGGTATGCAGCAACAAAATTGGGAATAAAGACAAGTAAGGGAGGGCCAAGGAAAGAGCCAACGTGGAAGAGAAGGATATATGAAGACATAAAATGGATCAGAATAGATCTGAATATATTGCAGAGAGAAATGAAAGGTCAAGTAAGAAACAGAGCAAAGGTTGAAGAATTAGAAAATAAATACCATTTCAAGAGCAAGAAGTTAAATATAGTAATTGGGGAACTGAAACAAAGGTTGGTTGCAAAAGCAGCAAAGATCAAGAGGTATGAACAAAGAGGTGAACAGTTCAGGCAGAATCAATTGTTTAATCAAGACCAAAACAGGTTTTACCAACAACTGGATAGCAACATTAGATATGAAGGCATTATCCCTAATGCGGAAGTAAGCAAAACTTTTTGAAGTGAGATTTGGAGCAAAGGACAACAACATAATAACAAAGCAGAATGACTAAGGAATGTAAGGGCAGATTTGAGAAACCAACAGTAAGAAAATATGATTATAACAAAAGAAATGTAACAAACAATGTGTAAGAATGCCCAATTGGAAATCACCAGGTATGGATGAAGTGCAAGGATTCTGGTTAAAAAAATTAACATCACTGCACGAGAGAATTGCAGAGCAACTGTACCTGATTATGAACGGAGATGCCAGTTTGCCACATAGGCTAACATTAGGAAGGACAGTTTTGTGTCTTAAAGATCCGAAAAAAGGGAATGCAGCTGATACTTTTCGACCAATATCCTGCCTTCCCATGATGTGGAAATTGTTAACAGGAATTATTGCCGATGGTGTATACCAGCATCTTGAAAAAAATGAATTGTTACCAGAGGAACAAAAGGGTTGTCGTCGAAGAACTAGAGGTACCAAAGATCAGTTATTGGTAGACAAGGCAATATTAATAGATTGTAAAAGAAGGCACACACTTATGGCAATGGCTTTGATTGGCTACAAAAAAGCTTATGACATGGTGTCACATAGCTGGGTTGTTGAATGCTTGGAGATGTTTGGGATTGCCAACAATGCGAGAGAGTTTTTGAAGAATAGTATGCAAAGTTGGAAAACAGAATTAACTTTATGTGGACATGTACTAGGTACGGTCAAGATTAACAGAGGTATTTTTCAAGGAGATAGTCTTTCACCGTTGCTATTTATTTTATGCATGATTCCATTGTCAATGGTTCTGAGGAAAGTAAAAGCAGGGTATGTCTGGGGTGCAAATGAAGTAAAAACAAACCGTCTTCTCCATATGGATGATTTAAATTTACATGGTAAAACATACGAGCAGATTGAAACTCTTGTAGAGACTGTGCATACTGTCAGCAAAGACATAGGATTGGAATTTGGCATTAAAAAATGTGGAATGCTATTGCTAAAGAGAGGTAAAGTTGTATCATCTGAAGGAGTAAGTTTGCCAGATGGGCAGATAATGAAGGAAATAGATAATACTGGCTACAAGTACTTAGACATTCTAGAGTATAAGATGAAAGAAAATAAAATGAAAGATGTATTTGCAACAGGGTACAAATGGAGAATTAAGCTAGTGTTGAAGTCAAAGTTAAATGGAAAGAATAAGATCTTGGCTATAAATTGGTGGGCAGTTGCGGTTTTGAGGTACAGTTTTGGAGTGCTAGACTGGAAGAGAGAATAACTAAAAGCGATGGATAGAATGACCAGAATGACAGCAAGAATTTTACGAAATGTATTAGAGACTTGAGAACAGAATTATACAAAAGACCTTTGGCCATAGGTGATGGCTCGCTCTTTTGACTATAGTCGATATAAGATCTGCCTGAGCTAGAAGGCTGATACAATAATAATAATAGTCCTGGGTATGACGAAAAACTGCATCCGGTTCTGGAGTTTCGACGTGCGCGAATGAGGTTACCCTTTGCCGCAACTACCTCCAGGTCACCCTTGCGCAAGCTGCAGCACCTGTCTGCCTACTCCGAGACCTTGAAATACCGGGTTGACATCCGGCGGAGTTAAGTCTGTTCGTATGGACATATCGTGTGGACATAAAATTCCAGCTGGTGCCTGGCGTAGGAAATCTAAACCCTTGACAGAAAGGTTAAAATGCATCTGTTATCAAATGAAATGCAAACTAGAAATAAAAAATCCCGTATCGACCATCGCGGGGGTCAACAAGAGTCGCGTCTCTCGGTGAGAAACCAGGCTGAGATCAAAAAGTCTGCTACTGGAATGAACTCCTCGGAGAATGACCTACCGGGTAATCAGAACCAGGATGTCCCTAACCCTGATCCTGTAGCGGCAAAACCCACAAAGCCTAATAAATTAAAACGTTTAAGATGGAAAAAAGAGGAGTATAAACAAGTATTGGTAGCGTTTTTTATTGCACACTCTAGACCGACAGGTAATATAACTGAACAAACATATCTAGAATTGAGGGAAATCGTAGGAAATGAAATCAGAAAATGTATGGACACCAACAAAATAGGAAATGTACATAGTGATGTAATGCGTAACCATAGGCTGACAGATGCTGAAATAGACCAAATTCGTAGAGATTTTGTGGTTAAACTTCAGATGATAGTAGTGGCAGAGTAGTAGGCGTAGATGATCGTAACCACCTTGAGCGAGAGCTAGTTGTTAATGAACCTGTTTCGAACGAGACTGAAATTGATCGTATAATTCGTGAAGTTCGAAACCCTATTGAAACCAGCCCTCAAACTGAAGATCGGGATGCTCTACCCTTTATCGAAAACAACAAAGAGAAATTAGCAGGGGTACGTGAGGATATACTGCGAGAACTTAGTATTACTAAGCAAACGTTCATTGAAGAAAGAGAACCACTCCCAAAATTAATAATTAATTGTAAAAAAACCCCAAAGATTAACCTTTTTAAGGTTTCTCTGAAGAAAATCTTGAAAGATGGAGAATATGATATGACCTTCCTTAACAATATCTTATATTCAAATGCAAAAGCTGTCACTCTTGGCATCAATATAAAAATAAAGAAGAACAATAGAAAATACACTAGCAAACCTCCAAAATGGAAAGTAAAAATACAGAAGGAAATTGACTCTCTGCGGGCAGATATACCAATATTAGAGGAATTAAACAAGGGTACAACAGTAAAAACTAGAAAAAGTAGACGGATTAAAAAGAAATACAATGTCACAGACCAGTCGTCAATTGACACCAGTAAAGAAACTCTGGAGCAGCGAATATAGGTTAAAGCTCAGCGATTACGGCGATTTGATAAGAGGACTATATTTTTTAGACAAAACGAGACCTTCAAAACAGATAATAGAAGGTTTTACAGAGAATCAGGCAAAAGTAAAATCGAAGTAAAAGTAACCCCAGATTATGATAAGGTTGAAGAATTTTGGATAAATATTTGGAGAAAGGAAGAGAATTTTAAGACTGAAGCAAGTTGGATAGAGAGGGAGGTAGAGCGAATGGAAGAGACCGAAGGTCAGGAATGAATAATTAAAGAATATCACCCTGGTTAACTGAGGAAATTACTTACCTTTTACCAAAGTCCAAGGATACCCAAAGCTCAAAAAATTATCGTCCGATTATCTGCCTCACAACAACCTACAACTTTTAAGATCGATTATTACTAACAGAATGTACAATTTCCTTGAAAACAGTGACATTCTCAACCATGAACAAAAAGGGTGCAAGCAAAACTCCTATAGAAGTAAAGACCAGCTCTTAATCAACAAAATGATTTTAGAAAACTGGAAAAAGAAAAGTCAAAACTCAGTACAGCATGGAAAAATTACCGCAAAGCTTTTCATAGTGTCCATGACTGGATTCTCAAAAGTCTTGACATTTCACCCGTAATCTTTAACTTTCTCAAGAACAGCATGGCAGATTTCACATTCAACGGGTACTAAGCAGTCTAATAACATCAGAATTAAACAAGGTATTTTTCAGGGAGACTCCATTTCTCCCCTTCTATTTTGCATGTCCTTATATTCCTCTTTCTAATGAAGTGAATAACACAGGATATGGGTATAAGATTGTTAAGGAAACTATCAATCACCTTTTTTATATGGACGATTTAAAGTTATTTGCCAAAAATGATTGGAAATTAGAAGGTCTCCTTACTACTGATAAAAAATTCAGTACCGACATTGCCATTGACTTTGGCTTAGACAAATGCATCAAAGCGACTTTCCTTAAAGGCAAACTCTCTCAGACTTCTTCCATAAATCTTTACATCAACACCACCATTAAAGCGTTAGACTCAGACGGAATTTACAAATATCTAGGCATAAACGAAGGTGACAGCATCAATCATGCCACCACAAAAGAGACGTAAAGAACATTATGGATGCATGAGAATGCTGCTTAAAACAGATTTAAACGCAAAGAATATAACAGAAGCTATTAATACGCTTGCAGTTCCTATCGTCCAGTATAGTTAAGACATCAATAATTGTAACATGCTTGATTTGCAAAGAATAGATGACAAAAGCAGAAAAAATTACTTACAGCAAACAACATGTTACACCCGAAAGCAGACGTTGACCGCCTGTACTTGCTAAGACGCGAGGGGGAAAGAGGGTTGATTCAACTAGAACTGTCCTATAAAACCACCATCATAGCCATAGATAAATATTTGGACTGCACTGATAATTGGATGCTATAGCTCGTTTTTAATCATGAAAATGGTAAAAAGCTGCATTCTATTTGTAACGAAACTAGAAATTTTGCCAATGAATTTGAACTTGACCAACGAGAGCCTGTTGAACAAAACATTCCAGCAACAAAAGCTGCAAAAACTGTCAAATAGAAGGCTAATAAGATGCAAAACCAATAGCTTGCTGATAAATGGAGCCAGAAAACTCTGCACGATCAGTATGTTCTTCGGAGTCGCTACGCTGATGTTGACCAAAATACTACCCATCATTGGCTCCAAAGTTCAAGTCTTAAGGCAGAGACTGAAGGGTTCATAATTGCAGCTCAAGACCGAAGCCTTTTCACGAGAAACTACCAGGAAAACATATTACACAATGGTGCGGACCCCAAGTGTCGATCCTGTGACCAATCAATAGAGACTATTGATCACCTCGTCCTCGGATGCCCTGTACTTGCCCCAAGCGAGTACATGAAATGACATGACCGTGTAGGACAATATATTCATTGGGGAATATGTCGGTACTATCAGATACCCGTACCTCCAAACTGATATGAACATAAACCGTCACCAGGCATCAACTCAGAGCACGTTACAATTCTTTGGGATTTTCCGATTAACACAGATAGAACTATCCAAGCCAACAGACCCAACATAGTAATTAAAGATTGAAAATCAAAAACATTCACCTTGAAAGATATGAGTACACCGACTGACAGAAACATTGCCGTGAAAGAGTTTGACAAACTTAGCAAGAATAAGGACTTGTAAAATGGAAATTCAAAGAATGTACAAACTCAAAACTACAACAATCCCCGTGATAGTAGGTGCATTAGGGATGACAAAAAAGGCACACAAAACTATTTAGACAAAACACCCGGGGAACCACAACTTTAAGAAATTCAAAAAATTGTTATAACTAGTACAGCTCATGTCTTACGTAAAACCCTTTCAATTTAAATATTCTGAAAGAATTTGTTATCTGCTCTCTCTAGACAATTTTACACTTTCTTTTTATACGAACTGTTAAATTAAAATTTTTAAATACTACTTTAACATACATTTCTATACTGATTTTGTACTGAATTCGTTGTTTTGCTAATTTTGATGATCGTGTTTTGTATTCTTATATTTGCGTATCTTGTATTATTTAGTGTTTATTGTTTGTAAAAAGGTCTCTTAAAACCTTTGTTTCCCCAGGTCACTGGGAGTGGCCCAGTAATCAATTTTATCAAATAGCTAACTTTATGAAAATGCATAATAATAATAATAATAATAATAATAATAATACACACTCGAAGACTAACTCACAACTTTAACCGAATATTAACAGAACCAGACTCAACACCTGAATGGTTCTGTCTCGGCACAACTTACCTGCTTGCTAACAATAATGATACTGGTAACCCTAAGAACTACAGACCCATATGGTGCCTAACAACAACCTAAAACTGCTAACTTCAATTCTTACCGAGAGAACTTACACCCACATGGAAACATTTAAGTACGGCATGGACAGATTATAAAAAGGCGTTTGACAGTGTCCCCTATCTTTGGATCTTACATTGTTTAGAACTGTTTAAAATCTCTCCCATTTTGATTAATTTTCTAAAAACGTCGATAACTTTATGGCAAACCAATCTTTTTCTTTCCCACTCTCATGGAACCTTGACATCTCATGGAATACGGATTAAGTGTGGAATTTTCCAGGGGGACTCTCTTTCTCCGCTTTTTTGCATGGCACTACTACCCCTCTCCCAAATGTTAAACAACACTACATATGAATATAAGATCAATGATAAAGTAAAAAATCACTTTTTTTATATGGATTATTTGAAATTATATGCTCGTAGTAATGGTGAACTAGAAGGGTTATTAAAAACGGTAATGGCTTTTTGTGATGACATTAGGATGTAGTTTGGACTGGATGAATGTGCTGAAGCAATTTTTCAGCGGGGAAAATTGGTGAGTACACATAATGCTATACTAGACTATAGATCTGTAATTAAGGAACTAGATCAAAACGAGACGTACAAGTATCTTGGTGTTAACGAAGGAGATAGCATACAGCATTCCAAAATGAAAGAAAAAAAAAGAAAAGAATGTATTAGGAGGGTGAGATCAATTTTGAAGTCAGAACTTAATTCTAAAAATAAAAAAACTGCAATCAACTCTTTAGCTATACCAGTTGTAACTTATAGCTTCAACGTAATAAATTGGAATCTTTCTGATTAAGGAGGCTAGATACTAAAATTTGAAAACAATTTACGTGTAATAAAATGCACTATCCTAAATCTGATGTAGAGCGTTTGTACGTAAGTAGAGAGAAAGGCGGAAGAGGTATGATACAAATAGAACTTTCCTATAAAACCTCTGCTATTGGTCTTTTACAATATCTAGAAAACGCAGTTGATTGGATGTTACAATTGGTTAAAATACACGAAAATACTAAAAAGTTACACTCAGTTGTCAAAGAAGCAAACAAGTTTTCACGTGAACTACAAGTCGATCTAGACACAGATAAGACCTTATCATCAACGGCAATAACACAAAAAACGAAAAAAGAGGCTAAACATTCTGGTATGAAGCAGATTGAAAATCAATGGTGTGAGAAACCTCTCCACGGACAGTTTGTAGCTCGTTGCAAGAATGCTGATGTAGTTGAAAAGGCAACCCATCAGTGGCTACGTAGCTCTGGCTGCCCAAGACCAAAGCCTCTCCACACGCAACTATCAGGTTAATGTTTTACACAACGGACCTGACCCAAATTGTCAGCTCTGCGAGAAAAGATCGAAATAATAGACCACCTTGTTTCCGACTGCTCCGCCCTTACACTTAATGAGTACAAAAACCGGCATGATAGGATTGGGCAATACCTCTATTGGAAGCTATGCAAGCATTTTTCTGTAGAAACCAAGAGTAACTGGTACGAACACCATCCAGAGCCAGTTCCAGAAGGGAAAGACTTCACAATTCTGTGGGACTTTTCTGAGCATACTGATCGGACAATACAGGCTAATCGTCCAGACATAATTGTCAAAGACAGGAAGAACATCACCTGCCTGCTTATTGATATGAGTGTTACTTCAGATAAAAACGTTTCCTCTAAAGTTTTTGAAAAGTTACCCAAATATAAAGATCTAGAAATAGAAATAGAAAAAGTGTTGCATCTCAAAACCAAAATCATCCCAGTTGTTGTTGGTGCCTTCGGCCTCATCCAAAAAGGAACACAAGCATATCTGGAAAAGATCCCAGGTGAACCATCACTGCAAGAAATCCAGATATTTGTTATGAGTAGCACATCAAATGTTCTGAGAAGAGCCCTGTCCATCTAAATCTTTTCTGTCTTGAACATTTTAAAATTGATTTCAATGTTAGTTGAGTTTTGATTTTTACCTTACGCTGTCTTAACAATTGTTTGTAAATCGTTATTTTAGTGCTAAATGCATTGCCCTTTTATCTCTAGATTTTAAACGCTTTGTACTAAAAATTATATTTGTATATATATACATATATATATTATTTTTACGAAATATTAATAAACGTAATAAATAAAAAAAAATATTAATAAATATATTTTAAAAATTTTTATATAAACCTTTTTTATGACGTATTCTTATTCAAAAGCTCCATAACTTAAATTTCACATACCCTAGGTCACTGGTAGTGACCCGGTGTTTGAGCTTAAATGTAAATCAAAAGAAAACATAATAATAATAATAATAATAATAATAATAATAATTATATTATTAATAATAATAATTGTCCTGGGTATTGACATTAAACTGCATCTGCATCTGGTTGAGGAGTTTCGACGTAGGCGAATGAGGTTACCCTTTGTCACAACTACCTCAAGGTCACCTTGGGTAAGGTGTAGCACCTGTCAGCCTACCCTGAGACTTAAAAGTACCGCATTGGCATACGGCGGGGCTAAGTATGCCTCATATGTAGGGGGGCTCTTTAACCTTAGTTGGCAACCTCCCTAGTGATAGTGTCACAATAAAATTACCAGGGAAGGAAAACCTTACATAAACCAGTCCTTACTCTTGGCAGTAAGGTTAAAATGTATCTTCTGTCGTCCATTCTCTGTGCAATTAGGTGGGGTTTTTTTCTCCTATCCATCTCCTCTTGTTCTCCCTCGCAGTGACCTTCGCCTCCATCTCCTTCTACTTGTATTGTGTCTTTATCCTGTTCTTAATCTTCTCTAAAAGCAGGGGCTGTCAGTCTTGGCCTTAATCCATTAAATCCTGACCCATTATTTTTTTAGCGTCCAACTTAGGGACATGATTGAAATATCAAAAAAACTAATTTATGGTACATTTTCTAATCGTTTACTCAGAGTTTTAATGGATTTCCTCAATAAAGTTATCTACTTCCTCTTTAGAGAGTACTATATTAATTAATTGGGAATTGATTTTGATGGAGCACACGTACATGATGAGTTTATTGTTCGATTTTTAAAGCAATTTTATTTAAATGTCCACCAAATGTCATTTTCTGGAGATGGAAAAATATAGCAAGACAGTGAAAATTGTATCACTCATAGTTATTACCATAATTGGTACCCTGTCGTTATGGTTGATCAAAACTTGTGATTGTATAGTTATCTGCTTATGATTGGTTAACATCCAACATTGACCGCTACACGGATGCTTAATTTATTGATACAGATCCATATGATATAAGCGGACAACAATGGGTATCAATACCAGTAAGGAGAAAAAAAGGAGCGTTTTGGGACTCTGATGAGAAGGCACCACCCTTTATTGGAAACAAGTTTCTACCTTTTACCAAACGTAACTATAGAACTATTTTTCCGAAGTGGAGGAAAAATTCACAGTTCATTTTTGAACGTCTGCGAATAATATTGTGTAAATTTTTTACAGAAAAGCTGTTGTGGGACATCGCTTGGATAATATCAAGTCAAAGTAATTTACAAAGTATTAATCAAAGAACGGTGACATAGTCATTAATTTGTTCACGGTGACTATCAAAAATTTGTTTCCTAAGCTCTTCTAAAACGGTATGGCTTCACACAAACCAACATCTTTAAAAGCTTCATGGGTGAAAAATGTTGCTCCTTCATCAGAACCTTTCTTTTGCTATACCTCATGACTTAAAAACGTGATTTGCTGATAGTTAAACCACAGTAGTATTAGCGTGGGTAAAAATTCTTCTTGTTGAATAACCAGTTTCTCATTCGAACTATAACGCAAATTAGGCAATGTCAATTAATGTCAAGAGTGATGCCGTACCTTGCAATGTCCTTTCAAGCTTTAAAGATTTTTGTTTTTAATTCTTACTGGAGAAATTTAAAACAGCACTCTCCCATAGTCTTTCCTGTTTCTTGATCTGCATGGGATGAGAGAGCCTTCCTTGTTCTTGAGAAGAGGGATCTAAGTAAGGCTTGTATATGATTTGAATTTATTTTGTGTTTTTTTATGATTTAAGTTTCCTATTTCACTGGAGACAGCCCTTTATTTATACTCGAAGTGAAGCGGAGGATAAATGATGCAGACTGAACATTAAAATAATGCTATTATATATAATATTGTAAGCTTTAGCTGATGTGGAATTGTACCAATTTTGTCAGGGTAACGCTGTGAAACTGGTATAGTAAATTTACGCTTTTAGGAGGTGTCATTGTTTTACATTGGTATTGTGCTTTTTGAAGGAAAGTCATCCATTTGTTGTGGGTTTCTTTTCGTTTGACATCAGTCGTTCGCTTTTATCTTTTTTATCTTTTAACAGGGAGTGTCAGTTGCTGTGAGCTTACTGAGAAGAAATTATTATGGCTTCGGCTATTCCACTGCAAATGGATTTTCACGAAGGTTGTTATTGTTACTGACGGGTAAGAAATTGAATAACCAGAAGAAGAAACTTTGAAATTAGATGGGTTTTTTTATCTGTGCTAGCATTGAATCATGAGGTACCGCATTTGACACAACAGTCCAGGAGTTACAATAGTGAACACTTCTAACCCGGAGTTTTGTATCAGGAGATACAATATTAGACATTACTGATCAAGAATTACGCTCAACCTTTTATATTAATTTGGAAAGTGTTACAACTTTGCCAAACTTGTTATTAAATATCTTTATTCCTGTTTGTAAACTAAACTTTTTCTTAGACAACAAATAAAAACGTTGGTTTGTGTGAATACATCTGTTTGGTTAACACGGTAATCAATCCATTATCCCTTACGTTTGTAAAGAGGAAAATAAGTAGCTATTTAGAGTCACTGTTCGCGTTTACTTTGACTTGGCATATATGTTTTGTATATCACCGACACATTCAAATGTTTCCCTGTAGTAAAACGATTAAATAGACCCTCATGGTTACCAGTTAAATAAATTACGTCATCAGTTACAACTATAGGTGGTTACTCTAGAAGCAAAAAAGCATTTCAAGATTCAAGAGTATACCTAGAATAAATTCAAGTCATCTGGTGTTAGAGAAAGGTCATTGAAATTACATTTTTGGTAAGATGCTCAGAACAGGAATACATTTTGACAGAAGCATCTCTCATCTGAGCACTAAGAAAGTCTTATCGAACAATATAGTTTCAGCTACAGTAGCTGAGGAAGGATGTTTTAACCGTATAACCAAAATCAGTGGTTAACTACAAGAAACCTCAGTCCCACTTACACAATACAGATCAAGGTTCCACGTACCAGTTGCAATTATAGCAAACCTGTGTACAAGTTAAATTTTCTGGTACAAAGAGACGATATTTCTTTTCCAAAATGAAACTTCTTTGTTGAGCAATGGAGCATAATGTAACTAAATACAGTATAAATACTTTCTTCATCATATAGACTTTTATCAGAAACAATATGAAACCCACACAATTAACACTCATATCAATCTCTAATATGTCGTTGAATCTTAGTCCTTATTAACACACCGTGGAATTCATTAGTACTTGTAGCAGCACTCCATAATGTTCTGAAGACTAAAGGTAACTTTTTCTTCAATATATCTCTTATCATATTTCATCATATTTTCTGCTTATGGATGTCAGATTAACTAAGAACTATTTTAACCACTTTTGAAACGGTCTCTTCGTAGCACAAATTTTATCTATTACCCGTTTGTGTTTTCTACTGCACTTTTTTCATGTTTTTACAGTGCATTTTTTCATTTCATTTATAATTTTTCTCTTCAGTTGGGCAATTTTTGATAGGGATGTTGACGACTTGGTCATCTTCCACCGTTAGCAAAAAATAGGAAACTCTTTATTACCAAAATCTCTGAAATCAATGTTGATTTTGTAGAGTAATTATTTATGGTTTTCATTAAGACGTCATTACAATGCGTAACCCTAAACTTAACTCTCGTCTCCTATTACCTGACACAGGCTCTCTTAAGAAATACTCACATAACTTTGTAAATATATTTATTCATCTGTATCCCTTTAAAAAATATGTATAAATACGACCCAATCTTGATTGGTCGATTATGAATTGTATCATCCTAAACAAATATCTGGAAACTGTGGCACTTATGTTCGCTCGAGAAACGAAAAACATTGTTACCTAAAAATTTGTGACATTTATGACCTCCATGACAAGGCCTTTTCATAAAGCCTGAAGCTTGAAAAAACTGACTTCGTCTGTCTGGAAGTTGCAACTCTATATTGCATATATATATATATATGCATATGTCTGTGTGCTTATCAAAGCCTAGCTTGTCTTAACCTGTTTACAAGCTGAGTGTCATTTCTGACGACTGAAAAAAACCCTGGGTTTCTGTAATAGTTAATAGAAAATAGCTTACTCATCTACTCATTGAAGTGACTAACCATTTCCAGCCCCACTTAACAACGTTGCAAAGACCATCCTTGAAAAAAATCACCATTCTAACTTTTCCGAACAGAAATGATTTGCTCAGACAAAAAGTAGTATTTTCGTTGGCAAATATACCTAGATCCGAAAGGATATGATCTGGCAGATAATTTATAAATAATAAAAGTAAAATAGAGCCTAAGACAAAACCATGTCAAATATCAGCATTAATGGAGTAACTACTGTAGGATCAGTCATTCAGTACAATCTTGATATTACGACCACATAGGGAAGATCGTTGTATAATAGGTATAAGAGTTAAGATAGGACAGGAGCACTACACCTTATAGAAATCCTTTGAAATTCAAGAGCAATAACTCTTGCTTACTCAGAAAGATCATTATAGGCACTGTGAATATGTTTGGTGATTAACAAAAGACGTAAACTGTGATGAGCGGAGGCTATACTAGTCACAAGAAACAGGTCAAAAGACAAAAAGTGTTCATCTAGAGTGACATTGATAATAGACTCGACGACTTTGCGTGTAATTGGTAAAAGACTAAGTGACCGGTGGTTACTAGGATCAGACCATTTACCAGAGTTTTTAGAGACTGAAATGATAGTAGCTTCCAGCAGGAGTGGAATATGACTCAGTCAAAAATTTGAAAAGTTTAGAAAGAATGGGTGAAATTTTTTGACAGCAGTTTTGCACTACAATGGGTGGAATACCATCCGAGCCACTGAGTTTAGCTTTGTCAAGACGGCTAATAGTCGATGCAACTAAGATAACAGATATATGAATTTCATCAAGACATAAATCAGTTCGTGCTAGAAAGTCAGGTAACTTATGACGACTATTATCTAGAGTATAATTAGCTACAAAGCTATACAAAGAATTAGACTTTATCTATAAAAGATGTATGAACTTAGGGTTAGTTAAAGAGTGGAGAGAAAGGAGATTTGCTTTTATTGGAGTACTGAATTGCCGATTATTCAAAAATGTCGAGATCCGTTCTTGCTGCTCAGTACTAATCCTTTTGATATAGTTTTATTTAGCTTCTTTAAGAATCCTCTAATAAGGATTTCAAACGAATGTGAAGAGTTGCATGTTCTGAGGTGAAAGATCTTTCCTGTTATGAAAAGAGCAATGGCTACAATGAGCAAAGGGAGCTGCACAGACTGATGAAAACCGAGGAGAGAAATAAGGTATGAACTAGAATTTCCTACTGTGGACAAAAGCATCAATGTCAGCTTGGAGGCAAGATAGGACAGCTAATACACAAAGTTCAGCATCCAGAATGGACATATCATTCAAAGGAACATCACACAGGAAATCACGAAACGATACCAGGCTGTTTCCTTATAACTAAAAAGATGTGATGTAATGGTTATGCCCTAGCACCTTGATAAGCAAGAAGAATAGGAGTCATAATCACGACATGTTAAAAATATCCCAGTGGAGCAGAGTGATTTAGGGAAGATAATTAGCGTAAAGGTAAGGGAAAAACATGATAAAGGTGTGTGTTGATCGTCTTTGTTAGAAATTCTTTCTCCAGAGTCAAATAGATGTAATAAGCTTTGTGACACAGGGACGTTGAAGGCTTGAACTCGAGCAGAATCAGTGTCACGGTAAAGAAAAAGGCAGCTACAATGATAGCCGATAAATTACCCACAAACGAAAATTTTGGCCAAGGTATGCTGCAAAAGACCTCTGCCAAGTTTATCAGAGATGAGCGCGGAATTATCTTTTGAAGATTGAGAACTAAAAAGGAAGAAATAGTAGATAATACAGTAGGGTTAAAAGACAAGGGCATATATCAGGTTGATATTGATCTTTTAAATTAGCTTGTTCAGATAGTGAAAAGTGGACTTATTGTACATGGCAAGGCCGTGAATGTGATGGAGGGAGTCCTTGTCGATGAAAAAAGAGATAGCAAGGAATAGAGAAATGTCCACTGCTCATGAGAAGATCACGACTGCTTTTGAAGATGTCCTATGTATCTGAATACCAATATTTAGCACATGATTTGAAATCAATAAACAACGAAACAACAAACTTCAGTAAAGGAGGTGGAAAGGGATTAGTTGAGTTGTAAGAGACTGGTTTACTTTTGGAGCATTTACTGGGACCGACAGTAATGAGAATAAGGATAGGTAGCCACCGACTTGAGGGCTCACCTAACATCAAGTCATAAGGCGTCAATTGAGCCACAATTACAACAGTCCGGCTCCTCAGCCAAGACTAAGCAATAGCTGTGGGCTCAGAATAGGCCAAAGAGAAATATGCTCAGGGCACCCAGCTATGCGTGACATGACTCCCCAGTTATCCCCCAGAATTATACGAATGGTAATGACGCAGTCTCTGTGAGCAATACACCAAAGTTTGGGCTGCTGTAAAACCGAAAAGGTGTTCAACAAGCAGCAGAACTCCTAAGTTTGTACCATAGTCTAAAAAGACCGAAGCCAGAGCAATACAATACAATCCAGATCCCAGTGCAAGATGAATTCAACTAGTCAGTAACTAGTATTCAGTGGCCTGGATATGCAATAAAGGCATGAGCGGATCCTACAATCAGAGTTCCTCATCACCTTTACGCCAGTTCAATAGCAAAGATATTTTACTGAAAGACCATTTCCAGGTACTTTAGAAATCAGAGGTTTCCCTCTCCTAGATGAGCTGGTTACTCAGACTAACGTGCCTCATCTATCCAAAGCAACTTGTTTTAAGGCATTAGTGATCTATCTGCCCCTCTATTTATGTCAGTAGATTGAGTCTACTAACCTCTCTGACGCTGTGCTTTTAGCAATTTTTTATAAACACACATGATATCTTTGTTATAAACAAAGACGTATTTTCATTGGTTTAGCTTAAAGATACGGCAACATCACATGATGAAAGTTCTGTGGTTACAAAAACTGTGTCATGACTTATGCTCTGTGGGAACAAGTACTGTGTCATGACATATGCTCTGAGGAAACAAATACTGTGACATGTTGCTTTTGGTGCCATTGTCTTGAAAGTTAAAAATTTTCGCATTTCCCTGTGCTAGAAAGCTGTTAGCTTGATCATATTAAAAGTTAACGCCGAGCAATAACAAACGTAAAGGAGAATTTTGCAGGAGGTTTGAGCACTGGCACTCATAAAAATGGAACCTTTGTATCAATCCGTGCCAGAGCTACTTACCCATGTGAGCTGCTATTTTTGTATGAAATGCTTGAAAAATTGTCAACTGAAAAGAATTAAAAGTTAAAACTTGAAAAATGTTTAAACCGTCGCAATGTCGGATTTGTGACAAGATTTCTTATTGTTGTCTGCTGAACATCAGTAACAGAAAAGTCAGTAAATTAAGATTTATTTACTCTTCCAAGCACTTTGGAAGAAATAAAAACAAATAATTAACATACTACTAAGCACTGAAAAGTGGGACATGTATTCTATCTTTCTTGTTAAATTTGGGTGCGATCTAGCTTGGCTCGAGGAAACAAAATATGGCCCATAGGGCAATTAAATTTGGACGTTTCTGTTATATACAAAGCAATGGTACTCAATTTCAGCCCTGTCGAGTGAGCATGCTTTTTAGCTTTAGCAAATTCTTTGCTAGGTACCTATTTTTGGTGGCTCCAACAAACAAAATGTGACCTATAGGGCAATTAAAGTTGGGCGTTTCCATTATATGAAAAGCAATTGTAGTCAACTGTAGCTATATCGATTGAGCATGCTTTTCAACTCTAACAAATTCTTCCGCAGGTACCTGTTTTTGGTGGAATGTTATTAATATTTACTCCCAATTTAAGCACTTATATTTTTAGAACTAAATCTAAAGTCTTTTCTATTAACAATCTTATTCTTGAAAATTCTGAACTTTATGGAGTCAGAGGCACCCATAGATGTAAGAGCTTTATCATGTCTTGAGTTGTAAGCATTTCCTGAGCTATGTTTCGAGAGATACGTCTCCCCTAGACATTTCAGTAGCCTGACGATGGGAGAAGTATCTCTCAAAACGTATCTCAGGAAAAGCTTACAATTCAAGACATGATAAAGCTCATACAACAATCGTATTATTCGTGTTTTGTATCAGCTCTCACAGACCAAGTACTACCAATCAAGATTAAAACAAATATTTACTTCAATATATTATACATAATATTCACTTCAACAATCATTAGCTTCTTGTTGAAAACTTTCCAGCTTACAGTATAGCAGATGCTACTGGCTGTACTGCAACAACAATTTTAATAATGAATATTATCTTAACCAAATATCAATCCCAATTCTCATGGAAGGAAGGTACTGATAGACCTTGCAACAAAATTATAGGTTATTAATATTTTATGTCTTGATCAAGCAATGATCTCTACATCAGGCATGGTGCCTCTGGTACTGCATATGAAATATTGAAAAGCTATGCTTCAAATTCAGGATCAATCATCAATCATATGGTCACCTTGCCATGCAATACTTTAGCGAGACTTTATCTTTTTGGTGATCATCAGACAAATTTGCTGGTTTAAATAATTCACTAATTTTAACAGACGTTGGGAGGCTTATAATATTTTCTCCAGATTCCCATTTAAAAATCACCAGTCCTGATACATTTTAACAAACTTAATTCTGTAAATAACAATAATGCAACAGAACAAAACATCACATCAGAAAAATTCAACAAAATAAAACACATTAATCTGAAGATTACTCTATATTTAACATTCGTATTCATTTGTTCCAAAATCAATTAATGAATTTGAATACTGTGTATCTATTTTTAGTTTTGAAATCTGGACCAAGTACCTCACGTTTTGTTTTCTTGGACAATATGGTCTGAACGATCCTTTGGGTATTTTGTTGGTATCAAACCTATTTTTATCCTGTCTAAGCTTTGTATTGACATAAATCACATTTGGTACAATCTAATCATATCAATAATTGTCTTGTAAATTAATTTTTAAATGAGGTTTGGTCTCGCCGTTATACGCATTATATCTTAGTATTACGGACTGTTCATCTTTACCGTATCATTTATCACCCTCTTTACGTAGAAATTTAAAGCCCATGTGGCATACGTAAACTTCATTTTTTGATATGCACTTTGAATTTTGGTTTAAGTAACGGATGCCAGTTAAATTGTTTAATAATATCCGGATGCATTTTCAATAAAGTGCCCTTACCTTCAGCTGTGTATGGTTGCAAAGGGAACGTCTTATGCATGACAGCAAGTAATGACATGATACTCCTACTTAATAATGGTTGTAAACGTCAGTGTTCCATCAATTATGCAATGAAAAATTCTTTCAATTTTGGGCCACTGACCATATGACTAATTATTAATTTTAGAATGTCTATAAATAGAGAAGAATTTTAAAGTAAAACAAGAGTTGTATTCAGTCTAAAGTAGAGGTAATTCTTGTATGCAAGTGTTGAAACCACCGGGTGTTCAGTTGTATTGTATTCGTATAGTAATTATTCGTAATACTGTGATAGTACGCAACACTTTCTCACTCTGGCAATAAGATGCATCGCGTTTTCTCTTAAGCTTACTACCCTATCTTTGTCTTGAATAAATATTAGGTCGAAATATGACAATTACGTATGGTTTTGCATTAAAACTGAATTTTTATTCAGCTGAGTTAGAATTTGCTCTGCACTTGCTTATACCTGATTACCCTGAGATATTCATTTTCTTTTCTGCTCAGATCTTGAAGTCCAAATATAGAACTCCTGGGAAAACAGCTTGTCGGCTTTCTCAGAAGAGCATTGCACCCGGTGCTAAACTTGTTACTGTACTTGCTAAAGAGTTGCTGAGCCACTTTTTATCTGTAGATGATAGTGAAAAAATTGTTAATAGATTATTTCCTCTTTTTTGTAGGGCTTGTAAATATTTCCCCGTTGTATAAGAAAAAGGATGCAGTGGAATATTTTTTGAGATGTGTACCTTGCTTTTGAGGAAACTCTTCCGTTTTTTATAATTAAAAGGGGCCCCTTTGTCTGAAATTTGAATAGGCGGGTCTCCATAGGCATCGTATATGTCACAGAGTACCAGCAAAACGTCATCAATTGACTTTTCTAATTTGAGGACTGAAAATCTGGATGATAGATTTTGAACACGTGCTGTGATGATAGTATTGGTCCAGTACAATCTACAGCAAATATGCCCCAGCACTTTTCTGACACTTTATGGGAATGTGGTTACAGCAGTTGCTTGATATTAGAAAAGAGTGAGCACTTCGGACACTTTTAAAGGAATATTTATACTCTTTTGCGCTCACTGCTGCTCCATTAATGTCAGCCTGGTATGACATGTTCCTACTCCACCACTGTGACCCATTGAAAACTTTTTGGGATTATTCTGTCATCTTTTAACAAGGTTTTCTTGTCAGTCTATGCCTGTTCTGGATGCATATTTGTATGCCTTTTTAGATTCACTCTTTGGTTTTCACGTTTGTCTATCTGCAGTCACCAGTGGAGTCTTTGACAAAACATCTAACTTAGTGATTTAACTCGTTTTCTTAATCCTGCATCATTTAGGTATGTTGTAAAATACCTTTTATCGTTATGGGACGTAATCTGTAAGGTCTGAACCCCTTTTTTGAAACTCAATTTTAAAAGAAAAGTTAAGGCGGAATATCTCAATTCTTTCATATCTAATTGATTTTTACTTTGACATTAAATATGCTTCATAAGGGCTTGTGATTATTATGTTGCGCTGTTCACAAACCAAATAATTTTGAAATCGCTCTAATCCAAAATCAAGTCTCATTGCAGTTATATTGACATTTTTAAGCAAATACTACTAGTTTAACAATTTCTTTGATTAATCTTTGGCTCAGCGCAGCTGTAACACAGTTTCTGTGCACCTGTAAAGACAAAAATAGATTTTGACAAATCAAAGTAGTGTGGGCGTATGTCTTCTTTGAATTATGAAATATGGTTCTGATAGCACACTTGGTGTCCCCCAAAACACTTGAATATTGTACTTAGGAAGATTACGTAAAAAAATTTGAAAAATATGGTTAAGACCTAGTCTTACTTCATCATGCAAAGGAACTTGATTCACTTCTTTTTACTTATACCATCGTGTAGTTAAGGGCATTGACATACTTCGGGTCTGGTTTGGTGCCATGTGCTCGATACATCATTCTCCAAAAGCTTTTTTTTCTAAACTGGCATCTGGAGGATTAAGAATAAGTCCTGGCTCTGCTATGGCATCAATATGCTCTTTTACTATAATGGTGATCACAACAGAAAAAAGCCATGTTGAGACACCTACAACTGAGCATTGAACTATGTTGTGCCGAGATTTGGCTATACTGCGTGCTAGAATAGGTTCACTGAAACCAGATAAAACATCCAACAATATTGCAACTGAAGTTGTTCCGAGCATCACCAGACACTTTGCTTACCCATGGACATATTTTGGTTGGCTGTTTAGCAATACTGTTTCCTTTGATGGTGACAGATTTAATTTTTCTCTCCCTGGTAATAATAGTCAGTAAATGTAATAGTGTTGATGATTATCAGTACTTGGAGATCTTTCCTCTTGAGGATCATGGGGTGCCACTTTGAATCTAACAGTTGTGCTGCATGCTTTCACTCGAAACAAGCTGATGGTGTAGTATAGGTAAAAATTAGTGTACAAAATTCAACGAAAAGAAATATCCGATAAATAATTTTGAACCAATACATCAACGAGTTGTGTGCAGAGGTATATGGGTTGTTCCCTGGGGACATGTTTCTTTGTAATCTGCATCTACTTTATTGCAATCATTGTATTCTCTAATTAAACGTTTTTCTCAATACTTAATCGTAAGTACCAATGCATCTACATGTAAACAAAATTAATTCAATTACTGAGAAAAATACAACGGCACAAAACAAAACATAGCACCAACAAAATAACAATAACAATGCAACATTACAGAACAGTCAAAATCTGTAAGATACTTTTTAAGCTGGAGTTTGGCATCTGATCTTGACAAGGACTTATATTTACATATATTTAGAAACAACGGACCTAACAAAATTTGATTGAAACTGTTAAGCGCATTTATTTGGCAAATTATCGTGCACGTATTGGTCCACTTTCTCAAACATCTCTCTAAAAAAATGACAAATTAGACAAATTTTATATTTTCCGAAATCTATACAATACATTACTTCCGTTGCAAATGACACATTATGATGTAGTTCAGTTGAGAAATTAAAGGTAACTAAAAGGGACGACACCAAGTTTTTTTATTTACCGAATGCCTTGCTATTAGATTTTCGTACGCAAACTACTAATTATTAAAAAATAAGACAGGATAAAAATGTAGGTAAGAAACCTGCTTTCTTCTTGTTCTTGTGACCCACTAATAACTTGCATCAAGTCAACTAATATTGGAGTTTGATTTGTAATCCGTGTGTCAATGACTTGTTTCAAGCTATTTTCTCCAAATATGTTATTGCTTTCTTCGCGAGTGTTTCCGGTCAATCCCTGACCTCTATTTATATCTCCTCCCATCCTCCTATGTGAAAAGAACGAAGGCAGTGAATCTAATTTGGTCAATATGATAAAAGAAATTAACATAATAACTTGTGGTTCGTTAAGGGAACGTAGTACGAGGGTACTAACAAACAGGAAAGGACAATTTGAAATAATATTATTGTTATACACTATCGCCGAACAAACATTTGTTTGTTTAGCTGAGAAGAAGTGCAATTACTCTTTTTTCTGTATTGATTAGACTGCTATAATCAGACCAATAAAAGTACCCAAGGAAGTGTATTGTAACAAATATGTATGCCTGGTACAGTAAAGTGGAGCAAGGAAACCTTGTTGGTTATCTTAATGGAGGAATGGCTAGAGTTGTGTTGTGATTTGATTCATTGAAACCATTAAGATTATAATCCTTTAAGTGGTTTGGTTTTAAAGCGAATAACCGATCTTAAACTTTGTTTCAGAGCAGGCAGTTCAAGCCTGATTGGGTTCTTTGTCAGGAACTTTTAGTTCAATGGATAGAAGTTTTCCACAAGTTTTGTTAGACATGAGCGGAATCATTGTCATAAAGTAAAAGATGATTATATATAAATTTCCTCCAGAAACTTATTACTTACAAACGCAGCTGATGCATTTGGTAAGTAATAAAGAGATTAGGCATTAATGCCTCCCCTTTACGTTTATCAGTAGATTTAAATGAAGAAAATCTCCCAAACAAATTTTTCCTCAACAAAACTTTTCCCTTGATATTTTTAATAGGAGGATCACTTGAGCACCACAGTTCGTGAGGGCAACAATTTCGCAAGTTATATGCGCATCTATTAGTATTATGTTTAAAGCAGATTTGTACGGTAGTAAGTACCGTCACTCTCTTTGTCTTCTTTCCTAACTGACACGTCTAACATTTTCCACTCCACTTGACGTGACTTGGGGGCAAATCAAATTCTTACATTTTGATACTTGGATCAGACATTATAAACAAAGGTATTTCAATAAAAATTGCTTTGGGACCAATGTTTCTAAACAAGTTTCCCATCATGTCAATGCCTTCTTAGTATTTCTTAACGAATTGCTTGAAAAGCCCTCACACAATGCCAGTGTAATATTATTAAAGGAGAGCATGTTTACTGTAATAAGCAAAGGAAGGAAGGTTTAGTGAAAAGACTGTGCGGATGATTAATGTCGTTTACGTCAAGGCGCATCAAACTACGTAAAATTATTACGGAAAAACAAAAGAATTAGTATCTGCTTGGGGCATGCATGAAACAACAACTAGAAGAGACATTTTCATGGAATTGAAGAAAATTTTGCAAGATTACAACCTTCAGTGCAATCAGCTTTGAGGCATACAAAAGAGGGAGGGGAAAACCTAGCTGATATGAGGAACTGTCTGGTGGGATAGATCAAGTTTCAGTTGAAAGGAAGGTAAATTTTGAGCGCTCTGTTCATACGCTGCATCATACATCAGCAAGCACTGCGTGGGATACATGTTGTGTTTCTGTAGTACTGAAACCACTTGACTCTGCTGCACATGTCATTTAGGAACTTTCTCCTTATCATCATCAGTTCCAGGCTTTCCTTTAAGAAATTTTTTTTGATCTATGTGAGTTGTTGTATCATACAGCAGTGAGATAGCTCAGCTTCGGTAAAGTACTGTTTCATTTTTGTAAGGTCCGAAAATAAACAAATGTTTTTCTCACTGAAAATTATAGAGCTGATTCACAGCTCTCAGATCCTACCTGAGTGTCAAAGTTGTCATTTTTGGTCGATATTGCATTCAACATGAATGTACTGAGCTTGAAAATTCAGAGAAAGAATTACCTTGTCTGCGATCCAAAGTATTTTGGAGAAAGCTGTCACTGTTTGAAACACAAGTGGAATGAGAAAACCTTTCCAATGTTTTTTGTTTCAGAGTTTTCCACTACAATTGCTAAAGATGTCAACCTCGCTCTTCAAAAAAAAAGATGACGATCATTACTTGAAGAACTTTTTGGAGGAGTTTTCAGAATTAAAACAGAAATTTTTCTCTCCAGCATTCGTTTCATTGTAACATTGGTGATGTGACAGTTGTACTACAACTGCATCTTACTCAGTTCAAAGCAAATAACTTGTTGAAAGAGAAGCACCGAAAGGAAAACTTGTTGAATTTTAGCACGGTTTACCTGATGCCAAGATTCCCAAATTCACATAATTTGCCGCAGGTATGGTATCAGTGTCTGGAACAATTTATGTCTGTGATCAACCATTTAAAGAAAAATTTAGTATGTGAAATCAACACATCGAACGAAATTGCCTGATAAACATAGTGAAGCAATTTTCTTGATTGGGTGCAGATATTTCAAGCCAAATATCTGTGATAAAAGTCAAAGGCCAGTTTTACAAAACTCACTAAACTACTTCTAAACTACTTCTTGTATGAGATTCAGGTATGCGCACTCTAGGTCCAATGTAACTATACTTGTAAATGTCTACTTCTTTGATAGGCCTAATTTTTTAGTAAATAAATACATTGGTTTTTAAACTTGGTTTTTCGCCGTTTTCCTAGCGCTTTCGTTCTTGACTACACAACTATTGACAGAAAAAAAGCAAGAAAGTACACGAGTATTGACCAGAATTATTATGCAGCACGCTTTTATCCTTCTTTCAGTTATCCAACCATCTATGGAAAAAATTTTGTGACCCCTGTTATACATTTGTTTTAAGCATTTTACATTTGTTTAACACATCCTGTTTTACACACAGATCAGTCCTTGCCCATCTTCCGCTCATTTTAGATACAGGCTGTCGACATTTCCTTTTTTATGAAACACACAATACAATGTCATCAAACATTTTGTTTTCGTATCCATAACTTTCAGTTCCTTCTCAGTCCATTCAGTAGTCCCAACAGTAAGCCTTATAATCGATATAGCTTGAGCACTTACATATGTCACATTTCTATTGTGAAGATGAGGCTTCAAGGTCCTGTTGACTAGCCGTATATATTGTAATCTTGTTTTTCCTTTCATTTGGGAGACTTTAGTGCCATTTCAGTTCATAATACCTCAGTATGTGTACCCGTTATATTTATCCGTCTCCTTTATTCTGCCATCAGAAAGAATCTGGACGCCTTCACTACAAATCAACTTTCCTTTTTCATGATTAAAAACACGCACGTAACTATGCCAAATTCCATTCTTATGTCCTCACTGGAAATACGTACTGTACTCATTAGAGTATCAAGCTGCTTTTCAGTTTTTCCAACTAACGTTAGATCATCCATGTATAATAGATGGCTTATTGTTAGGACGCCTTGTCTGAATTAAAATTCAGCTTTAAATTTACGTAAAGAAAGTGTAAAAGGAATGATAACAAACAAAAGACAGGAAAGACTCTTCATTATTGTTTTCACTTTTTTAAGAGTTTCTCTTTCAGCTGTCAACTCTTTTTCCAATTTTTCATGATTTTTTTCTTCAGAAATATTTTTATGTTATCAGCAATTCTAAAGACATCAAGCCACAATCCAAAAATGGGGAACCATATCGCAGGCTTTTTTGTAATCGATCCAGCCCATTGCCAGGTCGATCTGTCTTTCCTTCTAAGTATGATGTGTCAATCAAATGTTGATCTTTAATGCCTCTTGAACTTTATTTTTTGTATCCTTTTTGTTCTACTGGTAGCAAACTCTTCGTGTCTACATATTGACAGATTTCTTTCCAGAATATTCTGGTAAGCAGCTTTAATATAACCGATAAATATATAATTGGCCTTTAGTTTGTTTGTCACTTCTTTTGATATTCTCTTTAATAATAAATACAGTTGGTGATGTCTCTTCCCAGTTCCTTTTCACAACTGGGAAGAGACATAACCAGAGATAAGACATTCATTTAACATTCCTGATATTCTCACATGTAAGGACTTGATGATCTTAATCCAGTACTCCAGCCGGACAAGGGGGCTTCCCATTGGAGACCTCGTTGGCTTCTCTCTTTAACTTTGCTGTCGTTACAGTAAGATTAGTCTGCTAGCTTGCACCTTTTCCCACTTTTGTCACAGTTTTTTAAATCCAACTGGCTTTTTCATAATGCATAAACTTAGAAACAACACTGTACGTTTACAAAATATATATTTCAATTACCTTGTTCATCATCAGTCAGTAAAGTAAAAGAAATTAACCAAACGTATTTGTACAAACTAAGGTAGAAGTCATTAAAAGAGTAAATATTTACATAAAACAAGTGTTGTCACACGTAAGAATAATATATAATTACTACGTAATACCCACGGCATTACAATTAAACAATGGGTATTACGAGGGCTAGGTTGTCGTGTTAACAACACCTGGAGAGCAAGTAAGTGATCAAGACTACCTTTTGATGTTGCCATTATTTTGATGCCTTCGATCTTCATCTCCGATGCTGAACAGGTCAGAAAATAGCCTCCCAGAGGTGTTCGTCTATATTTTGTTCCTTAAATAGGCTGATTAGCTGTCCTCTTATCTGTCCAACATAGCAGGTCTGACATCCAAGACATTTGATTCGGTGAACCAATCGCTTTCATAATCCATCCTTGAGTCACTTTTAACTGGGTAACACGGTTTTCACTTTTCTAAGAGTCAGGGTCTCTTCAACAGGTGCACCGTAAGATTTAAGATATTTTATGTATTTACAAGTTTCTAATCCCCGACACTAAATTCTATAAGTTACCTTTCGTTGTTTTTTTAAGGTATTGGTTGAACTTTAGCTAATAATTGATTTCGATTTTCTTGAGAGTCTATGAATTTATCCAACGTTGTTTTCATTACGGGATCATAGAATTTTCGTAGATTTTGGGTTCTTTCCAGAATGTCCTTGACTTTCTTTAAACCTTCGTTAAAGAATCTCCAACAACTCGATACCCTGACAATTCTGAAAATGAAACCTTGAACTGCATATCTTTTGTAGTGATTGAGAGTAAGTGAGTAGAAGTTAAGAACCAAGCCAGTGTCTATTGGTTTGTAATACCACTTTGACAATAGAAAAGTGCCTGAATAAGTGATGCGTAGGTTGAAAAATGGTATTTGTTATCTGTTTTGATCTCAACGGTAAGTTTTAGGTTTGGATACAATATACTGATCTTGCATAGCTTATCTTGCACCCAAACCCTCTAAATTGATAATTCAAATTTCTACAGTCATAATCTGGTTAAGGGTGGGACCCGCTGAGGTCCCATTGCTAAACAGACCGTTTTGCAAAATTTTCCACTGTGTTGACATAATTACGGTGCTCGTGGCAAGCTCTGCCAGTATGATGAAAGTTTCCTTTTCAACTGATGGAGTTGTAAAATGTTCTGAGTACAATCCTTTGGCTGTTTCCATTATTGATTCTTCAACTGAAACAGTCACATGCGACGAGGAAAAGTCAAAAGAAACTGTGACTTTGTCAGCTTCTAATTTTACATTTTTTAAACTGTCGAGTGTTTTTTGTGTGAAACTCTAAATCTTTGATTTAGGAATAACAGAAAACCACTTCGTCACATTCTAAGCAATCCTACAATATGGTCATACTGGCATTTAAAAGACAGGACAAATATGAACACCTATACAGTGCGGTTTTGCCAGTCCATAGATTTTCGGTAGTTGTTCATCTAAGATTTTATTTCTTCCAACAATTGTTCTTCTGTCTTTCCATCGATGTTGATTCAAGATTGATTCAAGATGCTGTATATTTCCTATTCTTTCAGACATGTTTATTTTTCGTTCTTACAGGTAGTCATCACTTCTTGAAATTGGTCTTGGCTCAATACTAGATCAAGTTTCTCAGTGTGTTTGCTGCATTCCATTAAACAAATTGCAGTACTTTTATCAAAGGATATCAATAAAAGGTCATTTTTCGTGAGGAAAAGGCTGGTTTTTGAAAGGTTTCTAGGTGTCCCCTTTTTCAATACAGCCTTAATATACTTCAGGGTGGCAACATTGACGTTATTTATAACTTTGTTGATAATGCCTTTGAATCCCTTCATACGGTTAAGAAGAAATTCAATTTCGAAAAGTATTTGCTTGGATAAAATTTGATCAGCACTGGATTTTTTGTTCGCTGTTTAACATTATCTATGACCTACTTTGGTGGTGCGATTTTGATGTCATAGAGCTTAACTGTGTCGTATACATTTTCTTGTAAGGGAAGTCTGGTTATCTTGCTTTGTGTTGCAGAGACAACAGATTGGATTTTTAAAACTGCTATTCTGGTAAACAATGCAGTGGAAGTTAAAAGTAACAATTGTATCTTTAACTCCAGAGCGTTTTTCCTCACCCTTTTAAACATGTTCAGCCAGTAAACGTTTGAGTTTCAAAGATTCTTTTTAAAAGTTTTTTTCTGAAAACTAAGTAATTCTGGCGATTCAAAACACAACAGTGATGCCAGTTGTGACCAAGTCTAATAAGTAATGAAAATAATCTTGCCTGCAGCTATACAAACAGTGCAAGCTTTGCTACAAAAAAGCAGCGCGTACGAGGCTATTTACACAATTTGCATTGAAAAATAGAAAACGCTAGAATTTTCTAACCACACCTTTTTTAAGTTTCAGACAATTTTCACCTTCACGTATTTATTCCCTAACCCCTTGTTTTAATATTTAAAAGAAGTTTTTCGTACTTTCAATTGATTGGGTCGCCCCTTTTTACTAGGTAGCCATAAATAAACCTGGCTAGATATTCCCTAATATGAATGTAATCACAGTCGAAAGGAGACTAAATGCATTACATCCACTGTATATGAATAAACTACACATGGTTATATATGCTTATTATCCATGTACTCATGATGGATAGGATATGATGCCTTGAAGGGGCTGATGAATCTTGTAAAAACATTACATGGTGCTGCAAGTATCGAGCTAAAAAAGAGCATCATTGTCGAACTGGGACGTATCTATATTTGTGGTAATCTGTACAATCAGTAACTTCAATTGTTTAGATGATAGAGCAATAGCTGATAGTAGAAAGTCAGTTATATCTACAATATTGACTTTATCTCTCATTAAATGTGCACCATTTAAAGTTTGGAAGGAAAAGTGGAAAGACTACGTCCTTATCTCAAGTATTTCTGAGAAAACTAAGGATTATCAAGCAGCGATGCTTCATTACACCTTTTCACATGATACAAGAAATACAAACGGATCTTTGAATTTAAAAATTGGCAAGATCCTGTTTGAATATTCTTCTGCTAACATTCATATCTGTGGTGACTTTAATGTTCACAATGTCAAATGGCTAGTCTATTCCAACAAGACCAGTGATGAAGGAAGGTTTTGTCATGACTTTTCCTCTGCTTATGAATTAACCCAAGTTGTAAATAAACCCACTTGCGTACTTGACATTGATAGGCATTTTGTAAGCCTTCTTTATCTTTTTCTGACAACTTGCCCAGAACAGTGTACACCTACTGTTCTATCTCCTATGGGATCTTCTGATCATTCAGTTGTTTCCATTAAGATAAAATCTAAATTCAAAGAGTCCTCTGATGTCCCTTTCCATCGCAGTGCATATCGATAAAGAAAAGCTGATTGGGATAGCTTTTGATCTTTATCTCTGAAATTCCTTTGCGCTCAATTAAAAAAAAAGTGTTCCTTATTGCCACCAATATATGTAATTGTTTAATCGCTGGTATTAAGAGTTTTATACCATGTAAGAAATTCCAACAGAGAACAAACAGCCAGCTATGGTATACTCCTGAATGTGCTCCTGCCATTGCTCACCGAAATCACTACTTCCATTGCTATCATCAGAACATATGCTCTGAAACCAAAGCTGCCTTTAGAATTGCTAGGAACCACAGCAAATGGATTATAAGAAATGCTAAAGAGTCCTATGCCCAATCTGTTAAGTGTAGAGTTGCTAAGCAGAGGCTTGGCTCCTATGGGTTTTGGAGGGTAACAAACAAAGTACTGAACAGATGTAAAACCTCTATTTCAACTATCGTTAACGGCCCTGAGGTGATTTCCTCAGCTTCTGACAAGGCAAAGTTTTTTGCAACTATATTGCTTCAAATTCCACCCTTGACAATCAAGGACATCCACTTTCAGAATTTCCCCTCATTGAATGAAAATACACTAAGCGATATTCAATTAACTGTCCGGGAAGTTGCCAAGCTTATCAAGGACCTTGATTCCAGCAAGGCAACTGGTCCTGGCAATAGTGTCCTCGAGAATCTGTTGCCGGAACTTGCTCCTGTTCTCACAAAGCTATTCAATCGCTGCTTAAAAGAGAAAGGCTCTCCATCTCCTCTGCCCAGTATTCAAAAATACTGGGGAATAGTCATCTTCATTTCAGTATAGACCAATCAGTCTCCTTAGTGTCATTAGTAAGCTGTTTGAATCCATGATAAACCAAGCAGTTGTAAATCACCTCACCAAGACGAATCTACTTAGTGACAAGCAATATGGATTTCATACAGCAAGATCAATTGCTGATGTGCTGACTGTGCTATCTCATAGGATCAGTGAAACCCTTGATGGGGGCTTTTTTTCTAGGAAAGTGGCCCTTGACATATAAAAAGGTAAGGTCTGGCACAGAGGGTTGCTTCACAAACCTGCTAGCTATGGAATATCTAACAATGTCTTCTCAACGATCAAATCCTTTCTCTCTGATAGGTCTATTAAAGTAGTTGTCAATGGGCAGAAATCCGAAGCACATTGTATCAAAGCTGGTGTTCCTCAAGATTCTATTCTAGGCCCAAATATCTTCTTGATTTTCATTAATGATCTTCCAAATCACATTCTGAGATCATTAGTTGACGTCTATGCAGACGACACAACTGTCTATGGCTGCACCTCGAAGAACATTGGTGATCAAGGTCTTGCGGATTCCCTTTCTTCTGACCTGGGGTATGTAGTGGAATGGTGGAATAAATGGCTTGTTACTTTTACCACCTCTAAAACCAAGTTTCTCTCCTTTCACCACCAACGTTTAGATCCTAGTTTTGCTTCAGTTGTAATGAATGGGTCTTCTTGAAAAAGCCCCTTACTTTGATAATCTACTAGGACTGAGTAAGGTGGAGTACTTACATCCAATCTGTTGCTAAGGCTGCTGGTAAAATGGTTGGATATTTCTACCGCTCCAGAAAGTATCTGACGCCTGATGCAATCCTCTACCTGTACAAAAGACAGATACCCCCTAAGATGGAGTACTGCTGCCACATCTGTGGAGGTGCTGCCCAGAGCATTCTTTCTTGCCTTAACAGAGTTCAAAATGGACTTCGCAATCTTGTCGGAGATGATCTGTACAGTTCTCTGCAGCCCCTTTCTCACAGAAGAAACGTTGCTAGTCTTTCTCTACTCTATCGGTATTTCTATGGTAAGTGCTCGACTGAGTTTTAATCCCTAGTTCCTCCTCGTAAAACTTTTACAGCAAGAATGCGTCTTGCTACCACTACTGCAAAGAATTTTCTTTTCTTCCTCCATGTGTCTAACATCAAACGGAATTTCCAAGAAAAGAATTTTGCTATCAGTTTTGCTGCCAAGGATAGAGGGCAAAAACTCATAAAAGAGTCAAGGTGACTAGTCAGTAGTTCATCAAAACTCAACTGATATTTCTCTTGCATCTCAGCTCAATTTATACAATCACATGTTTACAAGTGTCAACAAATTATCCAACACAAACACTCCCACATAGAGCAAAACACTATAATTGCCTACTCGCTATAATAAAAAGTTTCACAGTTTTAATAACATTCACTATATCACCCACTTCCAAAACATCAAAATATTTACAAAGCAATCTGTCCTCCCACACAGGGTATTAACTTAATTGGTCCACAGTTATGCAAATATGCATGACTCAATTTGCAGCCTAATATCCACTGTGTCCTTCAGAACATCCTCCCCCTTCACAATGGGGCAGTATCCCATTGTTCCTTTCTCCTGCTTGAAACACGATTGGACAAATCTTTGTAATTGGACCTACCAATTCCCTTTCGTTTTCCACCAGCTTCACTGTTCGAACGTGTCCGTCTTTCCCTGGGTATATCGTCAACATGCGCCCCATTGGCCACTCTCCTCGAGGTGTGTCAGTGGAGACAATCAGCACAATGTCCCTACTTGAATATTGTCACAGGTTTGCTGTCGCTTCTTACGTTTGCCCAGTGTTGGAAGAAATTCTCGTAGCCATCGCTGCCAGAAGTGACGCATGATTTCTTGCAATCTTCTCCATCGCTTTCTTGGGCTGTAATCTGTACTATCGACTGCAGATTGTGTTAACTGCCCACCTGTCTGGCCATGCAGGAAATGATTTGTTGTCAACGGAAGATCGTCACTTGGATGGGCTGTGTGGAAAGTCAGGGGCCTTGAGTTAATTAGACTTTCCGCTCCAACAGATGCTGTATTAAGTTCTTCATCTTTTACATTGGCATTTGCGAGAATTCCGTAGACGGCTCTCTTTGCAGATTTTACCATGCTTTCATGGACCCACCAAAATGGGGTGCATATGGTGGAATGAAATGCCATTTAATTCCTTTGTCTGACACCGCCTTTAAGATTTTATTCTGATCCATTTCTTGCACCAGAACCAGCAACTCGTTAACAGCACCAACAAAGTTTGTACCGTTGTCTGATATGACTTCTTTACCTGAGCCATTACCTGAGCTGCTGGGGTTAATTTTCTCCGCTTGCAGGAGTTGCATTCCATTTCCACTTGACGTATCTCCTCTCTTCCATTAATTATCCAGAAGCGCTGTGAGATCTGCCCGAAGACATGATTTTTCCCTGCCACATGACCATCTTGAGCATGGTATCCTCTGACAATTAGCTTTGTTGCCCAGTGGTTGCGAGGGAGGATGGCAGGAAATTTAACATTATATGGTAGAAAGCACAGTATTGTATTTGTTTGAATGACACCACTCTCATCCAGGAACGGATTCTGTGCCGCTAGCAAGCTCTTCTGATGAGCGTGCTTGCTCTTTGCCAACTGCCGTAATTCTTCAGGAAAAGCATCTTGTTGCGATTCACAGATAATGGATGTTTCTGCATCTAAGATTTCTTGACCTGTTAGCTCACCTGCGTCTCTGTTTGTTGCTTCGAATTTACAGTTGTGAACAAATCTCGTTACCCAAGCTTTTACCCGCTTCAACCGTAGGAATGAAGAGAACTGATTAGAATCCAATCTCAACTCACCCCCAGCACGATTAGTCAGTGACCGAAATACGTGGCACACTTGTAAGAGCTGTCGGGACCTCTTTGGTTTTGTGGTCTCCTTACTTGCGTCTGGAGTTTTCATCACTACGCTGACGGACCACTCTTCTTTGTGACAATAAAGAAATGCCGATCCTTTCCACCATAGTTTGTTCACCTTCAGCTAGAGTGCAGATACTTCTCTGCTTGCCAAGTCCGCAGGGTTCTGTTTTGATGCAACATGTCCCCAGTTGGTCAGCTGAGTCTGCCGCTGTATTTTTGCCACTCGATTGGCTACAAATGTCTTTAGTGATCTGCTTCGAAGTCCAATCCACCACAGAACTGTCATGCTATCTGTCTAGTAGAGTATCTTTGCTTGGTCAATGTTTATAAACCTCTGCACTTTCTCAGCCAAATGGACACTCATTGCTGCTCCATGCAGCTCAAGACGCGGGGTGCTAACTGCTGAGAGTAGAGCCACCTTTGACTTTGATTGAACAAGATTCACGTCAATTTGTTCGTCGTCGTAAAGCAATCGTATATATCCCACTGTCCCAAAGGCATCAATTAAAGCATCACTGAAGAAATGGAGGGATTTGTCCTTAACTTCAGTTGTTAGCTGCTGCAGACACCTTGGTACTTTGATTGTAGATAGATCTGCCAACTCTCTGTACCAGACTCCAATTTTTCTCAGTACGTCTCCCGGTAGTGGTTTATTCCAGTCCATACGCGCCAACCAGATGTCCTGCACAATGACCTTTGCTCTAATGACGAAAGGTGATGTCAAGCCGATGGGGTCACAAAATGTAGCAATGTGACTCAGGAAGTTTCTTTTTGTGATGGGATGGTGGGGTTCTGGCATTCTCACTTTAAATGTGAAGATATCTTCATCTGCTTCCCCCAAGATCTTTGTTGATGGTAGAATTCCATTGCTCAAATCCACATTTTAGCACGATCCTTTTCTGGTATGGCTGCAAGGACTGTTTTCCAATTGGATATCCATTTCCGAGCATGCATACCAGCAGATGCCAAGAGCTCTGATAATTGTTGGTATAGGAGAATTGCATCAGAATCAGTTGTTGTCGAATTCATGCTGTCATTCATGTAGGTTGAGTGCAGAACTGTTTCAACAGCTTTTGGCATGTCCCCCCTTCAATTGTGCATGATGTTGCGTGACAAATTGTGCTTGAAAGGGGTAAGAGTTAATCCCAAAAACCAAGCACTTGAATTAATATATGTCTGGAGGGAGTGACTGATCCACTGCCTGCCACACGAAGCAGTGATACTTGCGGTCTTTTGGTGCTAACCCAATTCGCAGATACATCTCCGCGACATCGCAGACTAGAGCGACGGGATACCTCCTGAAGCGGATCAACACCTCCATCAGATCCTTCTGCAGCTTTAGCCCAGGATGCATGTAGTCATTGAGGGAGACTCCAGCACATGTGGCTGATCTATCGAATACAACTCTTGTCTTTGTTGTTTCTTTGTCTGATCTGCTAATGGCGCAGTGCGTTAGAAACCACGCCCGATTATTTACAATGTCATCGTTGGTAATCTTTGAGACATATCCTTTTTTAACATATTCCTCAATGACTGCCTCCTATGCTGCTTTGAGACTCGTGTTCTTCAAGAGCTTCCTCTCCGTACTGTGCAGTCTGCTGAGAGCCACATCGTAGTTGTTAGGAAGGTTGTCTTGGGGGTTGTGTTTCTATGGCATGGTGACTTCATACCTCCTTTTGTCGAACTTCAGAGATTGCTGTATTGCTTGAAGAGCATTCTTCTCATCAGGTGCTAGTTGGTGGTTGGCCGTTACGTCTTTCAAATCTTCAATTTTCTAAAATCGTTCTTATGCATGATTTAAAACACTCCGTACACAACCAAGAAAAAATGTGTTGTTGAAGTTGGTCGAATTAGGCTGCATGTTTCCTTGCTGCAGGCGACCAACACAAGTCCATCCAAGAGGTGTGAGTCGAGCAACTGGTTGCCCTGCGTTTCCTCTGACCTCCTTCAGTGAAATGTGAAGCTCCGCATGATCCACTCCGATCAGAATATCCACTTTGCCTTGGTTGCCCAACTTCGGGAATGGAATGTTCTTCAGATGGTCGTAATCCCCTGCTTTCACAAACCAGTCGATTGGTCTCAAGTTTCCGGTCACATGATTTGTTGTATACGCATTTATCCTGTGTTGTGACATTCCATCCAAACTAACCAGGTCAAACTTGACTGTCATGGAAGAAAGAGATTTGACGTGTCCATTCAGAGTGTTCCACTGGTCCTTGAAGGCCAAGCTCCGCAGCAACATCTGCATTCAGGTATGTTTTGGTACTGGCATCATTTAGTAATGCATTCACTTTGAGTTTCTTCTTTCCCTTTTGCAGAATGATTGGTATGGTACGCAAAACTGTGGCCCGCTCATCTCTGATGTCTGAGGAAGTTGTTGATTGTTCAGGGGGAGATCTGAGTTCTGTTGACGTCTTGTTGTCCTGGGTTTTTGAATCACCCTCTCGAAAACCAGTAGGCTGATCCTTGTGAAAATTCCTTCTCCGCCCATCCTTATGCAGCAGTCGATGATGGTTGTCTTGACATCCATTTACACCACAGATTCTCGTCTTCGGATCGTTGAAACCACAGTGTTTCAGATCCAGACAGCGAAAGCAGTGTCGTAGAGCCTTTGCAGTCGTCCGGCGTTGCGAAACGTCCATGGCCTTGAGCTTTGGACAAGACCACTCAGCATGTGTTTGTACACAGATCCTGCAGCCCCATCTCTGAGGATACGATAAGGGTTCAGAGTCTCCAATCATCGTTTGCTGGTGATCCTTGCTGCGATTGCCAACACCACGGATAGTTTCAGCTGTCACCGTCGGAAATTCAGCCTCTCGATTTATCCACTCTCGTAATGCCTCCAATCCATCTTTCTTCTTTTGATCGAATGTCCATCGCTGATACTCGGTAAGCATTGTCTCAGTTAACTTCTTCTGCACCTTCAGGTGAAGTGAACCATTTCCCAGCTAATTCCTCCGACCGGTCTCCATCAGGTTGACGACTAAGACATCCAAAATGTCAGCAAGCATCTCCACATCTTTTGCGTTGCTAGGACGTACCGATCTGCATTGATCCAGCTCTTCCATGTTTATCGCAACTTGCCTGCAAAGACCACCATAATTTCTCTCCAGACGGATCTTTGCAGCAGCATCATATGCAGCAGCCGAATGCTCCAGGCTCTCAACTTCCTTCGGTGCCTCACATTTCAGGTAGTGCCGCAGCTGCAGTAGTTTACACTCCGGCGTTGCGGGTGCCTGGTCAATGCAAGTCATGAAGGCTGACTTCCATCCTGAATATGCACGCTTGCCACCATCAAATGTAGGGATGGAGGCTCGCTGCAGCTGTCTCCACATGTCACGTCCAAACTCAGTCATTCCATCATTTTGCTTATGTGCACAATTTCCAGCGGCTGCAGTTACGAGGCCAGGCAATTCTGGACAGGATACACCCTCAGCTGGATATGTGCTGCCCTCTGCAATGACGGTGAATACTCTTGGTTTGTCACTCCCGCTAGGTGCTGTCCTCTTGGTTGTAGACGGATGTCTCTTCCCATCTTCTGGGTCAGTAGCACCATCATCCTTGCCAGGGTGCGATGAAGAAGTCTGCCTAGTCATCTCTGGTTCTTGAGTAGTTTTACTCACAGGACCCCTTGTACTGCCAAATTGCCATGATGTAGGTTTTCCATCCCATCGATTAGGGTTTTCCTGAGTATTTCATCAGCCTCATTGTTGTGATTGTCGGATTCACCAACCGCTTTTTTTGGCATGAACGGATGGACTTCTCCTTAGGGGTGGAAGATTTGAATGCAAAGATTGATTGTCGTCGTCAGATTGATCATCATCATCATCATCATCATCATCATCATCATCATCGCTGGTAGATAAAACGTTCAGTTGCTTCAACGCCGCTTGTAGTGCTTTTTGTTGCTGTAGATACTTGCTATCAAGCTGTCTTTGCTGCTCCTCTATTTCGGCTGCTTTTCGTCTTTTCTCCTTTGCTTTTCTCTCTTTGGAAAGCTCCTTTCTTCTTGTTTCTTTACTGGAACGACACCACTGCTCCACGTGATCCATTCTTGATAGTTGGGTTGTTCTTGACCCACGACTGATTCTTGACCCACAACCGATTCTTGATCCTCGACTGATTCTTGATCCATGGCTTGCCAGCTCATCACGCAGTGCATCAAGATTTTCCTGTGCTCTGTCATCAGTGGAGCGAAGTTCCTCACTAATCTTCTCAATTTCCTAAGTGATACGATCAACTCCATCAAAATCGCTCATCTCAGTGAACAGCAAGGTAAGCTGCAGAAGATCTTCTTGGACTTTCTCCTCATCTGGAGCCTGCTTCGTGCTTCAGCGATATCATCTCGGTTGGTTGCATCACTTTCCAGGAGATTGAGTAGCTTTAGTCTGGCTTTGGTGAAAAGAGTTTTTCCAGTGGCTTTCTTGCTCTTGGCTGCCACTACTCTTTGAGTGACGTTCTCTTCGTGATCAACAGACTGTGGCTGTGTCTTCTTTGTGGTTTTCTTGTTTCTTCCCCATGCCGCTAGGAATAATCACTCTCTGCTACCAGTTTTGCTGCCAAGGATAGAGGGCAAAAACTCATAAAAGAGTCAAGGTGACTAGTCAGTAGTTCATCAAAACTCAACTGATATTTCTCTTGNGGAGCCTGCTTCGTGCTTCAGCGATATCATCTCGGTTGGTTGCATCACTTTCCAGGAGATTGAGTAGCTTTAGTCTGGCTTTGGTGAAAAGAGTTTTTCCAGTGGCTTTCTTGCTCTTGGCTGCCACTACTCTTTGAGTGACGTTCTCTTCGTGATCAACAGACTGTGGCTGTGTCTTCTTTGTGGTTTTCTTGTTTCTTCCCCATGCCGCTAGGAATAATCACTCTCTGCTACCAGTTTTGCTGCCAAGGATAGAGGGCAAAAACTCATAAAAGAGTCAAGGTGACTAGTCAGTAGTTCATCAAAACTCAACTGATATTTCTCTTGCATCTCAGCTCAATTTATACAATCACATGTTTACAAGTGTCAACAAATTATCCAACACAAACACTCCCACATAGAGCAAAATACTATAATTGCCTACTCGCTATAATAACAAGTTTCACAGTTTTAATAACATTCACTATATCACCAACTTCCAAAACATCAAAATATTTACAAAGCAATCTGTCCTCCCACACAGGGTATTAACTTAATTGGTCCACAGTTATGCAAATATGCATGACTCAATTTGCAGTCTAATATCCACTGTGTCCTTCAGAACACCTTACTTATAAGTCATCAAATTTTATTCATTCATTAATATCTTTCGTTCCCTTCACAATACTTATCATCATCCACCTGTCAGTCTATCCATCTCATTGACCCTCATCCTCGAGTGGCTTTTAGCCTTGATGTGTGGTTACTCATAAGTACATAAAAAAAGAAAAAAATAGTGGTGTTAAGAAAAAGGTCTAGATAATGTGACTTTCATAGAGTTCTTCATTCAGGGAATTATCAAGAAACCGAAACGAAAACAACAAGGAAAGAGCTTTGATGGTTATATCACAGACATGAGATTCTGAAGCAGAAATTGTAACTTTTGCAACACTGTTCGGTGCATGGAAGGATATTTAAGAGATTTTGGAGTAGCTGAAAAACTTCATGATAATGTTAGAGAAAAACTGCTAGCCTTAAAAAATTAATATTAGAGCTTGCTGTGAAAATATAGAGAGCGATAGAAAAGGCAGGGACAGGTGTAGCAGAACTGAAGAAAACTAGAGACTAAAGTAATGAAATCGAGATTAGTTACATTGAAGACGAAGCAGAAAGAAATGTTATGTAAATTTTGTAGCCGAAAACACCAGTAAAGGAGAAAATACTTCCCAGCTTGGGAAGAAAGGTGTCGTAAGTGTAGGGATATGAATAATTTTCTCACAATATGTGATATTAAAAGCAACTTTGACGACAGACAAGGTGAAAATGACCTTCTTATGGAGGTGTTGTTTTTGTGTAGCTTGGGAGCTAAGCTCATACACACAAATTGTGTTGCAAACAGTAACTTTGAAATGACACTAATGGTAATAGCAGGAAAGATAACATTTAAAATAGACACTGGTGCTGAGGTTAGTTTAATAGAATCACAACAACTTTAACTGTAAAACGTCAATTTAGTAGATACTAATAACAAACTCATTGGCCCAAATCAAAAGCGATTATCATGTCATAGCTCATGGTATACAGAGACTACATCATCATCGACTCAAAATTACGAATCGAAATGTTGTATAAAAATCATACCAGACACTTGAGGATGTATAAGTGTAAGAGTAGTGCTCGTAAAAGGGTTTATTGTCAAGGGTTGAACTATCAGCTCGAACTATCAGATCGAACAATCAGTCAGAAAATGTAATACATGATGTACATACTTACCATCTTAACCAAAAGAGAAAATGTTAAATACAACCACAACATCAGAACCATGAAAAAAAGGAAGTAGTGATTTATTCCATTACGGAGGAAATGTTTAAGTCAATCATGTAGACTATTTTTCCATATGACCCCAGGTATATTTGCTAAATCGAGCAAATATTCGAAACATAGTTAGTGCATTTAAACAGTAATTTTGTCGTCATGGAGTGTCATATGAACGTATCTCCCACAATGGTCCTCAATGTAAGAAGAAAAAAAGTTTCTTCATTTTATCACAAAGTGGAAATTAGTTCCTACAAAGCATGAAGTCTATTGTTAATTTTGATAGGAAAAGAGCAAGGATGAACGTACAAAATAAAGTTACTTTTATGTGTCATTCATAGGTTTCTTGAAATTTAACAGGAACCAGTTGTCCAGAAAAAAATTAGCCATAAAGGCCCGCTATCAAACTTTTCGGATATTGTACCGAAAAAGGTTAGATGTTGATACAATCAAAAATGCCAAAAGAGTATGTTTTCCTACCTTTTCCAAGACATTTTAATTTGGGTAAAATACATTGCAGTATGTTCCAAATAAAAATAAAATAAAATAAATTTTTTAATTGATCACAGTAATGGCCCATGTTTTCAGCAGTTGTTGTTTGCTGTCTAATTCAATACTGTTTAATTATTTTGATCTTGTGCTATTCTCAATTTTAACACCTTAACCCAGGTAATACCACATCAAACTAAATAATACCTATACCATACATACTGTAAATCTAGACCATACAGTATATTCTCCATTGTACACTTGGAGAGCAGATCTACACAGAGCAGATAAGTCCATCATGCTTTTAAAACAGTATTCAAGACGACAATTCACAGCATACTGTTAGTATTGAACTTCCCAACTATGTTTTCAGCATAGTCACTACCCAAAGAAACGATCAATCTGCTCGAATTCAACTGTACAGCTGAAGTTTACAGTGATTCCATTGTTACAAGACAAATTTTAGATATTGTTTATTATTAATACTAAGGCATTCTCTTTGAAGGTTACATACAGTAAATTAACTTCATGACAACATTTGTACCTTGAATGGTTTGCATGGTATGTATGATTACTTACTTGTTTGCTTATGCTTGCTTATGTGTGTCAATTAAAACTTTATGACAGGCCTGATAAGCCCTTTTCTCCTTCTGGTAAGTTCATCCTAACGATGTCTGTCCATAGCATGGTTTTCTGCTGTTTTTAGTGAGAGTTCAGTATCAGCTATTTGGTCTTTACAGCGTTTAGGTGGTGTATCTCTTGGTCTTGCATTGCAGAAGTCTTCTGTATAACTTCTCAATATTGCGTTTCCTTCATGTCATCTCACGACATGTCCAAACCAGAAAAGACGCTTTTTCCTGATTACATTGATATTCGTAGATTCAGCTTCAGTTTTCCTCGAAGTATCCTAATTTTTCAAAAGATTTTTCAGTGAGACTTTAATCAGTAAGACTCCCTCGTCCTGAAGCTAACAATACTTGTTCATCAGCTTTTTCAAAGCCCAATTTTTGGAGCCATAGGTAGCAGGTAGCAATAGGAAATATAAGAGCTTTGTAGAACCTGAGGTCTAGCTTGATGCTGCTGTCTTTCCTGGACCAGCTGTATTCTTCCAGACACCTAAAATTAGAAAAAACGAATCTAATTCATTCTTTTATGTCATTAGTTCTACCTCATACCACACTGCCAAAAAATTATAACATTCTACTTTCTCAGCATTTTTCCCATCACGTTTGATGTTGTCCTTTGAGCTAGATATGATCTTGCACCTACTTTCATTGATTTTCATGGGCCATTCAGTACCTCCTTTCTCAAGATCTTCAGATGGTAGCTGTAGTTTTTCAAAAATTGCGGATATAAAAGTGATGTATTCCGAATACCTTAACTCCATCGACATTACTTCAGTGACAATAAATTACATTTCTATATGTGCAAGCTCGTCGATGATAAATTCAGGAAAATATTGAAGAGGGAATGGGGAGAGCAGAAAAGGTTTTCGGATTCGAACTTCCACTTAAAGCCAGTTTCTTAACTGCTTATTAAAGACAACTACACAACTCAGTGTTCTTGTAAAACTTTTTAATTATAGTGGCAATTTTAGTGTTCCTCTCAAATTGCAATGATACTCTCTGGATCCGAGTGTTGCCATTCCTATCATGCACAAAATTCACTTTCTTTGTTCTCAAGTTCTCACACACCTTTAAATGAAGCAAACGAGTGGTTACAAGGGTAGTCATTGTCCAATTTATTAAGTTTATGTTGAGTGTAATCTTTTTATGACACCATTCTCTACACTTTTTGTTTTTTACTTTGTATCGTTCTTTCGCGATTTCATCATGAGGCTTCATCAGCATATCTAATATGGCTTTTCTTCTATCCTTGCATTCTTTATCGCCTTCAGGTAGGAGTCTCTCGACCATGCTGTGCTGTATTCGTCCAACATTTTCTCGGTTGGCTCTCTTGGATGCCATTTTGAAATAATTAAAAAGAGTATCAATATCGAAATCGTCTTCTATACTGAGTGGGGATTTAAGATATCCCCCAATACCAATAATAACTTTCTTGGAAAAAACCCCTCTTTACCAGAAAGCAATTCGGAATTCTCCCTAGAAGAGATCCACAACATGCTGCTATTTTCCTTGGTGACTCGATTAGGAAAAGCATGAACGAGGGAAATATGACCAGAGTAATTGGTAATCATTCTTGTATTTAGGACAGGACCAAGGAAAACAGAAATTTTATTGAACATAGCTTATACATATTATTTTTGAATGGCTTATTCTGTATAAATATTCCATTAAAAAATAATATCGTAAACAAATTCGGTAGCATCTGAATCAAGAGTAGCACTAAACCCCCAAAAGTGTACAGCTAAAGGGAGCATAATCAATTTTGGGGGTTCAACAGTGAATAAAGGTGTGAGTCCTGAGATAAAAAATTAGATGCTCTAAAATTTATAAGCCCTTTTTAAAGGTAAATGTGTGGTTATAAGCTTTCTTTACGTGACAAAATCTAAGAATGATTTTATTTCAAACTTCTCCGTACAACTACCACAACAATCTGAGTTTACAAAGAAGAGCGTAAGGTTCAGATGTGAAAACAAGCATAAAGTCTGCTTTGGAAAGCCTAAAGGCACAATCGACATGAATGTGATGCCTTAATATTTTGATTTATAGGGGAAAACGTGCGTTGTTGTAGATGCTTGCCAATCTCGTCTGAGAGGCATTCTTACCAAAGACCTTCAACTACAGATTCTAAAGCAGTTATTGTAGTACCTCAGTCAACTAATGCTGCTGTAAAGAAATACCTACAAATTTAGTTAATGGCTATAGCATTAAATTCTGGTGTAAGGCGCTAATAACGTTATTGTGTTGGCTGTCCTGTATAAATAGAAAAAGTCACTAATTACAAACCATTGGACAACAATTTCAATGGTATCAAAAAAGGTTTTGCTGTATCCAAATAAGTCAAGTAAAGGCACCAAAACATAACTACAAACTTACATATCAGATAGATAGTGCAAATTAGCTTGACTGCATATCCAGGCATGCCAAACTGCTTAAATTGATGTCAAATTATATGCAAGTGGAACTACTGAGGTAAACAATTGGTTATTTACCTTACATACTGTCCCAGCGAGTTATTTCCATGGACTTTATACAGTAGATGATAAACCTAAGGCTGATCCGCACCTTGAGATGTTGGTAGGAATTGTCAAAGAAGGTAAAGAATGAAATCCTAAAATACTTCTCCATACCTGGACCACCTTGAACTCATAATTCCTGAAATAACAATTACTGGTAGAGATATCCTACTAAAAGGTGACAAAAATGATCTTTTCAAGAGCACTGCAATGTTAAACCCTTACCTTAACTGATGAATGTTCCCAGCCAGGTCAATCAATCTGTTTTCCTGATATGGATAATAAGATAAAACAGTATGTTGAAGGATTCTTGAAATGCCAGATTTTAACAAAGAAAAAGACAAGTAAGTTAATCAACTACCAGAAAGTCCTAGAAAGGTTCTAGCAAACAATTGTAGTTTATCTTTTTAGACCATTATAATACTTCGAACATATAATCATAGTCCAAGGTACAGTCTCCTGATTTCCTGCTGGCAAAGTGGTCTCATTAACACAATCAGAAGAGGTAGTTCCAGTCCTAACTAAAATATGTGATACTTTTGAGAACCTAGATACCTAAATCCCAGACAATGGACTACTTTTCAACATCAGTAAAAGAGAGAATTCCCAAAAGGACGATACATAGTATACAAACAATATAGATGTAATCTATTCTTCCTCTGAGTCCATAAAGTTCAGAATTTTCAATACAAACAATATCTTCACAACATCCTAACTTTAATCCATTAAAAAACTTAATGCGTCCTTTGGAAAAAGCTATTACGATTGTCCTGTATGTGAAGGAAGCAGTTTCTTGAACACTTTATTTGAAGCTCTGGACAGTAAATAAAGAAATGAAAAGTCGGATAAATGCTGCTGAGATGTGGTTTTCAAGAAGAATGTTAAGAGTTTCTTGGACTGACCACGTAACCAACGACGAAGTTTTGGGACGAACAGATTACGGCATGGGTATGCGAGCTCGATTAGAGCTTCAGAATCTGGATGACCCTGCCTTGCATAGTCTTTGGGTCACCCTTTGGCAAGGTGTAGTATCCATTCAGCCACCCCTCCCAGGGTTACGGAGAACCCTTTTCCTTTCAGCTTGGCCTGATGAATAGGGAGTAAGTCAAAGTACTTCTGGTAATTTTTCTTTCTACTTCAGTGGCAGCAGGCTGAAGTATAGTAGCCTTGTGGCAATTCTCAGATCTGACATTTATGGTACAAGCTACACGACGTCTGTCAGAAGCTCAATACACTTGTGTAAATGGCAGAGGTCATACGTCCAAGTTAGGTAGAGACTGCGGTCGAAGAAAGGACCTAGGAAGCCCTTCTTTGACTACAAATTTCTTCCTAAGCACCCTGCAATGTATTATGACACATGCTAATAACCTAAGCCAGATCGTCCGTCGCGTGGATTACCAAGGGACGCATTGTCCAGTGGATGACAAGGCTGGCTGATTACTGGAAACAAACTTAACAAACTTAACCTTAGGTCAATGATGCGTTTCGGTACATGGAATATTCGAAAAATAAAAGCCATAGGAAAGCTTGAAAGTATATATAATGAAATGCTAAGAAACGACATTGATATACGTGGTGTGTGTGTGTGTGTGTGTAAGCTGCTGGAGGTAGATTTGAAGACCACCCCGGTGAGTTCGATCCGGCCTCATGAAACGGGAAACAAACCTCCCCTCACCGCCAAAAGGCAGATCGGTTTGGAAAGAAACCAGAAACAAAAATCTTTCACTTACCACCAGGGGCGGCACAAGTTCAAAAAAAATTTCTCCAAATCGACGACGAACTAGATTCAAAATCACATGAACGACGAGATCGATTTCTTCCATGGTACTGAAAAAACAGCTTAAAATGAAGGCTATTCGTTACCAACCAGTCAGGATAACCTAGCTAATCAGTATCCAGGCGTCACCAAGTGGAGGTTGCCTTCTTGGACGCCCATACGTGGTGTAGTATATAGCAGCTTTCGTACAAATGACAATAGTAAGACAATCATATTGTCTGGGAACGACGAAGGGGAATATAGCCGTGGTGTGGCAGTGATTATGTCTACGGCGGCATCACAGCCACTGCTAGGAAACAAACCAATTTCAAACAGAATAATCAAACTTAGACTCCAGTTAAAATCACACAACCTGTCTATAGTACAGTCTTACGCACCACCCATTGCAGCTAGTGATGACGAAATTGAGCAATTTTACAACCAGTTGCAAGAAACTATTGATGAAATCCCAAATAGAGATATTACTTTGATGATGGGAGATTTCAATGCAAAAGTGGTTAAATATGTGATAAAATGCCCCACATATGGTTTGTTCGGACAAGACGACCGAAATAGTAGAGGAGAAGATCTTGTAAATTTCTGTATTTCCAACAACTTTTGTATTGCCAACACACTGTTTATGCATCATCCCAAGAACTTATACACTTGGACTTCTCCAGACCACAACACATGAAACTAGATCGACTATATGTTGATTTCACAGAGGTGGAGAATTTCCATCAAAAATTATAAAACAAGACCCAGCGCTGACTGTAATGGTGACCATCAGCTGTTAAGTATGGACTTTAAGTTAAGATTAAAACGCATTAGAAATAAGCGTAATGTTCCAATACTCCCACACTGCTCTGAACCAAACGATAATTACACGCTAGAGCTTGCAAACAGGTTTCAGCCCTTTCTTGAACCAGAAAATGAAATTACACCCAATGAACTCTGAGAACAGGGAAAAGATGTAATTTGTACCACTGCAAAAAACACTTCCCTAATAAAATAAACAGGCAGTTACCCTGGATCTCCAGAGACGCTCGAGGCAATTGAACACCGCAGAAAGTTGAAGTCCTCTTGAAACGATAGTACTGTTGATAGTCATTTATACCGTGGTCAAAGGCGCCTAGTTCAAAGGCTTATGAGGTGCGACAAAAATATTCAAATAAATGATGTATGTAAGACAATCGAAGAAAAATCGATTAAAAACTCCACAAAAGATCTTTACCAAGGTGTCAAAAGACTTACAAATAAATTTCGTCCAAGCATTGACAAAATAAAATTAGATGATGGTCATATTCTGTCTGAAGCGTTTGATGTAAAAAGCCGCTGGAAAGAGTATTGCAGTGTTTTGTATCAGAAAAATCCAAACATGGTTAATCACACGGTTCCACGAAATAATTTCTCTCACGAAGAGCCTCCTCTACTCCTCTCCTAAGTAAAACAAGGCATTTCAGACCTTAAATGCAACAAAAGTCCTGGTCTGGACAATATCCCATCTGAGTTTTTGAAGCACGGTGGTGATGCAGTTGTTCGCTTTTTCCATAATATCTGTTTAATTATATGGCACAATAAAACATGGCCTGAAGACTGGGTATCCTCGGTCTTTGTACCAATTCCTAAAAATGGAGATGTGCAACAAGGTCCCAATAACAGAACCATTTCTTTAATAAGCTACTCAAGTAAAATTCAACTAAATATTATTGCCAAGAGAATGAAAAATCATTTTCATCAGAAAATTGATGAAGTTCAATGCGACTTTCGCCCAGGGAGAGGTACTAGAAATCAAATCTTAAATCTTAAAATGGTGATCGAGAAAAACAGATAATGTAATTTTGATATTTTTCTGTGTTTCATCGACTATAAAAAATCCTTCGATACAGTAGATCATAACACTCTCTGAAAATATATGCACGACATGGGTTTCCGTCCACATATTGTCGAACAAATAGGTTAACTCTAAAGTGACCAAAAGGCAACTGTTAGAACATCCTATAGTCTAACTGACTGGTTGGAAATCAAGCAAGGAGTAAGGCACGGATGTATTCTGTCAACACATTTATTCAATATATATTCTGAAATAGTCATGAGGACAGCTCTAGAAAATACTAACAGTAGCATTAAAGTTAACGGTAAAGAAATAAAAAATTAAAGGTATGCAGATAACACTGCTTTTAATATGCATGAGCTGCAGGACCTTGTCGATAGAGTAAAGGCTGCAAGTGAAGCCGTCGGTTTATTTCTAAATGTAAGTAAAACAAAAGTTATAAAGAAAAATAATGTACCAGATCCGATCACACACATAAAAGTCAACGGAGAAAATATTGAAAACGTTGACGAATTCATATATCTTGGTGCCAAGATAACAAACTCCTATGATGATTCTGGAGAAATACGAAGACAAATCATCATCATCATCATGGACGGAAGGCTCATGGTTGAGTCGCCGTGGCTTCTTTCGTCATGGCTCTCCACTTAACCCGGTCTTGTGCTGCCCTGTACGCCTGGATGACAGTTAGTCCAGATTCTTCTTTGATGTTGTCCATGTACCTTGTTCTTGGCCTGTCCTTTTTCCTAGACCCGTAGACCATGCCCGTGATTAGCGGTTTCTCCAGTGTCTCGCTCCTTAGTACGTGTCCCAGGTATGACAGTCTCCGGTTCACTAAAGTCTGTGAAAGACGCTTGTCGCATTCTATTCTGCACAAAACTTCCTCATTAGTTACTCTCTCTGTCCAACTTATCCTCAAGGCTCTCCTGTAACACCACATCTCAAAATTTCTGAGTCTTATCCTGTCGCTCTTCTTCAGAATCCACGTTTCACTACCATAGGTTGCGATGGGGAAGACTAGTGCATTCAGCAGTCTCTTTTTCGTCTTCTTGAATATCGATCTATCTCTCCAGACTGTTGTGAGAGCTGATGTTGCATTTTTGGCTACAGCAATGCGCTTTCTTATCTCTGGGGTGTCATTGTAGTCATTGGTTAAGAGTGCTCCCAAGTAGGTCATTTGATTGACATTTTCCAGTGGCTGTCCATTTACAAAAATGCTGTGTTCATTCCTGGTGTTTTGGCTCATGATTTTCAGCACTTTTGTCTTCTTTGCATTTAGTTATAGTCCAGCATTTTCTGAGGCTTCTTTTAGTCTATCTACCAGTTCTTGTAGCTCCTCCATTGTGCTTTCTATCAAAACTACATC
>RDPX01000084.1:453231-493655 GCA_003991215.1 Morbakka virulenta
CCTCAGTAGTCTCTGCACTTTTCTGTGTTGGTCCATGTATATATGTTCGTCCTCACTGCTGTTCGATTTTCTAGACTTCAACTCTCTTCTCTTCCCTACTTCAGCGAGTGTCTCATCTGAAATCCAGGGAACATGCTTGCGTTTCTTGGTGCTGATGTGTTCTTTTGCGGATTTGAGAATAGCTTCTTTGCCTTCTGACCATAGTTCATCAGGTGTTTTCTCATCCTCTTCCTGGAGGAGTGCTTCAAATCTGTTGGTTATTGACACCAGATATTGGTCACTTAGGCAGTTGTAGTCCAATTTCAATGGTATTCGATTGTTGTTATTGAGTTTTGCCAGCTTCATCTGTAGATTTGCCACTAGTAGTTGGTGATCGGTGTTACAGTCGGCTCCGGGGCGAGTTTTCACGTCCTTGACACTACCTTTCCATTTTTGCTGGATGATGACATAGTCGATTTGGTTTCTTGTTCTCCCATCTGGGGATGACCATGTGTATTGATGTCGGGGATGGTGCTCGAACATTGTGTTTGCAATTACTAAGCCATATAAGACAAATCAGCATAGGCAAATCCGCAATGATCTCTTTAACAAACACTTGAAAAGACAGTCATATATCTTTAAATACTAAAAAGAGGTTTTTATCCTCCGTAATCTTTTCCATTGCTATGTATGAATCCGAGTGATGGTTAATTAAAAGGAGCTATTCGAAAAGGATCAAGGCTTTTGAACGATGGTGTTTCCGGAGATTGTTGAAAATAAGTTGGACAGAGCGAAAAACAAATGCATAAATTCTAAACAAAATAAAACCTAGAACTCGCCTCTTAACGATGATTAATAAAAGAAAACTGACCTTTTTCGGTCATATATGCAGACATGATAGTATTGATAGAGACCTCCTGTTAGTGTCTGTGTTGAATTGTATAGGATGACCCAGGATAGTTTAACATGGCGAAATTTTGTGGAGGGCCACGCCAGGTCTAATATTGATCTACCATTTCCTTGATGATGATGCGGTTACAGCATGAAGCTTTTCAAAATCTTCAGAAGAAGGCAGCTGTCCTTCCTAGGACATGTGATCAGAAAGAAAGGACTGGAGGACTTGGCTCTTACAGGCATATGTATGTGAAAGAAGAGGAGGAGGAGGTGGACGGCTAACATTCATGAAAAGCATATCAACTTGGACCGGGAAAAGTAAAATAGAGATGCTGAGTATAGCAAAGGACAGGTCTCTATGGAGAAGCATGACCACCTATGTTCTAGAAGGACATGGTACCTGAGGAGGAGACAAACATCTCATTCAGTTACAGGATTAACTCCAATTGACAGGATGTTTCTTGATGGATTTAAAGGGGAAGGTCCAAGAAAGGAGATATCAGAACTAGACATCAGACTAGTAAAAATAAAAGACTAAATTGCTAAAGAATGCAACGGCAATGAAGTCAATTCTTCAAAATTTGAAAAAGGTGTTTCATTTCAGGCTGATGTTACAATGATTTTCTAAAAATACAATAAGAAATCTAAACATGATCTCCCATTGGAACCACGTTCATATAACAATGTCGATAAAAGTTGCTATGGGGACAACCTCCTAATTGCAAGGCAAAATCAGAAGTTTATCAGATATTTAAATGAATTGAAACGTAGAGCACAAAGTAACAATTTTCAAAAACAAGCAGTGATCAAGTATTAATATTACCCTAAATAAACAATAGTCAAACACAAATGCTGTCTTTCCTGGACCAGCTGTATTCTTCCAGACACCTAAAATTAGAAAAAACGAATCTAATTCATTTTTTTATGTCATTAGTTGTACCTAAATAAACAATAGTCAAACACTGGGATTGACATTTTTTGGGCGTGGGCTTCCTTTCACAGAGAATAAAAGTGCCAGTTATGGTTCACCAGAATGACTGAAGCACTACTTTAAACCAAATCTTAAATACTTTGGAGACAAGTTTGTAAATTGATTTTCTCGAATGCTCTTAAGCCCTAAGGATATCATTATTTTTACATTATTATTACATCTACCCAATGCAATAGGACATTAATATGGTTAGAGAGGTGAACTTTACTATATTCTTGTGATTATATTATTTTCTAGTGTTTATAGATTTATGTATCTTGTATCTAGGTGAGAGCAATAGAGAAGTAAACTAAAAAACATTATAAATAGTAACCTTATCATTTGTATCAAGATATTCAATAGGTATGTATCAATAAATAAACGTTTACCAATGTTGCTATATATTTTGATCCTTGATTAATATTTTGATTTTTTTATAATTGCAACTATCAATATCAAAGTCAGAGTGTACGGCCATATATTCTGTATTTTGCATTATTGCTTTCTATTGTAATTTGGACAGTAAAGCAAAAATTAGGAAACGATTTAGTACCTTCCATCCCCCCCCCCAACCCACTTTCCTATCACGGGCATGACGACCAGGGAACAAACACGGGGCCAACGCACATTTTTTTTACCACTTCAAGCTTAAAATGTTTCATTTGTAGTAACTGATTGGTAAATTTAATTTATTTTGATTCTTAAGTACGTCAACTTCAACTGTTTATTGTGCATATTTCATTGTTTCTATTTTTGTTGTTGTGTTCCTTTCCTCCTTTATATTGCGTATTATTGATCTAAATCAGTGCTTCCCTGGCCTAAGAGGTTGCAACCGCTAGGGGTACAGTGCAATTTTTGGATGAAAGGGGTATTTAAAAAATAGAATCTTCCTTCCAAAGAAAAACTAAACAAATTATCCCGTGATTTAAAATTTTATTGAATATCTGCTCATATCTTTGTTGCTTAAATTTTGTTCTTTTTTGTCGTTCCAAATAATTGTCAATGCATGCTATGTGTAATGTTAGTGAAGGTGGAATTCTTTGTTAATTAAAATCAGAGAGAGAGAGAGAGAGAGAGAGAGAGAGAGAGAGAGAGAGAGAGAGAGAGAGAGAGAGCAAGATTCAGCTTTTTGTCTTTTTGGCTTGTTTCATACCCACGCCAGTTGAATCAACACCGAAGAGATGGATAGCTGCGGTCTTCTGCCATCCGCATTGGCCCGAGTTTTTCGGGTGCTCTAAGGATTTAGTGTTGCTGTAAGAGAACATTTGATTTCTTCATTGATAGCCTTTTAACTATAACACAATTAACGACAAACAAATTATCAACACTTGAAAACTTTGTCGGTCCGTCAAAATTTAACTGATGGCAGAAAGTGACAGCACATGATAAATCAAAAATAAAATCTTTGTGAGACATCTAGTTAATGTGCAAACAAGAAGCAGGCGCATATCGTGACAAACATCTCCTGAAATTAGAAGGACTTTTGCTACAAACTGTAATTTCAATTCTGTTTCAGCTGAGCAACTTAAAAAGCAATCAGCGATCCTTTTGTCCATGGCCTCATCTCACTACACCTATCGGTAATATTGTCAACCCAACAAAAAATATCACTGTTTGTCAAATGAATAATCACTGTTCTCTTCTATATCTGTAAGAAATCACAAATATCGTAAAAATCACGTAAATATCTCTTATCAAATATCCCAAAATCTCAATACTTAAATACTGAAGAGTTCACAACTGTCCCTATTTATACGAATATACCTATAATGATTCAGCACAAATAGTGCTGAGCTATCCTACAAGAAACAATAGACAAAGAAAGATCCAGAAAATCTTGAAAGTTCTGAAAGTTTAAAGGATGCTAGAAGTCATTGCTTCGAATTCTAACTATGAATCTCAAATAGTCCATGTTACATCAGCTAAATTACGTAATCAAGAATTTTCTCGACACACCTTTAGCAACGTCTGCTTGACGGAGTAAACTCAGGCTAGATGTTTCAATATACCAGAAAGGCATTGATTGTCATACCGCTCCGATCCTGTGACTGCTGCAACTAAAACTGAGAAATTAAAACTGAAAAACCGCGCAAGGGGAGATAGGACAATGAAGCGCCTGTTGCTGCTGGTTGCTGTTCTGATACTGAGGAAAACTGGGTTTTTCTTGGCATGAAAGCCTTGCCTGAAATTTTTAATATCCTGCAAAGTGCAAAATAGGCCAGTTTTATGTTTACCTTCTATATACTACGGGTATCACATTTTTCAGACAGAGTTCTTATGTTAAATAAAACAGTATTTTCCCCTCCATCTGAAGTGCTATCAGCGTTTTAAACTTTTAAACAAGAAATAGAAAAAGCTGTCCCTGTGACAATAGGTCCAAAACTTCTGCTTATAGTAGTAATTGATTCTTTGGACGACCTCAACAAACCTAAATTGAGATGTTCAACTAAATAACTTTTTCTCCAGAAAACTCTTTACAAATGAAAAACACTATTCAGCAATTGAGAGAGAAAGACAGGCCATGGTTGAAGCAGGAAGAAAATGGGATTGTTATCTACTCAGTACTAACTTTAGGCTGGTGAAAGGATAGAAGTCAGTAGCATTCATCTACGATTTAAAGCAAATTGGAAAAGTTAAGAATGATAATATTCAAAGATTGAAAATTGAGCTATCTTGTTATAGTTATGAAGTGACTTTTCTCTCTGGACAACAAAATCTAGATACCGACGTATTTTCAGGTGCAACATGTGGTCCTCCATGAACTGATTCCGATCAGTTCATGGAGGACATCTTCGGTTGAGGAGGTGAGAAAGATGAAAAGTCGATGTCCTGCTTGTGCTAAAATCAAGAGCAGATTTCCTAAACCAAAACGAGAAGCTGTTATCAATGCGACAAACTCCCTAGAAAAACTAATTATGGACTATCTGTTGACAATTATTTATTGATGGATATTCTCGTCTCCAATTCGCTTTTTCCAAGCCCTTCCATAAAGTTATTCACTGTGATTAAATGTTTAAGCCAACTTTTGCTATATTGGGTGTTCTGAAGGACACAGTGGATATTAGACTGCAAGTTGAGTCATGCATGCTTGCATAACTGTGGACCAATTAAGTTAATACCCTGTGTGGGAGGACAGATTGCTTTGTAAATATTTTGATGTTTTGGAAGTGGGTGATATAGTGAATGTAATTATAATTGTGGAACTTGTTATTATAGTGAGTGGGCAATTTAGTGTTTTGATCTATGTGGGAGTGTTTGTATGGGATAATTTGTTGACACTTGTAAATATATGATTGTATAAATTGAGCTGAGATGAAAGAGAAATATCAGTTGAGTTTTGATGAACTACTGGCTAGTCACCTTGACTCTTGTATGGGTTTTTGCCTTCTATCCTCGGCAACATTGGGAATGCCTGAATTTATACATTCTGACAGAGGCCCCTCATTCATATCTGAAGAATAGAAATCATTTTTGAATTAAAAGGGATTTGAAACTAGCAGGTTTATAATTTACAACCCCCACTGGAATTTAGAGGTAAAACTCTCTTTTTGATGTCTCGAGACCTTTCTGTCAGGTGGGAACTTGTTCTTCTAGATACATTACCCTCAGTCCGTTCCTTGCTTTGCACTGCGATCAATACAATACGGCAATAGCGCGTGTTTCAGTACAGTCACCGCTCAACAAATGCCAATTTAGTACATTCATGCCTTTTGAAATCTCGTCCAGTTTATCTTAAACAAAGTGCGAGGTCATCAAAGTATGATCCTGTGTTGGACAAAGTTGAACTGCTTGATGCAAATACTCAATCTTCCCACATTCGTCTGTATGATGGTCAAGAGTCAAAAGTATCCTTACATCAACTGGCTTCCTAGAGAGAGCCCCAATCTCTAATCAGCCTTCAGAGAGCACGATCCGAAGAACTCTGATCTTTACTCAGCCACTTGTTCAGAACGACTTCCGGAGGTCATCATTTTACTCATAAGGAACACTGTTTATTATCTGTGAGAAAGGAAATACCTTACGAGCTGGTTGATAAGTAGAGGATGTACAGAAATCAATAATTCTAGTTTGCATATCCTGGACTGCTCATTTTTGGTCCTTTTTGTCTTTTCTCCCTCTCAGATTTTATAGACTTTATTTTTCAGCAAAGTGGTTTTGCCTTCGAACTACCTATTTGTCACCAAAAGGTAACGAGACAAGGAACGTCTAAAAACTACCGCCCGATTACCGGTCTCTCTACGTCTTATAAACTACTTACATTGATGTTAACTGATACAACGTATATTCATATGGATGAACAAACTATTTTCCCAATTGAACAGAAAGGATGTAAGAGAGGTTCCTCCTACTCCTCAGGTGCCGTGTCCTCGCAGAACGTTGGCGGTCATGCTTCGCCACAGGTCCCTGTTCTTTGCTGCCCTCAGTAGTTGCATTTGGCTCTTGTTAGTGTACTCTGCTATGCTCTTCATATATGTACTCCTTGGTCTGCCTCTTCCTTTCATTCCCTGCATTTTCCCTGTCAGCGCCAGTTCTTCGAGGCCTTCTTTCCGTATCACGTGTCCCATGAAGGAGAGCTGTCTCTTCCTGATGGCGAGCAAGATATTCTTTTCGTACCCTGCACGTCTGAGGAGTTCGACATTCGTCACCCGTTCTGTCCAAGAAATTCGTAGCATACGCCGAAGCATCCACATTTTTGTTGCCTCCAGTGACTTCTCTAGTGCTGGTGTTAGTGTCCGGCTCTCGCAATCATATGTTAGTACCGGGAAAAAGGCTATGACAAACCATACAGTTCCTTTGTTCCTTTATCTCAAGCATTTATTTTGCAATACGTCACATCTAACATCATACAACACCTTGTCTTTATTATATATGTATCGACATCGTATTGCTCTTTAAAAATATTCTTTCACTTTCAAATATTAAACCTATCCGATATATCGATTCTAAATTCTTACACTTCGAATAGTTTGTTACTTTAACGTCAAAGAATTAAAAAACACAAAGCAAAATAAGGACTTGGAATCTTCTACCATCCTAATAAAACAATGGTCCTCGTAAAAATTAAACTCAAATTTCTTAAAACGATGCGTAAGTTTCAACATTTATAAAGCTAATTAGGAAAATGTTTGTTATCTCTGCATCTTCTTCTACTCTCGGCTGCTCCCAGTTCAGGGGTCTTCACAGCAAATCTTCCTTTTCCAAAGGACACGTAACGCGTAGTCGTGGTCAGTCTCCATCGCTCGTCTATCTTCCTTCACACTATTGTACTATCTCCTCTTTAGTCATTCTTTCCGTCTTTCACCGGATATCCTTATACCCAAAACTCTTCGTCCAAAATACTCTTTGTTTCTCCTCTCCACATGCTCAGACCATCTAAACATGACATCACGCAATTTTCTTGAGATTTCTCCAGTCCCAATGGCCTCTCTGATCATCTCATTCTTTATCATATCCCGTTTGGTCAACCCCAGTAACCACCGCAGCATACACTTCTCTGCTGTATTCAATTCCTTATAAAAGAAACCCAAGAATTTTTAGAGAATTCCTTGTTTTCGTGTACTTCCTTTAAAGTAGTAATAGAAACCGAATAGAACTTTCATAGATACTATATTCAATATACCAAATCCACTGAATCAATAACTTAACGCATTTGGCAGTTCATCTTTAAAGCATCCTGTATCATTCATCAGTTGGTTTGTGTATGTCATCTTCGGTCTACCTTTTTTCGTCTTCCATGGGATGGTTACCTAGGTTATACCTCCCTTGCAAGCTCTTCTTAGCAGTGCCAACAATCTCTTTCAAAGCTTAGTCTAATTGTTTTTTTGATCAAAAGAGATCCTTTAAGATTTTACAGCTTCCAAGATACATCGTACAGTAAGTGTCTGTCCTGCTGTTCACCTTTTTGTACAGATGCTTTTTGTATCTCAGCACTGGACTTATTTCAGGTCTTCTCCTATTCAGCACCAACAGAGTGTGATGGCACAGTATGTCTTTATTATACCAAGGTCACATTTTGGGGGGAAACGAGTATTTAGCGCTCTGTCTACCTGACTAAAGAATAGAGTCCTGTTTAAAGAATCCGTTATATATATCTAGCAGGGCATCCTGAAATTCAGCTAATTTCTCTTTTTCAGTTTTTATCTCATCTAAAAGGAAGGCTTTCCAATTTTTTATACTTTTTACTGCTTTCTGGGGCTCATCTAAGTGAAAACATTCCTTTTTATCTTGAGCTCCTCTGTGATGATAGATAATATTTCTTCATCAGAGATTTGAAGTGGTTTACCTAGTAAATCATGGAAGTGTTGTTGTCATAGTTTTATCCATTCCTGGTTGGATGCTTTTAGCTTAGCTCTGCTACGACTTTTTCTGTCACTTACTTTGTTGATAGTTTTCCGTGTTTCAGCAGACTTATTGCTCACAGTATTTGTTATAACATTAATCTTATTTTGAAAGTACTCAGTCTGATCAGTTTTATAGGCAGCTTTAATTTAAGTGCAGGAGGCGTCTTTAAAATATCTGATGTTTTTAGGTAATGGTTAAGAGCTGGGTTGTTGTGCATTATTACATAGATCTTAACGCTTTTGAGGCATTTTCCCATTTTCCCAGTGTTTTCGCTTCTTTACTTTTGGTTTTAGTGGAGTGGTCTTTGTATCAGTCTCTTTGCAAGCCTTTTGAAAATGGTTAAAAGTGGTATTTGTTAGTTTTTGTTGGTTTATAATCTTGTAGTGCATTGGATGCGTTGTTTATTTGAGTAACAAAGTTGTTACGAGTATTGGTATTTTTCTTAAGCACTGTTCAACGATATGGAGTAACATTCCCAGATTTCTTTTTTTTACTCGAGACTCAGTCGGATTTTGGCAGAAATAACACGATGATGTCACTCAACATTTAAAAACGAGTTAAAAGCCGTGTTACTTTTGCAACTGTTTTTGCATTTGATAATATGATTCAGGTGTACCTTGTTTTTATTTTGTGATCCGAGTGCTGACCTTGTCCTGGTCTTTTCTGTAATAGCATCTGGAGGCACAGGAGATTGTTTTCAAGGAGATAGGCTCTTTGCTTAGAGTCAAGTTGGCTTATAGTGGTATACGTATTGGAAACAATCTAGCATTCTAAAATGGACACAAAATTTTCTTATGATGCCTTGAAAATTGTGCTTTAGAATTTTCCTGAAGGTTAGATTTTCATAAAGTCTCTCCACTTCTACTTTATAACTAACGTTTGCTGGACTACAGCATAAGATGACAGTAGTTTTTAGAAGTTTCATACATCATTTTAACGCTTGCAAATGCATTGTAGCTTCGAGTATGAAAAGCGTTCCTACTCCACCATTCGCATGGACATCAAGTGTACCATTAAAGACGTCCTTCTTTCCTTTATTAGTCGCTTACTTTGACGTGTTGATATTTTGCTGTCCAATATGAGTTAGCTTTGTACGATTCATTCCTAGTTTGACCACATGGTGAGAGATGTGTGATGAAAATCTTAGAGTGGTTGTGTCTTACCGAAAGATCCAATTATAATTGGAATAAATCACCTTGGCACTAGAAGAATGAGTCATATCAGTTACTTTATCAATGCTTCACCTACTGAGCCAACATCTTGTAACCTGATGTCTTCGTGTAGCCCCTACACGGATGGTTAAACGGGTACTTTACCTTTCCAAAAGAAAGCCCTTGATTTTGTCCTGCGCTGCTTACTTTTGGGTTATTTGAAGCTAAACTTCATATCTAGAGGACCTAGAAACTTCTACACCCGGGGAATCCCCTTGATGGGAGTTGTCAAACTCCACACTATGAGGAGCATAGCATAATATAAATGTCAGATGTCTACAGAAATGCTAATATCATGACATCATGCTAATATTCAAAATGCAAGAAAGTTTCTTAGCAAATTTTTTACAGTCCTTAAATATGGGAATATCTGAGGGTGATAACAATATACTTCGAATTATGTTCCCCTTCTTAACTTACATGTCATGCCGGTGCAACAACTTAATAAACTCTACTAACTGCATGAATAAACTGAAAGAAATTTAACAGGATGATACAAAGAGAAATAAATAAAATATGTCTGACCTATTCATAATATATTCCATCGAGAAGAAAGTACTGATGTGTGTAAAATCTGCTTTGCAATTTTAGTAAAAGAGACAATCCTTTAGTATACAAAATTATTATTCAGATTTGCACAGTATGGGTGTTAACTTCCGGTATTGTCATCCTAAGCATCAGGTCCGTTTCATTGGACTTGAGACACTAAAGGTATTTTGGATACTGAGAACTTTTCGCAAAATGTGTGCAGGTCCCAGTAAGGCATACTTTTGGAGAGTATCAACATCATGCTCTATGTTCAGTTGCTCCAGAAATCCTTGCAATCTAGGTGGAATACTTCCCAGAGCTCCAATTTTGATTGGGATGACAGTTGTTTTAACATTCCACATACATTGGATTTCAATTTTCAGGCCAGAGCAGCTTAGGATCTTTTTGCATTCTTTTTGTATCACTCTGTGGTCACCTAGACAAGCAACATCAATAATCAGACATTCAAGGGTATCTTTCAAGAGGACTGTGATGTCTGGTTTATTATGTTCAAGTCGAATATTGGTCTGTATTTTAAAATCCCACAGTGTTTTTAACTTACCAGTCTCAATGACTGCTTCAGGTACATGATTATACCATTGACCTGCGACTTGGATTCCATACTTTCGACAAAGATTCCAGTGAAGGTTTAAGCACACTTTGTAACGTGCACTCACTGACAATGTGCATGATTCCCTCTGGGTATTGGCTACACATTCGGTATAAGTTACTCTTGACAGTACTATAGTATTTCTTTTTCACAGAGTTTGTGGCTAATGCCTGTTCTTGCGCGGCAATCAACAAGCTCTCTGTCTCTCTCTTGAACTTGCCCCGTGACAACCATAGCCAAGAGTCGTCAGGGTTTACCTGTTCTGTGTCCCTTTCAAACTTGCCATGCATATCCATTGCTTTCCAGTGTCTTATCCGTTTTCCCTCTATCCTCGATTTGTATTCCAGCTTTCCATCAGTGGCACCTTCTTGTAGTTTAAGTGCCGAACTCACATGCCACAGACGATCTTCCTCGCTGTTCATCAGGTAGTAATCCAGACTTCGTTTCTCTTCTGCAATACAATCGCTCACACTTATGAGGCCTCTCCCGCCATGCTTTCTCTTCATGTAAAGGCGGTCTAAGTTCGACTTGGGATGATGCGCCTTATATTTGTGTAGAAGCTTGCGCGTCTGTCGGTCCATCTCCTGAAGGTCATCCTGCCCCCAGCCAAGTATAGCTGCACTGAACCTAACGACACCAACTGCATATACGTTAATGGCTGGAATAAGGTTTTTCGAGTTCAGTTTGGTCTTCAACAGTTTATGCACGCGTTCAAAATAGGTATTCTTTACCCGGATTTTCATCTCTGTTTCTAGAATATCCTCAACTTTCAAAACTCCTCGATATTTATACCTTCCTTCTTCTGGGTCACCAATGCACAGGTCACAAGGCAATTCAATGCCATCAGTCACCACACGAAATCCTTTTTTTATAGCCATTACTGCACATTTTGATATCCCAAACTCCATACCTATTTTATTACTGACAAATCTAACAGTTCGTAGTAGTGGATCAATCTCTTTCTCAGACTTTCCAAAGAGTTTCAGATCATCCATGAAAAGAAGGTGGTTGATCTTTGGCTCGTCCTTACCCAGCATATATCCCATAGGCAATATCTGAGGACCAGAGACAATGGTATTAGTGCAATGACAAAGAAAAGAGGAGAAAAGGAATCTCCCTGGAAGATACCCCTCTTAATGTTGACACTTCCGAGAAGCTGATTGTTAGAGTACAGATTGGGTCTTCTAACTTGTCATGCTATCTGAGATCAGGTCAACTACCGCATCAGAGATCTTGAACAACTTTAAAGTCTCGACAATCTACGAATGTGGCACCATGTCGTAGGCTTTTAAAAAATTGATCCAAGCCATAGATAGATTAGTGTGGTGCCTTTTACAGGTCTTAAGCACAGTCTTGTCTATAATACGATGGTCCTTGGTGCCTTGCGACTTCCTGCGACAACCCTTTTTGCTCCATTGGAAGCAACTTGTTGTTCCAATGGAGCACTCCAGTGAAAACTTTCTAAAGAAGGTTAAGGCATACAATTGGCCTGTATTTCCCTACTTTAGGGCCCTTAGCTACATCTTTAATTATCAAACTTGTTCTACCTTCCACCATCCATGACGGTGCATTGAATTTCGAGAAGCAGTCATTTAGATCTTTGGTGATTCGACTCAGCAGTTATCTGAACCTTTTCAACCAAAAATCATAAACACCATCTGGGCCTGGTTCTTTCCAGTTCGGTAATCTTGTCAACTTGTGCTTGACACCTTCGTCAGCCACCTCAAAGTTTTCCTGACTAGGAATGTCATGTAGCTCTTATTTACCATTTTTTAGTCACTCAGCGTTTTGGTTGTGAGTAACTGCTTTACCCCACAAGTCAGCCCAGAACTGGGTAGCTTCCCCGAAATCGGGTGATACATTATTCTAGATATCGCCTTTTAGCTTTCTGAAAAACTGCCTCCGGTTGGTGTTAAAGAGACTATTCTGCTCATACTGGGCAATACGCTCAGGGTAATTTTTAACTTTTACTGCCTCACTGGATATCCTCTGTCTAATCTCTTCCATTACAACCCTAAATCCCTTGTCCTTGATCTTATACTTCCTTTCTAAATCTCGCTTCACCGGTTCCTTCACATTGACCCACATGGCTCAATACCAGATCTCAATCCTGCTAAGGTGTTTTCTAAGGATCTTGATTTCTTCTTCAATCCTCCTTTTTCACATCGGCTCATGAGCATTCCTCCTTTTCTTTGGTTTTGCTCCTACCCGTTCACCAACTACTACAGCTGCAGGACCTATCAGATCCCTTAACTCTGTGATGTTTTCAGTGCGGACATGGTTGAGAACACCATCTGCCTTCTTAGTCCCAGCGTGAACTTTTTACTTATCTACAGATTTGCTGGGTCAAGCTCAGGGTTTAAGATCAAAACCTCTGTTAACCTGGTCATTATGTTATTCTCCTCATCACTCAACTGGGAAGATTCTTCAGTGGTCTGATCATCACTGCCTACTCTAGGAGTGTCTTGCACTTCAGTAGATGGATTGATCTGGCCATCGTCCTCTTCTCCTGACTCCAGATGCTCACTTTCATCATTCTCAGTAGAACCAATCGATCTTCTAATCTCCTCAATCTCCACTAATGCGAACCACTTCTTCCGCCTTATTGTGCGAATCTGGATCACCAGTTTGTTTTCAGTGATACTGAACATTCCATGTTCCTTCCATAGATCTAACACTCTCCTGCCAATTCATCTCTCTTCAACTTTAAAAGCTCTGTAGAAGCATTCTTATGCAAACCTGTTCTCATTCTTTGTCCACTTATGTCTTCCACTGGGATTCTCTTCACGACTCACAGGTTCTCGTCTGCGGTATGCCCTGTGCTGCTGTACACAATCTGCATTTCGTCACTCAGGTTGGCCAGTAGCTGGATGACGACAAAGGGGAGCCTGGTTCCCTACCCCCCTAGTGCCAGGCGTGACACCTTCAGCATTTCCTTCAGTCCCGTTAACGCTGTTATCTGATTCATAGTTATTTTGCATTATTTTGGGAAATGAGATGGTTTAAGGTTTTCCTTCCTTGGTATTCTTATCGCGATATCTTTTCTATCATGTAGCCTTCACCACAATATTATTATTATTATTATTATTATTATTATTATTATTGAGTGGTGGAGCAATACAAGCCCACGGGGGACTCAGAGGTATTATTATTCTTATTGAGTGATGCGGCAATACGAGCCCAAGGGGGACTCAGGGGTAGAAATCCCAGCAAACCCATCCGACTCCCAGCACGATAAGGGTAAGCTGGGTGCTTGCATCACACCCAAGTGTGTACGATATTTATGGTAATTCAAACAACACATTACCTTGCAGGTGGGGCCTGTTTAGGTTTCCCAGTTTAGATGACCCATTCTGCTTAAAACGGTCTCCTTAGCGAGGCTTCACCCAAGACCTTAGGTCTAAGTGATAAAGTAAGAACTCGGTATTTAGCCGTTCAGAACAAGAGATCCACGCTCACGACACCTAGATATGATGCTCCCCCACTACTCTTGCCAGTTAAACAGAAGTGTGTGATGTGTCAGCCCTTTTGGGACACGCACAACCGGTTAAGGTTAGGCAACTGACTGGCAAGTCTGCGGTTTGAGCTGGAATGTTTGATTTAGCCCATTCATAATTACCAGGCAAAACTAGTTCGTGTACCCCACCAATCAATTAAGATCAGAGGTCATACGTCTTTCGACATTACGCCACTTGCTGACAGTAATAGTCAGTGCCTGGTGTAATTATCAGGGCAATTTGACTACACAGAGCAGGGGGGTCAAAGTCCCTTTCCAGCAGTACTAGGCAGTACTAAGTTAAGCCGGTCAATTAAGGCAAGTTCAACTTTTTCCACTGTTCCCACCAGGTTTACCCAGCTCGACTAGGGCAGGGGCGCTGCTCCCTGAGGAATTGCTAGACGACTAGCTGGTCTTGGCACTTTCCGCTACCCTTTATTATTATTATTATAAAAATGCTTTACAACGTTTGTGTACTTCAGTCCACTGAATATACCGGGATCAACCTATGACCATGGGGCTAAGTTATAGATAGAGTTCTTCTTAGTAAATGTGCAGTTCCAGGAAGCACCGTTTTCTGCAGTTCTTCGATTCTGATATTATCAGGTTCAATATATCGGTTTATTCCTTTTCTAATAAGTCCAAGAGCTCCTATTACAATTGGAAGGACAGTCGTTTCAGTGCTCCACATTTTGCTGATTTCTATTTCGAGATCTTTGTATTTTGCAGTCTTCTCGATCTCCTTTGCCGCAACATTTCTTCCTGATGGTACAGCCATATCAATTAAAGTACAAAAACTCTTTGATTTATCCTTGATTACGATGTCCGGCCTGTTTGCTTTAATTCCTTTGTCTGTGTCAATAGGCATATCCCATAATACTGTAACATCATTTCCTTCAGCAACTTTGGAAGGTTTATGTTCATTCCATTTGTTACTGACTTGAATCTGGTAGTATTTAGTATTTATTCTTCTTATTATTCTCCTTCTTCTTCTTCTTCTTCTTCTTCTTCTTCTTCTTCTTATTATTATTATTATTATTATTATGTACGGTTTTCTTATGAATGCTGTTTATTTACAATTACTTACCGGGTCACACCCAATGACCTGAGGCAAGCAAAGGTTTCTGCGAGAAACTTAATTGTTTAATAAATGTGGAATATAGAAGAAAATATAATACAAAAATTGTATTAATTGATTAGAAATTGTATCAAAAAGTATAAAAGTTCTTGTAAAAAATTGGTTCTTTATGTGGACAAAGGTTTTCTTAGTATATTTTCGGTGTTGGTAAGGACAATCTTTTGTATCTCCTGTAGCTTATGGTTACCCGGAATTTTTGCAAGATGTTTATCTGTTCCCTTTTTAATCATTCCTGAAGCTCCTATTATTACTGGAACCGTAGTTGTTTTAAGATTCCACATTTTAGCAATCTCGATTTCAAGATCCTTATACTTGCTCAACTTATCAAATTGTTTGACGGAGATATTTTTATCATTCGGGATGCTCATATCGATCAAGGTACATGTTTTCGCTAGGTGGTCTTTAATAATGATATCTGGGCGGTTAGCTTGAATGGTTCTGTCAGTATTAAGCGGAAAGTCCCATAAGATGGTAACATTTGGTCCATTACCCACTGGCAGAGGATGGTGTTCATACCAGTTGGTAGGTGTTTCTACGTGATACTGCTGACATATTCCCCAGTGCAAATACTGTCCAACCCTATCATGACGTTTCACATATTCACTCGGTGTCAATACCGGGCACCCCGAGACTAAGTGGTCGATGGTTTTAACAAACTGATCGCAAAATCTGCACTTAGGATCGGCTCCGTTCCTCAAGATGTTAGCTTGATAGTTCCGCGTAAAGAGAGATTGATCTTGTGCTGCAATGATGAAGCCTTCCCTCTCTGCCTTCAGTCCCGAACTCCTCAGTCACTGATGGGCTGCAACTTGATCTGCATCAGCGTTTTGGCTTCGGATAACGTACTGTCAATGCAGGGCTTTCTGGCTCCATCGTTGGGAAAGTTGGTCCTGTCCATTTTTCTTGGCAGCTTCTTTTGCCTTTTTTACCAATTTGGTGACAGGTAGTTGTTCTGCTTCGACCATTGGATCTACCTTTAGCTCACGTTCAAAAACATTAGATTCCTTGATAATAGAATGTAGTTTCTTACTAATTTCATGTCGATGGACTAGGGACAACATCCAGTCATTTCTACATTCAAGATACTGTTTCATACTAATAATAGTAGTTTTAAACGACAGTCCTAGTTGTATGAGCCCCCGTCCTCCATTGCTTCTAGGCAAATAGAGACGATCAACGTGAGCTTTAGGGTTTCTCTATTCTTGAGGTGAAAGCTGAATAGCTTGGTCTTTGTAGGGTTGGGCTTCAGATGAATCTCTCAATATAATAATAATAATACCCTTTTAACTTTCGACTAATTACTCTTGAAACGGTTCCATTAAAAGATTTTACATGCTGTTTGCGTGACTCAATATTTGAATACCTGAAGGATGATAACTTCGTTGAACACCAGATTCAAAAAGGCTTCACTTCTAAGAGTTCGTCGTGTGCTTTTGCAAGGTGATTGTCTTAGTCCATTACTCTTTAATATGTTTTTTAACACATTCAATATATTAGGGCTGGCAAATACAACCAACTTGGTTCTTTACCTCACGATCAGAACGACCGCATGTTCAATTCTGTCACTGGTTTCAGTTCGCAGATGAAGCTGGGGTTATAAGAGAGAACCAGCTTCTTTTAACCTGTTTTATTCGATTGTGTCAATGGGGCAGCATGATCATCAGGGCTGATAAATGTGACACATTCGGTATCAAAAAATTCACAACGAGATCTCTTCAATTTCAACCCAAGCTTTTTATTAATAATCAAACTGTACCTACTGTAGCTATGGGAGATGCTTTAAGTATCTCGGACGTTTCCATGACTTTGCAATGACCAATCGACCTCACAAATCCAAGCTCCTGTCTGTTTTACTAGATCTTCTTAAACAAATTGATTCTTCACCTATCCATCCAAAACTCAAACTGCGCCACTACAGTGAATTTGCCCTGCCAAAGGTTTCCTGGCACCTTACTGTTTCAAATGTTTCTAAAACTTGGGTAGGAGAAAATATCGACAACCTGGTCTCTAAATACATACGTCAGTGGCTTGATCTGCCTATAAGTGCCACTCTTAGCTCTATCATTCTTTCCAAAAATCAATTTGGACTCAACTTGCAGCTACCTACCACAAAACTTGTACAGTGCCAAACTGTCACCCGTAACGCTCTTAAGTCATCACCAAATCATAATATCCGAACTTTGTGGAAAAACACAAGCAATAGTACCAATATACAACATGATATTTATAAAAACACAAAAAACATTTTAAAAGCTGTGCAGACAGAACACAAGGAGCATTTACAAAGTCATTTTACCACTCAAGGTACCATTCTCTCATGTCTGTTTGATAAAGCAACTTCAAAATATAACAAGTTTTGGTCTGAAGTTGGTCTGAAAAACCTGCGCAAAAATATCTTCAGTTTTACCATTCGTTATTTGAACAACACCCTTGCAACTCGTAAAAATCTACCCAAAGAAACTCAGTCTATCTTCTTCTTGCTCTTCTTGCCTTGAACCAGAAACCCTTCTTCATGTTGTTGCCGGCTGCAAAGTCGATATACTTGGCGACACAACTCAGCATTACAGTACTTAGCAGGTTCTCTCAAATCTCTCGAAGGTTGTAGAATATACGCTGTTATTTGTGGATTTTTATCGCCATGCATTATAACTGGAGATACCTTTCGACCTGATTTGCTTTTAGTTACTCCACAAAAACAGTTGTACATACTTGAATTGACGGTGGGGTATGAAATAAACCTGGATAAAAATGCTTCTCGCAAATATGAAAAATATCGTTCTTTGATTCGTGATTTACATTCCAGCTTTTCAAAAGTCAGCTTCGTAAATCTTTCCATTAGCTATTTAGGTATATTCGGTCAATCTTGTATTACTTTCAGTAAAATGTGCAACACTTTGAACATCGGCAACAAACACGAGCGGTTTTTTTCAACCAAACTTTCCAATATAATCATTCGCACCACATACTACATATTCTGTCGTAGAAACCAAACATGGACAAACCCTGAATTATTGTCGTTTTATTAATTTTATTAGTAAAATATTTAATTGTGTTAAATAGGCAAGCCAATGCAAACTACCTTGATTAGTGAGGTTTGTAAGTTGTATGTGTTCGGATGAAAAAAAAAAAAGAGTTTCCATTATTAAATTGTTTCACTTGGTGTACAACTTCAATAAAATAATACTGCTATCCTAGTTGGACCAAGAAGAAGAAGAAAAAAAATCTGTTAATATCATTTTAAAAAGTAGCATTTTTGACCATTGCTTTAAAAGAGGTAAAGTTTTCAACCCTCCTTATTTCCAAAGGAAGTTGTTTGTAAAATTTTTGCCCCATTATTAAAAAAAACCTTTTGCCTGGTTCTAATCTCATTTTCGGAAATTTTAATAACAGTCCATGATTTCTTGTATTCTCAGCATTTTCATTTATCTGAAAATAGTTTTTTTGGGGTGTACAAACGTCATCATGTAACACTTCTTCACTAGCAGACAGCTTTTCATTTTCATCTTAGCGTAAATTGAAGGCACCGTTACATCACCATTTTTTGTAAATAACTATTGAAGCACGCCTTTCAATGCTTTGAAGAGGTTTCTGACATTTGTCTTCCCTTTTTCATAGGAAATTAAGTAGCAATGTCAGTCACAAGTGTCTATTATTATTGATAATACAGAAATTGACAACAGTCTTCGACGGTTCCATAACAATTTGAAAAACCACAAGTTTACGTACAAAATCTTCCTGTTTGGAATACTTCTCAAAACTTTCTGCAATCATACTGTGTACAAGCGGTGTACAACCACAACATAGGTGTCAAATCTAATGAAATACAAATAAGATTCAAAACGAGCTACTGTGATACGTCTTCATGAAACTTTAACAACATACATGCAGATATAGACAAGATTTAGACAAGATATAGACAATATATAGACCAAGGTATAGACCAGATAGAGACAAGAAAAGGGCAGTTTAATAAAAGTGTATAAATAAATCAAATGTCCTTTCTAAGGAATAGACAGTCCTACCAATAATATTTTTAATTCGTCTTAGCAAACTGTTAGTTACAAATGTCCAAAATGTCCCATGTGGGTGAGTTGCATGTGGAGTACAAAGTAAATAGTGGTTTGTTAGGAACTATGTAGTATGTCCAGAAGATTGTGATGGAACTTAATTAGCGATCTTGCAAGATTTCTGAACACCCATAACAATATTTTTCATGATACAAACTTCTCAAACGACGCTTTTCAGCATTAGACACACTTGGGATGAGTTTTCCATTGATGTCAAAGTCCTGGTAATATGCTCAGCCTGGAGATAAAACAGACGTCGGGTGAAAAAAAAGCAACAACACAAAAACACAACAACAAATGCATGAAAGGAAACGAGGACTGCAGCAGTTTAATTCGTATCAATGGTTAATGATTTACAAAATTAATGATTTACACAGGGTCAATGGCAACGGAAAAGTTATGTCATATCTGTTTTAAATCATCTGTTCATTTCATGCAAGTATCTCCAGATAATTTGGAAACTGTGAATCGTACGTTTTCAGCAAAACTAAAATAGAAACAAGACAGCTATCTTCCCATTGTTCTGATTTCAAAAGTTGATCACATTTTAATGTTTGTTATGTCTGAATTACGAATGAACTTGGCTCTGCTTGCCTTGTTCAGTTGGTTTTGAATGTCACTGTTGGTCCCAGAATTCCGTTGATTTATACTGCTAAGGAATCTGTGTGGTTAGTTTCACGGTTGTTAGTTATAACGGCTATCGGATATTTTGCATTAAATGTCATGACTGCTGTTTTCCTCTGTCTGATCTTGAAGCCAAGTTGCTTCCCATACTTGTAAAGTTGTTCAGGTTTTTTTTGCATCTGGTTAAGGGTATGCGATGAAAGGGTCAAATCATTGGGGAAATCCAAGTTTTCTAGAACATTGAATAAGGTCCATCTTATTCCATTCACTTGTTTTGTCGCCTATCCAGTCGATGGTCAAATTGAAAAGAAAAGAAGGCATCGCACAACCCTGCCTCGCATCGGTCCTAACCTTAAAGAATAATTTTTTCTCCAATACAGCAAGAAAAATTGTGGCAAAAGCTCTTGATTATGTTGACAATTTCTTGGGGGTGTGCCGTAATGCCGTAAGATATACCACAGACTCTCCTTGATCACACTATCAAAATATTTTTTAAATCAATGAAATTGACGTAAGGTTTTCTCTGTCATTCTGTCCACTGTTTAATATTATTTCGAAGGGCAAGGATCTGGTCTCTGCAACCCCTGCCTCCTCGACGACCCCCTGTTATTGTCGAAGTAAGTCATCAACAGTTTCTGTTAGCCTGCGTATAATGATCTTACAAGAACTTTACTGGGAAGGGAAAGTAAGGTGTTACCTCTCCAGTTATTACGGTCAATCAAGGCTCCGTTTTTTGGTATTATTACTATATTGCCTCGGGGTTTAGTCGCCTGGATTCATTTTTCCTGTTTGCTGCTAGCACATGATCATCTTTGAAAAGCTCAGGACTAAGTTTATCCAGCACAAGTGCCTTTCCGTTCCTCAAGGGTTTGATAACAGGTATAATTTTTGCTTTGGAGCGGACACCGACATTGACTTCTAGAGCAAATTCTCCTGGTCGAATGTCAAACTCTTCCTCTGGTGGTTTTCTGCTAAGTGTTTTCTTGAAGTGTTCTAACCATTTCTACAACTGTTAACTCTCAGTAGTCAACAGTCTCTTAGTCTTGTCTTTAATGGTAGTTACATTGTTTGTTGTATGCTTCTTGCATATCTTTTTTATTATTTTTCATACAGTCTCCTGCTGGTTCTCTCTTACTGCTTTCTCTGCCTCCTTTCACAAGCAATTCAGGTACTCTCTCTTGCCTTTTGTGGTTAGCTTTTTTACCTCGCAGTTGGTGTCACGGTGCTGCTGGGAGAGTCTATCTCTCAATCTTTCTGACTTTGCTTGAAAGAGTTTTTCCTTTAGCCTTTGCCTCCGCTCAATCGCTCTTTATGTCCCATCTGTCATCCATTCCTTTATGTTACTAGGTTTTCTATGGTCAAGGTACTGGCCATTGCTCTTTGAGTATGCATCTAGCGCATTTTTCCAGTTTCTGCTGAGAAGACTAAGTAGAACCGGAATCAAGGCTGCATCCTTCAAAGAAGACATAAAGGTATTCAATGGACCCAACATTCAGTCCTGACGAACTTGGACTATCCAGTGATCTTGGACTGTTTTCACACAGACTTCAGGATGTACAACATAAAAGAGAATATTAAGGAGAAAACAAGTACCATCAGCCTTAAAATTAATAGCAAGGAGATTTGAATCCAGAGGATGAACCCTACATATAGCACCCCGGTCACAGGGGATTTTTTACCTCTGCAGTGGGAACAAACTGTGGCAGTAATGTTAAAATCAACAGAAGAATCAGCAGGGTTAACTAGGAATTTGTCATGTTAAAACCATTACCAGTATGGAGATCCATGGTCGTGAGATCAGGATCAGGATCAGGATCAGGATCAATATCTACTGGATCAATGTCATCCTTGTTCTTTTGTACAGCCCAGAACGTTGGAAAAAGTCATTCAAGAAACGATAGGAGCAGAGGCTGGATATAGCTTGACTACGTCTGCCGATATGTCTCATGCTGCATGCTGCCTAATTACACCGACGGACACTGTGATGGACCGGGGACGTACTTTCCAATCGGTCCAGGGGACAGCAGCAAATGGAACCAAGTGAAGGGCCCTTCCTGCTGCTTTAAGGACCAGACATGTCGAAAAGCATTAAGTGACCAAACATAGGAAGACAATGTTAAAGCAGACACTGTTGTGAAGGTGTAGAAAATGCTTTCATGCAACTTGCATTGGCAATATACCATGACACAAAGTAGTTAGGTAATATTATACCAAATTAGGTGGACATCTGGTGCTACTAATTAAAATTGTTCTTATTAATTGCTTTGCTTACGAATTTACTTCGTATTGATATTTAATGTGAAATAACTTTTATGTACATATATGTTACACTTTTCAAATCTGAAAAACATCAAATCTGATAAAATCCATAGAAAAGAGTCATCATTATAGACATAGTACATGACAAACTAAATCTGGAATACCCTGAATTCAGAACAGTTTGTCCAACAAGCTGATTTGTTTCTAAAGGTTTTTGACTCTACCAAAAATATGAGACTCTTCTTCTTAATCCTTCCAAAGAGTCGAAAAGAAAGGAGCTTGATTGATGCAGGAAAATAGGTGAACTACATACTCAATAACAACAAACTAGCATTAGTTTAACCCACTGGGGTAAAACATAAACTGTGTTACATTTTAAATGTATATTCTGTCTGTATTTCCCTTGACTGGTTTGAGAGCAACTAAGTTTATTGATAATTGAATTTAAAGTAAGAATAAAGTTGAATTTCTATTGATCAGTCTTTTAGAGGTTTGCACATTGTCAGCCAAAATCATTTGCATTTCCATTTTCGAATTTCCGCATGGTCAAGTTCACTGATAACGCTTGCTCTCTTACTACGTTTGATTATTATCCATTTAAAATTAGGTTGCGTTTTAAATGAACTGCTATTTAATAGGAAAATATTTGCCATACTTTCTTGCTCTTTGGCTACGTTTGATTATTATCCATTCAAGATTAGGTTGCGTTTTAAATGAACTGCTGTTTAATAAGAAAATGTTTGCCATACTTTCGGGTTTCGAATAATCATCCTCTGCCGCTTTTGAATTTTCAAGATTTTTAACCCCGCACCTCCTCCGGCTCTTAATTTGTTAATCCATCTGAATAAAGTTACCATTTTAAGTAATAGCGTTCCTGCGACAGTTAATTTCCTCCAAAATTTCTGACTTCTTAAGGATTTTGTTTAACAAGTAATCAGCAGGGCATGGAGCAAAAGAAATGAATGGATAGAGTAACAGGCACTGTTATTAGAAATTCGTAAAAAGTCAGCAATTGGTGGTTAAACTGTAATTTTTGTAAACCAGGAGCTCAACGCTCCATCGTTTATTCCAGCAACCATCATTATTCTAGCCTCAAAAGTAGTTAACTAAATTTTTTATAACTTGTGTCAGTATTTCTATGGCCGAGACTTTGGTAACAACCAACTCCCACTTCCCCTCTACTTTCTAGAGTGTAGCTAAATAATACTGCCTTTTTTCCCTTTCTACCCCACCCCCTATAACAAATATTATCTACCAATTCTAAAATATAAGACTCAAATTCTCACAGTTTTCATTAAATGATAAAGTCAAGATTCACGTCTGCATAAAAGGCAATAGAAAATATGCTCAAATAGACATAGCAGTCACAGTCCAACAACTACTGAGTAAGAATCTCGAATATGAAAGACAACTAAGAATAATCTTGCGAGAACCTGTATTTGTCAATAAGGCTGCAGATAAAATTGGGATAGCTTGACATTAAAAATATAATTGCTTAAAGCTCGTCAGTCTGATCTTTAACTGACATTGGACAAAAAAATTGGCTTTGGTTTTATTCACGTCTTTAACGTAATCCCAAGCACTTTCAGTGAAAGCGAATTAAGGAGATAATAAAAACTATTTTTAACATTTTTTGTTTAGGGCTTAATAAACAAAAACATTACTATTTCCCATTGAATATAAGAACGTTTAAACCTAATATATATTACTGCTGCAACGTTTTACTGCTTTACTGCCGGTACTAAAGAGAGTTTGGGAATATTCGGGTTATTTCGGGTTATTAGGGTTATCGGGTGAAACTAATCAGTTTATTTTCAACTATTTTTATATGCTTAAGCTCAAATGATCTAAAATCTGTTATGACGGAAATAAGACAGTTGCTGAATAAGACGAAATGATCAGGAAATGAAATTACAGATAAGCTCTCTTCATAGGAGTTAGCTAATATAGTGAGAGAAATACAACTCCTATCAATAGTCAGAGAACTTGGGAAAACTAGCTAGAATTTTTAAATTACCTTCAGAGATTGTCTTTACAGACCCCTACACCCGTACCCAACCAACTTAATGTAAGCATGGGATTTAAGGCTTTCAAACCACAATTAGATTTTTGCAATACGAAGACAGTGCCAGAAAGAAGATCTTTTTTAGAAATTGGTGCCCATTCCTAAGTTGTGATCTTACTTGTTTCATTGATGTTTGGTTTAACCACCGTCCTGACCATTAGTTTTTCTTTTTCAATGTTTCACTAGCATATAGCGCTCTGGAGATGGCTTTCGCTACGTTTTAGTGGATCCTGATTTTCGTATTAACTTGCTTCGACTTTTATCCCATCAATAGTGTGCCATCAATAGGAAAGTCACTTTAACTCTATCTAATCTGCTGGTCATGTCCACTTGAACTTCACCTGTGTTGGTAGTGACACTTTGGAGGTGTGACTGCCAACACAAAAATCCGCGAATCTCACGGCTTGGGCATGACATAGCTCCAGTCAAAGGTCTCAGGTTTTTCTGCTGATGGATCAATTGTGCTACCTGTTTTATAGCCATTGCTGATCATTTAAGAGCAAGTCACAGAGGTAGAAACTGTAGATCTAAAATTCGCTGTTACAAATGTCTTCTTGGTTTCTTGAGTTGATAACCCCACCAAGCGAAGATCTGCTACAGGATTTTACCCTTTACAATAAAATGCGATAATATAATATAATATAATATAATATAATATAATATAATATAATATAATATAATATAATATAATATAATATAATATAATATAATATAATATAATATAATATAATATAATATAATATAATATAATATAATATAATATAATATAATATAATATAATATAATATAATATAATATAATATAATATAATATAATATGATATGATATAATATAATATAATATAATATAATATAATATAATATAATATAATATAATATAATATAATAAAATATAATATAATATAATATAATATAATATAATATAATATAATATAATATAATATAATATAATATGATATGATATAATATAATATAATATAATATAATATAATATAATATGATATAATATAATATAATATAATATAATATAATATGATATGATATGATATGATATAATATAATATAATATAATATAATATAATATAATATAATATAATATAATATAATATAATATAATTTAATATAATATAATATAATATAATATAATATAATATAATATAATATAATATAATATAATTTTTTCCCTGGATCCAATACTGAGGGGCATTGAAATAAAATCCAACAAGCTGAGAATGGAAAAGAAAGTCGAAAAGATAAGTGAAAGGTGGTGGGCTGTTACTGTTTCTGCAGGAATTATCATGGGAAGTGTTGTAATGGACTTTCCTCGCTCGTGCCTGCTCAGTTTGTTGCATCTCGTTTGACTTGCTTCTCTGAACATCTTCATCATTATGCCATTGTTGCTCCGCATTGTAATAAATCTTTCTGTCCAGCGATTTCTTTCCCCGGACAACTGGAACGAAAACTGGAACTCTTTAGCTTCTGAATGCTTTTCTTCATCACCTGGCTTGAATGTTTGTGAGTATAAGGTAAGGGCACTTTTATTTCAATAAAGATAGCACTCCTCCCCCCCCTACCTTAACAGTTCATGCACTTGTTGGCTTATGCCTCGTGTGGTTCTCAAGCTTGAAAAGCTCATGAGAGGAGCACAATTACAGCCCACTTTCACTGTGCCCAAGGACATTTATCACCTTCTGTTTTGTTATTGATCTACATTTTAATTGTTCATGTCAGCAAGCCAGTTCCAAATTTGGGAAGCTGCTTCCCAAATACAGTTTTGGAGCTGGACACAGGGAAATCAGAGAAGAAATTCCGTTAAATTTTTTTCCCTTCTCTTTGCAATTTCACGTCGCAGAACAGAGTTGGAGTCAAGTAAGTTCAGTTTTATTTTCTTTTTTAATCGAGCTAGCCAAAGTTTTCGAAGAGGTATTTGTTAAAATAATAGTATAATGGAGCAAATTAACACTGGTATGTGCTTTCAGGTGTATTCATTTCTGCGAGGGAAAAATGCCATCAGTTTGAACGACAAGTAAAAGCAAAGGAGAACGATCGTAAGAGCAGCATTGTGCCATTTAGCGAAGTTTCAAAATTTCCGAGATTACCGAAAAGAGCTAAGGGAAGTTTTAAACGGTCTTACGACACAAAGGAATAGGCAAGGTTACACCCGTGGATAAAAAGAAAAGCTACAACTTGGAAGTAAACCAGAATAGTAGGCGAAGACATAGTGGGCTAAATGGTCAGCATTTCTAACGCTGGAAATGCCTTTTGAATATTTTTCTGGATATTCTTCAGGCTGGATCAGAGGAATTTCTGGTCTAGCCTCAAGAATATCCAGAAGAATATCATATTCTTATCATATTCTTCTGCTCTGGCCACAATAAATGACCCTTAATATAACCCCCAAAAGACTTGACAATTGGAAAAATTTGTTGGCATGAAAACAATGGAATTTGTGAATATTGCATCCAAGAAATTCTGGCGGTTGCACTCCTATTTTTAATTTGGTACTGATGTTAATTCAGATGATTTTATAAAAGTACTCATTCACTGACATCGTGGTTTTTAATTCACCCCATTTCACTGATATTCCACATTAACGTAAGAGTTAAATTGATAAAAATGTCTACCTTATTGTTCTTGGTATTTATTGATGAGATTTTGTTGGAATGTGATTTCCAGTTCCTGCCTTTACAGGCCAAAAGTTTTAGTGCACAAGACAGTTACTTTTACATAGACCCTTTTGTTTTTTCATATTTCAAATATTACTGGTTATATTTTAATTCATTTGTGGTATTGGTTGTAATTCGTGTTAACATTCGTGTTAAGTACATAATTTTCGTTGTTTCTGTTCCTCCCCATGATTTAGGACCTTATTTGGCCATGTTAATTTTTTTTCAAATTTCGTTAAACAAAATTCCCTAATGCCATGCTAATGATCCATCCCGATTAATTGCAGACTGCTCCTGGAATTTGTCTACCAAGTCAAAATGGAAAAATCTAGCAACCATATCTTGAAATCTATCAGTGATGTGTATTGGATTAATAGAAAATTTACCCAAAAGGGTTTATATTAGCATTGTTTGATGATAATACATGTTGAATATAGTGCTTTACAATAGTAACAGGTCATTTTCTTGGTTTTATTTACCTAGCTACTGCTGAATATTGGTATGGGTCATGGTTCTAATACAGAGGCAAGTTGTGAAGAAAGTCCTGAGAACAGTGCATAAAAGGATTCAGTTAAGTAAGCAAGTGTTTTTTTTGTTAACACATGCTACAAGCAATACTGGTCAGTGAACACCTATAATATGGAATCAAATATTGTTAGGAATAAGTAGGTAGGGAGAAAGGGGGATGCTGTACCACACATCTGACATAATTCAGTCTTTGTAGCTGGCAGTGGCTTAAAAATCAAAATTACTCACCAAGTGGACCAGAGCTGAAACACCACCATTTACTGCTGTGTTTTTACTTTGCTTAAAAACCAATATTATCCATCACCATTGTATTTAGAGAATGAAGTCTGCCTCCAGTGCTTCTATCACATGTTAGAAAATATGATCAAGCAGTTGCATAAATTCTTTTCTAACAATGATTGTTTTTCTCAATGGACTCTCATCATTCTAAATTACTGCTGGCAACTTTCTCCAATGACCGCAATTACTGTTGGATGTACAAAAGAGAGATTGCTTCTGATGAGAATCATCTCCAAGACTAGCCACATGAGCAGTATACTTTAGTTGTTGCTTTACACACAGTTAGAATAGTTTTTTTTATGAGTCACTTGTTCCAGATTTTATTTACCCATTTTTTCAGAGAAATACTGTTATTGTTTTTATTCTTTAGTACATTTTGACATTTGAAACCACCTTTTGCCAACCATGTCTTATAGACTCAGATCTTTAGCATGTCTTTCCCATAAGTACTCGTGTCTATTCATTTCTGAATACCAAAATTGTTACAGTTTAGTTTGGTGGTTTTTTTTAGTTTAGTTTTTGTTTTGTTTTGGGGTTTTTTTTTATACAATTGTTTCCTAAGCAATAAAAGGCAAAACTCGTTACAAAAAACATTTTGAGAAATTAACTTGAGTTTGGAAAAATATTTATTACAAATCTTCAAAATACATTAAAACAGAAGCAAGCATTTTTGTGTCAATCTTTTCAGCTGGATTTCTATTATAATTGAAAAATTAAAGGCAGCTTCTATTTAGCCAGGCACTGGCAAAATAAATAAAAACCTATTTTACTGCCCCATGTAGAAATAAAATTTCATTGGTTGATCTGTTGAAGTCATGTGACATGCCATGTTTCTGTTGTTTCTGACAGCTGAATAGGTTTTTTTTATTTTAGTCAATGACTATCATGTACTGGATGTTGTCTTGCAGAATACAGGAAACCCTATTTAGCCATCAATAAACCCATCCAGCATTAAAACTGCCTGGCTGGGAATGAAACACACACCTTCAGCTTAGCAAAATATCACAGTTCTGTTTTTATTTCAGGTGTGTCATAAAGTGAAACCCAATCTTACCATCAAGAATTTATGGTTGTTAGTGTGCAAGCGCAAAACCATATGGTTATTCAATTTTGTGGATTTCAAGTAGGCCTCGAATCCTGAATGTTCTCCCTTTGTCAATAAAATTATTATACCTTGCTATCAGTTTAGTTGCACACATATATGCAGCCTGTTATTAGAAAGAAAACTACTGAAAATTGTGATATTTCAATTTGCCATCCATTGTCATAATGAAGAAGCACATGTCATCAGACATCAACGGTGACAGTGCTGTATCAACAACACAACACTTGGGGTTATTTTGCAAATGTTAGGATAGTACAATCTGTTCCTCAAATAGCTGCTGAATCTGGGGATTGTGGGGGTGGCACAGCACTGTTGCTAATCTTACTTGAGTCTGTATATATGCACTTTTGCTACATAGAAGGAAGCCTACTATCATGTTGTAGGGGTGACTTTCATTCATATTATTGAGCTTTTAGAAAGATTTCCATTAAGGTACACTATTTGCCCTCGAGATATTTCAAAACAACTCTAAGGATTCGTGTTCCTCTTGCAGCACTGTTGCACATGATATTTGGCTTGTGTATGTGCACTTTCATTACAAATGTTCCAGCAAAATGCTATGAGCAGCAGTGCTTTAAAAGCAACACATTCCTTTATATTATTTAGAGCTATCTCAAGGATAAAAGCTGTACCTTAAAGACCCATGTTGACCAGTGTAACATGTCTAAAAACTAATTGCTTTGTTTCAGGGGTTGTCACTACTATTACTCACAATATTTGGTGTACATATGTGCATTTGTTATTAACATGTGTGCAAAATATCCTCAAGGCATAGTTCTGTAAAAGTGACACAATCCTGATGTTCGTTTCTATGTGCACATAGCTTGTAGTATCTCCATGTCAGACTAAGCTTCCCTGGGATTTGTCTCTACAAAGCATGAGCTTCTACTGTTTCTGTGCTTTAACCATATTTACTAAATCTTTTGGTCCTTTCACTTTCAGAATTCATGCCCACGATAGCTCAAAATAACATAGTGTTTCTCTTACAGCACCTTTGCTTACAATATTCAGTTTGCATGCACTTTTATTTCAGACATGCAAGTACAATATGAACATCATTGCTGTAAGAGTGACACAATTGTCAATAAATCCTTGATGGCCACCCAGACCTTGAGGCTTTACGCAGGGAAGACTTCTGGAGTGACACTGATTTTATTCATGACATTTTACTCATGCACTAAAGAAAAACTGGACATTTCAGACGTTTTGGCAAATCTTGCAAGATAGAAATCAACTCCGAAGTACTGATTTTTTTTTCCAGGCTAGATTACTCAATATCGCAAAAATCTAACAAAATGTGAAAAGTTGAGGATTTTTTTATTGTGCTTTTTTGATGGGCTGACTTCTGCCAGTGTCAGCCATTTAGTACAGCAAAAGAATACACAATAAATGCATGCACATATGCACACAAAGAACAGAATCAATAGAATTGTAATACAATGAATACATCAATTAATTAACACTTTTTCTTTTTCATAAAAAGAGTCCATATTGTGAAAGTAATAGTACACTAAAAACTGATAAAGGTAGGCAAAGTAACATAATGAAACAATGGCTGATGGGTTAAGTGTTCATGATACAGACACAACAAAACCACATCTTGCTGCGAGGAGCTTTTGTTATGCCTGCACACCAAAAGTGGAACCACTCCAAGCAGCTGTCACAACCTAACTGACTGTCGTGAAGGTCAGTATGGCATGTCTGACACAGCCAGCCCCTGTCTCTTACTTTTCTAAAATGGTCTGCACCTTCTGCCATGCAATCTTCGTAAAGTACTTTTGCACTCTTGAAATGTCAATGTTCTTATGTAGAGATGCTGACGAAACGTCCTTCGCTTGTAGAAGGTCAACTGGCCCCAACATGGAGCCTGTCATAGCAGCATCTGTTTTTTGTCTGCCCACAAACCACTGGAGCAAAACTACAAGAATAAAGAAAGGGAAAGAGAACTACATCAGTTGCAGTGTTCAATCACTAAATGATGTCTGAACTTGAATAATTTTTTTGAACAAGTATAGATGGAAATGCCTACATGTAACCTTAACATAAGATATGAAATTATTACAGTATCAACAAAGATAAAACATGTATGTAGCAAAATGTTATATTCAAAATTACTATAACTAATATTGTGATATAAAAAAATCCTGTAAATAGGAAATGAGTACAACTATGATAATGACAATAATAATTACTCCTGTCCTTTTGCTCTGGAGTCGACAAAAAAGAGGCATTTCTGACCTTTACTTTTTTAAAGACCGATAGCACATGGTGCATGTCCATAGCTGCCTTATTATTTGTGCCAAGTTTGGTTGAAATCAGCCCAGTAGTTTTTGCACTACAGCTTGCAAAAGACACAAAGAGACAGACAGACAATGTTACAAGCCTCTTCCATCTCCCTGTCTAAAAGTAGTTTCCAGATTTACTGGGAACTACAAAAGCAACATAAACATGTAATATGTAATCACTGCAAAACTAAACATGGGTAGGTGGAATAATCACAAGGATGATTAATAAATTTTGCATGATTGACCAAATGCTGAAATGAGGGGGGATCAAAAGCACCAGGTTGCAGTAGCATTTGGACTGCCAGTCATGTGGAATCTGGTAGTCCAAATGCACAACTTTCAAAAGCAACAAAACAAAAGGCCACTAAGTAACTCAGGAAATTGGAAAGGAAAGTTCAGGAAATTGACAACTTGACAAAAACAGTAAATTGGTATTTACTTCTGGTTGGGACGTGCACCTTTGGAGGTACTCTTGTGTTTTCGACTGCCTTTTACTCAGCTGTACTTTAGCTCATACATAATAAACCAACTTTCCAGTTGTATCTGTATTTTTGAGGACTTTTTTCTGTCAGCCCGGAAACTCCTACTGTCTCTCTTCCAGTGACTGACTTTCTGTGTTGCCTCAAATTTTTTTATCACCTTTTCAAGCTCTAAAACAAGGAGAATGAGTCATCCTCACTCAGGCTAGCCATGTTTCACTGTGGTTTGAACAAACTAGAAATTGGCGCTGAGAACAGAAATGAATTTGGTCGCTTGACTTAAACAGATCGACCAATGAAATTTTACTTCTACATAGGATGGTAAAATAGGTTTTTATTTATTTAGCCAGGTGCCCGGTAAATAAACACTATCAAAATTAAATCCAAATTTCAATTACTTCTAATTAGACACATTCTTTGTTCCTTGAGTGCTCGAAGAAAGTGTGGTAAAAATGTAAGTTGGCACAGATCTGTGATAGTTCTGGCTTCATTTCATTGCACTGATAACACAATGTAACAGCATTTTTGCTTGACACACTTTTTCGATGTTTTCCAATGTATTTTTGTGCGCTGAATCCGAAAATCACATTTATTTTTCTCAACCATCGTTCGTTTCTATGTTACTGAGCATAGTCACTTTTTGGAAAAATACTTAAAATTAATCAAAAGCTGAACCTAACAATATTGCAGTACAACAAGACAATGAACCACAATGTAGCATTATTATGATAAATAGCAAGTTTACACCATTTAAACGATTGTGAGAGGCTGCCAGCTAAATTTGCGAGGCCTATGTAAAGTGTAACACACTAGGTAATGTTAGTTATTAGCATAGCATAAGTACAGAGAGAATAGTTGTTATACATATAGCTATCAAATGCTGTCACACCTGTAACTGTAGAAAATGCGTGCTCTATAGCTGGAAGAACTTCGCCGAACGTGATTGTCTTGAGTGCTCCGATTTATCACTTCGCACTATTGACCATATGTAGTCTCCCATCATTGTGGCATCCCATCGTCCTTGATACCTACGTTCCATGGTAGCGATATCTTGATGAAATCGCTCCCCATGCTCCTCGCTGACAGCTCCGAGGTTGGAAGGGAAAAAGTCTAGATGTGAATGTAAAAAGTGCAGTTTCAAAGACATGCGACATCCCATGCACTTGAAAGCTTCGACAAGTTGTGAGACAAGAGTTTCGTAGTTTGGACTTCTCTTGTTACCAAGAAAGCCCTGGACAACACTTCGAATAGCGCTCCAGGCGTCCCGTTCAATGTCGCTCATTACAGCTTCGAGTTTATCGGATTCCAGCATCTTCTTAATCTCTGGTCCAACAAAAACGCCTGCTTTGACTTTTGCCTCAGACATCTTAGGAAACATGGACCTAATTTCTTGAAAAACTGGTCCTTCCGTACTTAATGCCTTCACAAACTGTTTGACAAGTCCCAGCTTTATATGGAGAGGAGGTAATAGAATCTTCTTGCGGTCCACCAAAGCAGGCCGGACAACATTCAACTTTCCTGGTTGCAAATCTTCCCTGGGAGGCCACGTTTTCCGTCTATAGTGCTCGTTGTCCGCCCTACTATTCCACAAGCATAAGAAACATGAATATTTCGTGTATCCACCTTGTAGTCCCAGCAAAAAACATATCATCTTCAAGTCACCACAGACATTCCACTTGAAACTGCTGTATTTGATGTTGTCAATGAGCTGTTTGACGTTTTCATAATTCTCCTTCTTGTGTACGGAGTGAGCAAGAGGAATTGATGGGTGTTTGTTGCCATTATGTAGTAGCACCGCTTTCAAACTCCTTACAGAGCTGTCTATGAATAAACGCCATTCGGAAGGCTTGTGTTCGAATCCGATAGCCGAAAATAACCCGTTTACATCCTTACAATAGCACATATCATTACTGGTATCAAAGAAGCTCTCAAACACGACATGTCGTTTTCGGTACACCGACACCTTACAGTCTCCTTTTAGCAAATTCCATTCTTTTAATCGAGATGTTAGTAGCTCAGCTCCAGACTTAGTTAGCCCTAGATCTCTGATCAGATCATCAAGTTCCTGTTTATTTGGATAGTGAGGTTCAGTGCTACACGTTGGACGATAGGCTTCATCTTGACCTTCAGTACTTGTAGCTGTTGAATCATCAGATGATATCTCCAACGCAGTTTCAATCTAAAAAAAGTTGAGGCAGTGAGTTAGTGGCAAAATATTTGAAGATAGGTTTATGATTATTGCTCAAAAAAATGTCCAAATTGATTTGTGCAACACACTGCTGAAATCACTAGATACATCGTACTTACATTTTCGGGAGGCTGCGGTACTGGTAGCTGCACATCATGAGAAACAGGCGCTCTGGATGACGGAATGTCAGGATAATGAAGAGATGTTCTTCCTTTTCCCTTCCTATACTTTGAAACATCGATCATGCAGAAGAAACAATCGTCATGATGATTGCTTTGCTCTCTCCATACTCGTGGAATTGCAAATGGCATTACTCTTCCTTTATTTCTAAGCCATCCTTCCAGGCTTGATCGGCACGTACCACATATGACATGCGGAGCCCATGGCTTATCCTGATCGCCCATTGGCATCCCAAAGTACAGTCGATAGGCTAACCAAGACTTATTCCCTCTCGTGATTTTATAAGAGACTTGCTTTCTGGTAATGTAATACCCACAAACGTAACAGAAATTGTTGGGAGAGTTCTTACAGGTCCTGTTTATGCTAGACATCGTAAAATTAAGAAAACATCAATATTAATATCCCAAGATGAATCCTGAGCAATGTTGAGGAAACTTTTCACAAAATATGAAGCAGTTATGAAGCGAAGGTAACGCTTGTTTTCTTATCACCTTTCCCATGATTGAAATTATACTTATTATGCTGCAAAACACTAAAGGTCATTGTACATCAACAACTTTGTTCACATCGCTCTTATTGGTGCTTGCTAAATAAACAAACAAACAAACAAAAAGCGCTGAATTAGCACAATGGTAGGAGCCTAGACGGGAAGCTTAGACATCTAGTCGGCTCAATATAAGTTTATGTTTGATCAGTTAACATTAGTATGCAGCGACCCGTTCAAGTTCAACTTTCTAAAGATTCATTGCTGCAAATCTGTTGTTTTTTCTTGCGTAATCAATTCTCCAGACCAAAATGAAGGCACCACAAAAATGCTAGGTACCAAAAATGCAAAGATAGCACTTGTGGAAGAACGAACGATGCTACAGAAAAACCAATAGCATATTTGGAATCAGCGCAAAAAACTGATTCAGAATCGACAATAAAAATGAGTCAAGCAAAACTTTTTTGAAATTTTGTTACATTGTGTAATCAGCATACCTTTTTGATGAGTCATCAGAGTTCCAGACTGGTAGTTAGTATTACAAGTTGTGTTGTATTGATTAATTGCACCAGTTATACTTTACAGAGTTTTAACACTGAACATGAATGGCTTTTGTATTGCTGTAGTATTATGCAATTTTCCAATTTTTGTTAAAATCAATTTATTAACATACAAAAGTAGTTGTTCAAGACATTAACCAATATGTGGATGAAACAGGCTGCATGGAGCAGACCAGAGTTCTTTCTTAATGGGAAGTTTCTAAAAGCCAACAATTAACCAAAGCTTGGTATTCAAATACATAATGCTACAGATAATCTGGATTTATGTACAGTCTAGGGTACTGCTGTATGTAACTGTGTTATTGTAGTATATGGTGTACCTGTGTATTTTCAAATCCAACAATGAAGTGAGTTGATCTTGGCAGATCAATTGGTTGTCTTAAGGTAAACGAAGTTAGTTTTGCAGTAGGTAGATGCATTATGGGATGAGCTGAATGATGCAACCTTTGCTTTTGCCTACTTAAAGATTGTATATATATTTTGTAATTGCAGTATGTGATGGAAACACTGAAGAGAGTTTAAAAAATTGCTAAACCATGGCTTCATATTCAGTCACCCACATGGCACACAGCTACCACTACTACCATTGTAAATGGTCAACTTTACCTTAGAACTTAGCAGAAATAAATTGATCCAGTTTTGAGCAATATAATGTTGAGCAATTCCACAAATAACTGATGCAACAATCAGATCAGTTAAGATTATCTCAAAGACAAAATTTTGACTTTGGATGATATTCTTTATGAAATATGGTTTAATAGGACTAGAACTTGTTTAAAGCCAATGTTTCTTTCTAAGGAGCCAAATTGTTTTGGAGGGTGCTATAGTTGGGTAACTGATGTAAGTAAAAGAAAACAAAAATTTAAGCTACACAGTACAATAAACTGAAGTTTCAATGTAACAAGGGTGATTCAACCCTTGTTACATAAACTTCAAATGACATTTAGATGTCAAAGAAACAAAGACATAGGGATATGATTTTTGGTAACTGATAACTGATATATCACAGAATGGTAACTGGAGCAACATGTTGAAAAATGAACTGAAAGTTATGTTAACTAATCAACACATTTTGTTCTTCAGTCAATACAGCAGATTACTGACAATGAATAACTTGATTAAAATAATTCAAAAATTCTTAGTACATGTATTAGAATTTTTTGAATTTTTTTTCACACAATTTTTTGAAGTAAGAAAGTGGACATTAAAAATGATGTTCAATTAATGTTTTAAGGTTAAACCTAGATATTTTTAATGTTAAGAGATGATGTCTTATCTATTATGACAAGTTCGTGAAAACTTTTTCATTTCCATCTTTTCTGTGATCACAAAGTCATTGAGAACTTCTGAAAGACAGATTGACCCTCCCAAAAATTGCACTTTCATGAACAGAATCCACATCACTTTTTGGTCAGCTGAATATGGGTTGTCCCATGGTGAAGAGGTTTTGGAGGAATTTGAATTGCCATAAACCACCATGCTTTTTTGTGATAGAACAACCATAATAAAATTTGTCTACATGGCCTCTACATTAATGTGTTTTTCAGTGCTAGTGCTAGGATTTATGATGTTGATGAAGGTTGATGGACCATCTGATGTAAAGATACATCTGATGTCAAGGGCCATCTCCTTCTGGAGTTCTTTGACTTAGGCAGTGATTGATGCTTTTAAAATCTCACACTTTGAAGCCTTTTTTAAAAGTATGAGACTTGTAGATGTCTTGTATATTTTGAGGTTTGTCATTTTCCCACAAGTTTTCAGATGTTATTTGCACTGAAGCAATCTCTTCTTTCAAAAAAAGGAATCTTAATGTTCAGACATGTCACTTCTACCACAGCAGCAAATGCAGTAGTGATTACAACTTTCCCCTCAAGATTTTGTGCCATGCAGATTTCTTTATTGTACCACCAACTCCATCTATTGCTTCTTTGCCACGAGCTGTACGAAAAAATTTCCAGTCCACTTCTTTTAAGCTTGAATGAAAAAATTCTGGCATTTCCAGATTTTATAGTGTGAAGCGATTTTTGAATTGGCTCCCTGTGCCATTACTTATAATATATATATATATATATATATATATATATATATATATATATATAAAATTTGGAGTCTAAAATTGCTTTGTTGAATGTGATCACAGAATATTTATTGTGTTGCAGCTTTTTATGCACAGTAGCCCATGGCATGGAACCACTCTTTGTATTGATACTTGTTGTATTAGTTAGTCACCCCATGTGTAAGTTAGTGAGTGGACATTGCCCCATTTTGCTCTTTAACATAAAAAACTCAACAGATTTCAGAGATCAGGTGATTGCCCATTACAATGAATGAAAAAATTAGATTGTATGGGTGCTGGTAGATGGAGTCTGTTGGTGTGTCTTATGTTATGTGTTATATTTATGCATTAGGTTCAATCAATACATCAAAAACGAGCAGCTAACTGAACGACATTTTTTATTGGAATGGCAAAACTGACATGCGCAGACATAACAAACCAAACCCATTACAAACAATACCGAATCAAATTATACAATAACAATCAGTCTCAATGTCATGTAAAATACAGAACACTACACTTTTCCCCTCTTTAAAATGCTTAACAGGATATCTATTGTATATTTTCAAACCAAACTATCAATAAATCAAAATTGAACTTAATATTACTTCCTGGTAATAATATTGTCAATGTCCTTAAAAATCAAAACTAACACAACTTAATTGTTCACATTGACTCAATTAGTCTCTTTGGTCTTTTAAGTTCACGTCTTGGATAATGCATTTCTACTACTTTGGGTGTAATCTGAGTAGTAGTTTCTTTTGGTTTACAAGTAGGTGTTTCCACATGATCTGTGCACTCATTTGTACTATTACTCGCATTCACTGAATCCATAACAGATTGTAAAGCTATAGGTTCAGGTGTTTGTTGCACTATGGTTACATCACTTATATTTGGTTCTTTAACAATATCAGGTTCATTCGACATAGATTCAGGATGACATGGTCGAATTTGATCTATGTGTCTTTTCCATTGCATATCTCCAACTTGAATTTTATAAGTAACTGGACCTAGTTTTCGAATAACAAGTCCACAAACCCATATTGGTTTTCTAGTTGTTGTACGATAACCGTGTACCATTACAATGCCACCAATTTCAACAGTTTGACTTTTGTTGACATCATATTGCATACGCTGTCTAACAGACTGTTCCAGATTTGGTCAAATCAAATCTAGACGTGTTCTAAGCTTTCGTCCTAGAAACAATTCAGCAGGAGTAACTTTTGTAAGAGTATGTGGTGTCGTATGATACGACAGAAGAAATGAAGCCAACTTTTGGTTCAATGTGCCACATTCATTTTGCAAATTTTTCATTCCAGTTTTAAAAGTTCTAACTGCACGCTCGGCTTCTCTATTTGAACTTGGATGATAAGGTGCAGTTTTGATATGACGGACACCATTGTTTTTGAGAAACAATTCAAATTCAGCAGCAGTAAACTGAGGTCCATTGTCTGAGATGACTTCTGTCGGAAGACCATATGATGAAAACATGTAACGAAGTGCATTTATTGTACTTTCAGCACTTGTAGAAGACATACGCACAACATCCAACCATTTCGAATGAGCATCAATCACCATCAAGAACATTTCATTTAAGAAAGGTCCTGCATAATCAATATGCACTCTCTCCCAAGGTTTGTTTGGCCATAGTCATGGGTTTGAACGTTGCTTTCTACATCCATCACACTTTAAAACTTTGTTCTCAATATCCAAATCCAAGTTTGGCCACCACACATATAGTCTAGCTAAAGCTTTCATCTGAACAATTCCGGGATGATTTGTGTGTAACTCCTCTAATATTTTATCGCGATAACTATCAGGAATAATTACACGGATACCACGAAGCAGACATCCTTCTTCCACAGTCAATTCATCATGAACACGACTAAAAGCAAGTAACTCCTGTTCCAATGTATCATTAGGCCATCCGTTTTGAACAAAATGTATTACACGTGACAAAACTATATCGTGTAAAGTTGCTTTTGCAATCTGAGAACTGGTAATTGGTAATTTATTTAACTGTAATTTATTCACTTGCATAGCTTCTCGGTCAGTATCTTCATTATCAATCATGCTGATTGGAAAACGTGATAATGAATTTGATTTCCATGACATAATGAGTATTTTGAATATATTTCAATGTATTAACATCATCAGCAGCAAAATATTTTTAATAATATTATTTATTCCTACGAATAAAAAGAAAACAATCTTGTATAAGCAATATCAATTCAGAAAATACAGTTTATAGATTGCGACCAATAAAATTGATTACAACGTGATAATGTGTCAGCATTTCCATTTCGAGAAGTAGAACGATATCTAATGTCAAATTGGTATGAAGATAATTGTATAGCCCATCTCTGTAATCTTGATGTAGCTAATACTGGCACACCTCTCTTTGGTCCCAATATCATAGAGGTTTATGATCAGTAGTTTCGTCCAACACATGCTAGCATGTAAAACGGACGTTAAACCGAATATGATGTTGATGATGATAATAATGTAAAACATCGACCATACAAGTATTGATGAAATTTACGCACACCATACATAATCGCCAGAGCTTCCTTCTCGATCTGTGAATAGTTACATTCTGAAGAATTTAAAGTTCAAGATGCATAGGCAATTGGTCGATCATCACCATCAATATTGTGAGAAATAACTGCTCCAAGACCATATGCGGATGCATCAACTGCTAGTGTAACCTCCTTTTTGGGATCATAATGAATCAGCACTTTAGAAGAAACAAGTAACTCTTTAATTCGAACACATGCATTGTGACAATCTTCTGACCAATCCCAAGTTGTTTTATCCTTTAACAACATAGTAAGTGGTTGAACCACCGTAGACATGTCAGGAATAAACTTTCTGTAGTAATTTACAATTCCAAGCCAAGATTGTAATTCTTTTTTGTTCTGTGGTTCTTTCAGTCCAACAATAGCTTCAATTTTACGCGGTGATGGTTGAATTCCATCCTTATTTACCACAAAAGCAAAATATTCAACCTCTTCTTTCATGAAATAACATTTGGCTTTATTTAATTTGATTCCATAATCATTCAAACGTTTTAAAGTAGCATTAAGATTTTGTTGATGTTCAGCATCGTTACGTCCAGTGACAAGGACATCATCAAGGATACAACCAACACCATCCAATCCTTGTAATACAGTTTCCATGGTACGTTGGAACACTGCAGGAGCAGATGCAATGCCAAATGGAAGTCTTGTATATTGGTACAAGCCAAGGTGAGTGTTAATAGTAACATATTTCCTAGATTCCTCATCAAGTAGTACTTGATTATAAGCCTGAGTCAAATCTAATTTGGAAAATTTCTGACCACCATTAAGCTTTGTGAAAAGTTCCTCACTTGTAGGTAAAGGGTATTCAGGGACATCCAACACTGGGTTTATGGTAACCTTGAAATCGCCA
>RDPX01000084.1:494039-521870 GCA_003991215.1 Morbakka virulenta
GTTCCTTTCTGGTCACCATAAATACGGGTTTTGGGACACTTCCTGTGAATATGACTAGTCTGTTTACAATTATTACACTCAGTGTTCTTACAATAACATCTGTCTGGTGTATGATTAACTTTACCACAACGAAAACACTCCTTCGAAGCGTGAAATTTGTTTACATGCTCAACAGCATCGCCTTTCAGTTTATGAGCTTCGCTCTCAGCCAATTCCATACTGACAGCAATGTCCTTGGCTTTAGACATGGTTAAATCCGACTCAGTCAATAGTTTTCGTTGAGTCACGACCGAAGGTAAACCAGACACAAATCGATCTCTCAATGCATCATCCAGGAAAGCTCCAAAATTACAATGCTCACTCAAACGGTGTAGTTCAGCAATATACTGACTAATTGTTTCATTGGTAGCCTGATTACGTTGGTAAAATTTGAAACGTTCGGCAATTACTAAAGGCTTTGGCATTAAATGTCCCGATACAAGTGTTTTCAGTTCTGCATATGTTTTCGTTGCTGGTTTTGCAGGAGTCATTAAGTTTCTTATTAAACTGTACAATTTCTGTCCCACTATGGTTAGGAATATAGAACTTTTCTTGTCCTCATCATTGATACCATTTGCAAGAAAGTACTGTTCAATTCTTTCTGTGTACTATCCCAGTTCATTTCAAAATCAAAACATTCGATTTTGCCAAAAACCACCATTTTTTTTCTCTTGTGTAACACATGTTTACAGTGGAAGTTTTTGAAATCGCAAACAGTAAGACAACAAATAGTTCAATAGCCACCGTTTTAACAGTTTGTGAATATTATCACTATGATAAACAAAACATATCGTTCACAAAATAACTATGAAGCACCAATATCCTCATCGCCACTTATATTTATGCATTAGGTTCAATAAATACATCAAAAACGAGCAGCTAACTGAATGGCATTTTTTATTGGAATGGCAAAACTGACATGTGCAGACATAACAAACCAAACCCATTACAAACAATACCGAATCAAATTATACAATAACAATCGGTCTCAATGTCATGTAAAATACATGAACACTACATTATGGACTTGAATTTGATTTTATTGTATATTGTGTATAAATGTAAATATATAGATAACGATTTTATTTTATTTTTTAACTATTTTAATTTTCATACAGGACACACACTGGTAGCAGTTATTTATTTAACTGAAGTGTATATATATCTTGTTTAAACATTTTCAATAATAATAATAATAATAATAATAGTAATAATAATAATAATAATAATAATAATATGAACTGTTGAGGGACTTATGGTGAAGAAATTGAAATGGTGGAGACATTCTGTTACTTTGGTGACACCATAAATGCCAGTGGAGGGGTGGATGCAAGTGTGACTGCAAGGGTGAGGAGTGGATGGAGTAAGTTCTATGAACTATTGTCACTGCTAACCAGTAGAGTTCTATCTTTTCCAACCAAAGGCAGTGTTTAGTAGGCATGTGTACAGAGTGTTATGATGTATGGCAGCAAAACATGGCGAGTGAAAGCTGAAGATCTGAGCTGCATGGAAAGAAATGACATGAGAATGATTCAGTGGATGAATAATGTAACCCCGAAGGACAGGCTAAGCTCCATGGATCTCAGGAAAAGATTAAAGTTGGATAGCATCAGTGAGTGCATGCAAAAAAGACAGCTTCATTGGTTTGGTCACGTGGAGAGAAAATATGACAATGATTGGGTGAAGAAATGCATATCAATGAAAGTGGAAGGTGCTGTTATGAAAGGGAGACCAAAGAAAACATGGGAGGAAGTAATCAAATTGAATTTGAAGCAACAAGGTGTCACCAAAGATGTAGTAAAGGACATACTGGCCTGGAAGTCCATTTTATTGAACCACCCAACACATGCCAGCATGTAAAATGGACATAAAACCAAATATGATGATGATGATGATGATGATGATGATGATGATGATGATGCAAATGTACATTGTGGTCTTTCTTTGAGATAAGAATGTTGGGGAGGGGGATCTAAGTGAAGCAAATTTTGATTTCCCAATTTTGAATCAGTATGACCCTCTTTGAATTGTTTGTATGCTTACATTGATGAAAGTCAACATCAATGTTTTCTTTTGCAATTTTCTCTGGCAATTGTGTTGAATTTTAAATTTTGTTGCTCTCATAAAAGTCTTTAGCAGTACTGCCAAGTTCGGAAAGCTAAGAAAGCTTTTTGTTGGCTTTTTTCTTCTTGTAAGAAAGTACCAGTTAGTTTCTTGAGAACTGCTTTTTTGTAGGGGTTGATGATAAAGCATTTGTTACTCTTTCCACTTCTTTTCCATATGACTGACTGTTGCCTAAAGCTGACGAGAGGCTACTTTGCCCATGATTTAGCCATTCTTCCTTTACTTTTCAGGTATTCTTCTGCTTTCCTCTTCTGATCCCATTTGCCAGATCTTTTGTTATTGTGCTTTATTTTGGACCCCTGTAGTCTCTCATCTTTTCAGCTACAGATTTTGTAGGCATTCTGGAAATAGAAATGTTGTAGATATATTGGTGGTGTACCTTTAATAATTAATAAAATCATTTATAATGAGTTTGGTTTATATCTTTTTGTAGCATTACAGTTGCATAACCTTGAAAATTGTTTTACACTATTTCATAACCTTCTGTTATTTTTCAATATACCTAAGATGTATAACAAACATTGACAACGTTTTCTAGAAATTCAAAGAAATTTGCGTTCTCTTTGTTGTATAAGCAAGTAATGAACCACATGATGACAGAATTTGAAAAAATTAATCCACACTATGTCAGTAACTATCTATGTTGCATCAGTTACCACCTCCATGCTCTGTCAATTACCATCAAAAGTCTACCAAAATATTTTTTCTTTGGAATTGGTCCTCCCATTATATAAAAGATGTCAATATCTAGAACTTTTAAGGAAGTAGACCGTATTCTCTGATTATCAATGATGTGAGAAAACTTCAGATTTTTTTTTGGTAACTGATGCAGCAATATTTATAATAAAAAGAAGAATAAAAAAATGCTCAGTGGTTATTTGTTTGAAATTTAAATACATACAGCTTTCTTAAATCATAATTATAAATATTCTTTCTTTTTTTGAAACAATTTTGCTTACCTGGAGATATATTAACTGGTCTAAAAATGCTTAAAAGGAGGTGTGTACCATGTAGTCTGAAGTCAACTGATGAGCAACTGATTCAAAATGGGTGCCAGTAATGTAACATGCATAATCCACAAAAAATCAATGCTGTACTTTATGATCCAATACCAGTGATAAACTGGAATAAAAACTTTTTTCCATATGTTGACATTTTTTTGGAATTCCAACATTGCAATTAAGAGTGACATCATTGGTAGTTTATGACCTTTTCCATGAAACTAAATGGTTTAAAAAGTACCCAGTCCAGTTTATCACATTTATAGAGACATTTAACTCTAGAAAAAGACACTTTTCAACCACCAAACACTTCAAGGGAATCTGCACCCCTGATGGCAAGGAAGATATTTAAGGAGCATCAAGGACAGGCACCAGCTATAACATATGATAAATTGAAGGATCTCTTAAAAAATTATGAGATTAGACCATATATCCTTGATACCCAAAGTTATACTGAAGGGAACAGAGCCAATCAAAGCCACAATTTTGAAAGTGCTTCATGCAACTGTTGCAATTAAACATTCTAAGACTCAGTGGTTCTCATAACAAAAAGCCCAGGATTACCATCTATGCTTGTCAGAAAACAAAAGCCTTTGGGGTACTAGAAGAATATGTTTTGGCTAAATTTCTGCTTACATACCATACATTTTCCTGCAGAACATGCAAGCAATTATACACTTATTTACACTGATTTTTTGTATACAAGTGAGTTTAGGGCACTCCAGGTCAATGATCTGGTCAAACTACAATTGTGCTATAGTCAGATGAATTTGCAAAGTATGTTTAAAACACCACAACAGTTTGGAATGTCTACTAATAAGACTTGAATAATAGACACCCTATCTCTATTGCATTACTATCAGTTTGATGATTTCCTCATTTTATGAGGTGAGGAATTGTAGTTACATTCACAGCATCACAGAGCCTGAAGTTGCACAAAGCTTTGGTGAAGGAAAACCCAGAAAGACATGGTGAGATACTGTTAAGAAAGATCAAAGGTTGTTCTGGATGATAAAAAATAACCCAGATGACAGAGTCGATATGAGGAAATGCCTCAGAACTTTAATAAGGCCAGTTAAGTGCACTCTGAGTGGAGAAGACACATAACATGAGCAATAATGATGATCAGATTTTAAGGCTAAAGTGACCAACTTAATATTATTTCCATGATTTGATTGTGAAACTATTGCAAAGTTACAACAACTATTTGAAAAGACCTATGCTAGCCACATCACAAAGGAACTTTCATTTCAGTTTGATGGGTAATATAATGTCCCTATTAAATATGTAAAGAATACTTATATCTGATACTTTATGAATTTAAATCAATTTTCAAAAATCGTTGTGAAAAATAGTCATTTGTTATTTTGGTGATATCAAATTTTGGTTGAAAGTGAAAAATGATGTCAATTACTTAATATTCATCAACATGAAAAAACACTCTTTGTTCTTGATTTGATTCTACTGGTATGACCAATGGATTGTAGCATTAACATTTCAATTAGGTTAGGCCATTGCTCTGAAGGATTCCCAGACTGTCAGTATGTGCATGTCAGTGCATGGGCAGTTACAGCAATGAGGTATGATAACAGTTTTAATTTTTAAGTTCCCCCGAGTTAAAATTTTTAAAATTTATGCAGGCAGCAGAACTGGTTTTCATTGAAGTCACTTTCAACTCGGGTGTCTCCACCTCGGCTTCCAGTTTCACCTGCACAGCCACTGTTTGAAGGCTGTATTGGTAATTTTCAATGCCAGGGGGTAAATAATGATTCTGTCCAACTAATCTTTTCAGTAGTCCAGCGAATCTTGTACTTCACTATCCAGATTTCCTCTGGTATGATGTTGCAATCCTTCTGCAAATGATCAACATCCCATATATTAAATTGAATTATATTGGATTATAATTATAATTATATTGGATTAATGTACAAAGTAGCCCCATAACAATTCTTCTCGAAACAGCTAACACAATTCTTTCTTAAACAGGTACGTCTTTACAACACAACTATTTTCAAATTCATCCTGAAACAGAAATGTCTTTTAAACACAGCAGTAGTCCAAAAGTTCACATTCAGCTTGCAATGCATTGACATCAGTAATGATCCACGCAGCACTTACTACACATAAAGAGAAACAATGGATATATCACATGTGTTAATCACAAGTCCCACTGAACTGAATTATGTTTGTGAGAGAGAAAAGAAAAAAACACTAACAAAAACCAAAAATGAATAGCTTTAACAAGCACATTGGGTTACATGCAAACTTAACTCACAAATCTGTTTTCAGAACAAAAGATCTCTTTAGGGGATGATCCTTTTCTATCAGTGGAGTTTGTGCTAACATATTTAATTGAAGTTTACTCTCTCTTCTTTTCATAAAAAATTCTTTAAAAAATGTAAAATTCCAAATAATGAAATTCTCTATTTCATAATAGGAAGAAGCTTGATTACATCGCCATGCAATGAAGATGGAGAATATTCCAGCCCTTTTATCCATACAGATATACCAGGACCAGTTTCTAAAGTAAGTTTATGGACAGGGACAAAAATTCCCCTAGTTGGTCTTTTTAGGGAAAAGTAAAGAGAATGTGTTTTTGAATATCTTACTTTGAAACTTAATTAAAACCCATTTTGGATAGTTGATCATGACACACAAGTAGTAGTGTTCCATAAAAACATATTATTCCCTGTCAGTTTCCATCAACAATTTAGTCTAAACTGGCAAAATAATAACTAATAGATAAAGTGTTTAGTGACCATTTCGTGCTATTACAAAAGCTCCAGAAACCCCTTAAGACAGCAACAGGAACATGTGTCAACCTGAAATAACATATAGCCTGCTTTCTTTTTGTACTGACACGTTTTGGGGGGTGGGTGAGAGGGTAGAGTATAATGGGACTTTTATGATGTTTGTTGGATATCTGAGAATTTTTCAGGCAATAAGAAAGCATGGTTAGTGATTTCAACAAGAAACACGTATGATTTCCCCATTCCATATACTGCAGTTCTTATATTAAGGCATGACACTATTTAGCATTGGAAATTTGAAAAGTTTTATATTAAGATGGGTGTGGATATGCTTAATACTTTTATGCTGGAAGCCAGCTAATTTTTTAGAAATTGAAGCTTGTATAGTTCACGTCTTTTCTTTAACAGCTTTAATCCATTTAAAGGCTTAAAAATCTGACATAATTTATAGCATTTTATGCTTATTTTTTCTCGTTTCGAGAAGCATTCTCTAATTGTTGAAGCAACTACTGAAACAATATTATATATATACTAGCAAAAGAACCCGGCGTTGCCTTGGTAAAAAAAGTGCAATTTAGTGGGCTAAAAAGGCTCTATCAAGATAATTGTAAAGTATTGCTTGATTAGAAATGTGATGGTGGACCATTTCAGTTCAAAGAGCTGTAACTACCTTGACGCGTGGGGTGTGGTATAGAAATAATAGGTAATTTAAACTTTGATATAACGAAAGATAATGTTAGAACTTCAAATAAAATATGCTATGGCAATACATTGGCAAAAAAAAAAAGAAGTTAAAAAAAAAACAGAAAAAGAAAGTCCTTCCTGGCAGGGAATCCAACCCTGCTCTCCTGTGTGACAGGTGGGGATACTCACCACTATACTACCAAAAACTTGTACGGTCAAGGAGATTACTTTCTAATAAATAGACTTTCTTAATTTCAAAAAAAGTTTTAATATCGTTTTATTTTTGTTTTGGAATTTATTTATTAAAAATAATCTTGAAATTTTTATATTTTTAATTTTATTCAAATTTTGACTGGAGGCGTCCTTCACCTTGAAAATGGGATTGCCGCCCCCTAACGCTCCAGAATATGACCTTCGCGGTCAGCCTTTTATATCTCAGATCCTCCCCCGGATAAGGATAGACTCACACTCCAAATTTCAACTTCCTAGGTTCAGTAGTTTTCTCATAAATTTACTTCAAACATATAAACGAACATACTCACTTTTATATGCAAAGAGATATAACATGATTTATTTTTGAATCCATATTTAGATATGTGGTGTCACTTTCTCTTTCCCTCCTCTGCTCCCTTTCTCCTTTTCTCCTCTCATACACATTCCCTTCCGTGCTCTCATCTCTCCCTCGCTTTCCCCGTAACGCACTTTCTCCTTCACTCTTTCCTGTCCATTCTTTGTCTTTTTCGTTCTCTTCCCCCCACTTTTTCATTTATTTTCTTTCAACCCCATTTTCCTTTTTTCACTCACTCACTCACTCACTCACTCACTCACTCACTCACTCACTCACACGCATATAGTTTCTAGCACTAATCCTGAAGGATAATATAATATTAGATTTTAGTCTCGTATCTCTTCTTATTCCTTGGTGCCATTAATGTTTATTGTTCATTAGATGACAGTTTTGACAAGGAAATTTACAGAATTATGTCATAATTGACCCCTTCTTGATCGTTAAAGCTGGCCCTGCTGCCATTTAGTGCAGTCATTTTATGGGATAAAATTTCTGACACCTGTATTTGGTTTAATCTTCATCACACAGATTTGTGTTGTTGGATTTGCTTGTAATCTCACTGCCAACGTACTATCTTTGATCTTGCTGTTTTCAATGCCAATTAAATGTTTCAGTTTCTTTTATTATTTTTTTACCCAAGAAACAAATCAACGAGTTGTCGCAGTTTCATGTAAGTTATAACATGGGAAATTCTATTCGTTAATGGTATATCTAACGTATTAAAAAATTATTGGTAAAAAAAGCTTAATACTGTGCTGTGTTTTAGTATTTTATATTATAAAGGTGGGTCAAAAATACTCCCAGTTTTTTTTAAATGAACCATTATCATCACCTGAGCTTTATCAGATGTCAGAATGGAGCGGGCCGTAGAATCACCTTCTTACTTCTTAACATAGTCGGTCTTTCTCTTGATAAAAATGACCAGGTTTTGAAAGAGGGCATGAAAGCCTCCCTTCTTGAAGTCTGTTGACTGTTTCATGAGCTATGTCATGACAGCAGGCTAAGTTTCCTTACACTGACATATTTGCCATGCAACCCCGCTTCCATAGAAACCATCAAGAGAAGGTGGCGTGTCTTTGGTATTGTTCAAGAGGCTCAGTAACCACCGTTGACGTTGTCCCTTCGGTTTTGGTTGTTAACTTTCTCTTCCAACGGTACACATTTTAGCAATCTCAAATGACTCAACAGTGTTATAAGTACTTACATTTCTGCCAACTCCGCAAGGATTATGCGCCTATTAGAACACTTGCGTTGCTTTATTGACAGCGTTTACAGAAGTGAACAGACATCCGAAACCTGGTTTAATTGCAACGTCTGCAGCTTTTACCTTTTCATCATTTAGGCGATAGATCTACCCGTTTGCATTGCTATAGTGAAAAGTGGATTGTGGAATTAAATTGGGGAAGTACATGTGTAAATGTTGAGAGTAAAAAATATAAAAGGGCATTAATTAAATGTATTTTTACAGTTTTAATTTAATGCTATAGTGAGTTAAATAGTTGAATAATTTTGTGCAGTACTACTTTTCTGTGCAAGAGTTTTGGTAAACAAACATTATACTGGTCACGGTTTAAGATTACTGTGATTAAGTACATAAGACAGCAACAAAACATTAAGCAAAAATATTGGGGCCGTTCTTTGCTCTATATAAATAAGAGGTATAAACTACCTTAAATGCATTTGCCTAGGTATATGTGTAGTAGTTATATGTCATATTTTATATGCTGTTTTCAAAGTGAGATTGGACACAGGGTTTGAACTTATAATTAGAGCTTTTGTTGGTCTGAATGGGTTGCCACGAGGTATTACATTCTTCTGATAATCCAGCAAATGAAGCAAAGTCTTGCAGTGTATGAACCAGAGTGATTAGGATCCATATACGCACGTACTCGTTATAAATGTTGACTTCGTTTTGTTTGACACGGTACGCGCAGTTAAAATAGTGTTGCTTATTTTACAGACATATTCAACAAAAGGATGGTTAAAATGAGTACAGACGAAGCAGGGATAAACTAGAATCAAAAGGATGGTCATACCATTTGAGAATAAATTATCGTTTTATTCACCAGATCTCACTCACTGTAAGTTAAATTCCTTCGTCACCTTCCCTGAACTCAAATAGTAAGACCTGTCTGTAACACAGACATCCGTAACTACAGTGATTGCCCAAGGCAAGTCGAGGGAAACTGCGGTAGAGGTTACTGATTTGTTTCAACATCAGGTGTCTTCCCCAATTTTCGTCGAAATATTAATTGTTGACAAAGGGTTCCAACTAGAACTTATTCCCAACAGAATGATGCCAAGTTAATGGTATTTTTTGAGTTCAAGATGTATTGATATCGCTGGATACAGAACGGATGCCATTACCACTTGGTGTCTTACCCCAAAATGCCACTAACCTGCAGAATTAGCATCGCTACACCGATTTCAAGGAAACATAGAAATGGATTAATTGTTGTGGAAAATGACCTACGACTGTTCCTGGCTTTTATTAAAAGCCTAGGCCCCAATTAAAGAAAGAGGGTAATTGTAATTATACAATAGTCAGTGCCACTACCATGTGCTAGCAGTATGGGTAACATAGGGTGGGTAGTCCCAAACAAGTCTATTTGTGCTTTACTCTTAAACTTATAGCGTATTCTGTTATGCGTTTAATTTTAGGCGGGAGAGGACTTGCATTTTGTTGTGGATTATGAAAAAAGCAAAGGAAACTACATTGCTGACGTGGATGGGAATGTATTTCTGGATGTTAATCAACAAAATTCTGCATTACCATTAGGTGTGTAGTTTTCCAGATAGGTATATATATATATATAACATAGGAATAGCAAGAATAAGATAGAAAAGAATTGGAATAATATGATTAGATTTTATGTGGAATGGTTTTTAAAAGACTAAGAATTTAAGAGTTTTATCGCCGGTTGTATAATAGATCAATTAGCATTGAAAGAAGACTAATAATGTGTTATTGGTTTTTCTTGTTAAGCAACTATACACTTGGAGCAAAGTAGGGATTTTTTTAAGAACGTCGATCTGTCATGAAAATAATGATAGATAGGGTTGATCTCCCGTTCCCAGAGAATATGAAATAAGGAGTCCTGTTGCAGGCAGATTTATGTCAAGTGTAATATGTAATATAGGAAAGTGGCGCAGGAAACAGCACCAGGGTTTCCTTGCAAAACGAGTTGACTGATCTGTTATATTAATAAGGATAATCCAGATTGCTTGTAGGACCCATGAGGGACTTGAAAGATCGGGGTTTTTTGCTATCAAGATATTGCATTTTCAAAAATTTAGTATCCAACTTCCTTGAAAGTGTTGAATTTTTAAGTTTAAGGCAGAACCAGGCAGTTGAATTGTTTTGAATTTGTAGTTAAATTGTGATTTGAAAAGTGGTCAATTAAGGCTTGCTTGTGGTAGGAAGTAGATAATTTTTGTAAGAAAAATGTAATAAACAGGACTATGCATGCCGTTGTTAGGACAGCGTATTATTTTTTGAAGTTAGTCATAGCGTTATTTCTAAGATTTGGATTCCGCTCTGATAAATGCAAAGGTTCTTCATGACAGTTATTTTGGGTGTTTTGTTTGTTATATTCGTCTTTCTTCAGGATACAACAATAATGCAGTCCTCAAAGCTGTGCAGTCTAAGGAGCATCTAGTATGTTGCGTGTAGTAACACTGATTTTTGACCTTCCCTTTTTTCAGGTCTTTTTTTTTTTCTCTACCTTTTAATAAAACTGTCTTTCGTTCTCCTTTACCTCTTAGTCCCATTTCCTTTCCCAGTTGTCTTTTACTTCCTTATCTTCTTAAAACCTAATTCATCTTATTCCTTGGCTTTTTACCCCAGTTTGATATTTTGTTACTCGTATTTTTCCATTTTGTTATTCGTAATACTACTTGTCATAACCTGTCACTAAGTTCCTTTGCCATCATTTTCTTTCTCTTTGGGACCGTGTACGTCCTGCCCTCCGACTTCCTTTAATTAAATGCATTTGTTTTCCGATCCACTATAAATGGCTTCTTTGTGAGCATATTTTTAATGATTTTTAGATGATAAATCGATTATTTAGGGAACAAATTTGTGTCGTTTGACCTCTATTCAAACTCGATACTTTAATTTTTGCACAACTGATTGGATTATCGATTGTGGTCAAAACCGTTTTGAATAATGTTAACATCATTGCAAATTTTTAGTAGATTCCACTGGAAAATTTAGCTCTAATGTACGTGTTTTTTGTGTGTGAGCTCGTGCTTGTGTGTGTGTGTGTGTGTGTGAAGATGGGTGGGGGTGGGGGTGCTGAACTTCTGCGAGTTGTATATAATTCGGAATTCTTTTCGGGTGGGTTCTGTTATCGATATTTGGTGTCTTCAAAATCGTGACAGATTTGATACACCTAGCACCTTTGCCCCGTAGCTCACACACTGTTTATACAATGTTTTACTAATTCGTTAGTGTAATTCAAAGCTTTTTTGCGAACAGAGTTTTTACTTTAAATTTTCACAGATTTTATATACAAATTTTTTGAAATCAATGTGCAAAGCGTAATTCAGCACAAGATAACAGAAGTAGGTAAAATGAATTTTCGTCGAAAAAACTTTCAAAAGTAAACAATGTGACAATTAGCTTACGCATGAAGTATGTACTGCCTTATTCCACATGCTTTTCCACAGGTTTTTTTTTAAATTAGCTAGTGAAGTTCAGTAGCAAATCGTTTTTGATTAAATGTGAATTAAGTCCATAAACTGATTTTGATGTTAAAAAAGTAGTGTATAAAAGAAAAACAGTCAAAAAATCGAAAGTTACAAAGCGGGATTTTAACATTTGCCTTAATCACCCTTAACTCCAACAGTCAAACTTATGGAGTTGCTTTTTAAACCAGTTTGCTTTGACATGATCATTGAAATTTAACGATTAGAAATGCTTATTTTTAATCTTGGAACAAAAATATAATTTCATGACAGTGCCTTTGCTTAATTTCTTGACTTCGCTTGTTGGTTCGTCGTATATTGCTTGACAAAAAAGTTATGACAGCTTAAATTCTATATATATTTGTTATTGGGCAGTACATTTTTGTGTTGTGACGTTTTTGTACTGTCCAGAAGGTTTGCATGATGCAAAAGGTTTATCCCTTGACAGCATAGTGAGAAAGTGCCAACGCAATAGATTAAGACGTTAAGACAATTAAAGAGTGCATCTTAATTTTGCAATAGTAAAGGTATTTATTTATCATGTATTCAAAGCTGTGAAATGTCTCTTCAAAGAAACTGCTGATTCCTTGATTTAATAATCTCACACACATTTACCAGACTTTAAAGAATAATTTTAGAAGAGTAAAAATAGCACTATAAATAATTGTTTATTTATACGTACAGAGTAATTGTAGTACACATGCATGTTTAATGGCAGCTTTCTTTACATAAGTAAAATGTTACAATGCAGCGTTTGCAGTTTTCCCCCGTCAAGGCTGATAAATGACGATGAGAAAACAAATGCGGTTCTACGAATAAAAAGGCACAAGACATTGGCAGTGACTGCGGTTGTTTATTAATAAAGTAGACTGGTTGACAAAGATAAACACACAAAATAAACACACCCTGGGTTAAAACCTATCACGTATTTTAAAAGCTTTGATTCTCATACAAAGAAGTATTTATACAAAAATCTTAAATTATCTTTGTAAAAGATTTATAATTGAAAACTTCCAATACTTTAGTATAGATCATTTTCGTTTTTATCTCATACGTTTGGCTGGTGCACATTTTAACCAAGAATCGAAAAAAATCAAAAATTTATATTGACTCGTATTAATAATCAAACATTTTTGCTCATGTTGAACATTTCCTGCTTCTAAATTACATTTTACATTTCGAAAAATTCTTTGCCGTCTGCAGACGCCTTTCCACCACAGGTATAATTTTGTACCAATATTAGTGCCGGTGTGATAACGATTCCTTTTTTCCAGACGCCTCAGGTTTGATTTATGAAATGAAATGGTTCGTGCCAAGGGTTTTGGGACATAGTTGGTTAATCTCATTCATTTGAAATGGGATTGTGAAAATATTTACCAAACATTCCTTTGTTCCTCTGTTATAACCCAGCATCCTTTTATGAACTGTGAATGCAGTGAAAGTTTAGATTTAACACAATTCAGAGTAATCTTTCTGCACGACAGGTCTTGAAGACTTTAAGCCTTACAGTTTTCATTGCCTCGCGCTATCAAAGAAAAAGGATTCTTGAATGTCGCTTAGCATTCGATGTGATGCAAGTTCTTTACGTGGTTGTTTGGTTTGTGCTTTGGTATATTTTAGAATCCTTTATCGTTACCTAGAAGGTTAACGAAGGTCTCTGCTGAGTTGATGGATGAAGAGGTCAAAATTTTAATGATATCTTCACGGAGCTGCTGATATTTCCTAACCTTCTAAATGAAATGGAGGGTCATTGTGGGATATCTGTTTACGCCGGTGGATTTTAGAATTTTTGCCTCCAAAAATTGCAAGGGCAAGTACTGTACTGCTTCTACGTCTACTGCAATGTCGTTTTCTTTTGGCTTGGGCCAAACAGATACACTGCAGCAGTTTTCCAGCAAATGGTGGTGCCTTGTGTGTGTAAGTAGGCGCAGGCTTGTTTTCTTGCAGCTAAGCACATTGCAGTCCAAATATTTGTTAAGGGAGTTTACTGTATATAACTTTATATTGTAAAGTGTGATAGATGTTGGATGCTCTAGAAGCCAATTTGATAGTCTCTTATTTGTAATTTGTTTATAATGATTCAATTACGTTCAAATGATATTCCTTTAAACAAGACATATCTTCGAAATCAGCATATTTTCAGTGTTTCGCCTTCTGATTTTGGTGCCTCCGTTATAAAATTATCTGGGCCAAGTTCCCCAAGGCACTTTCTTGAATAGACTTTGCATTTTTACCTTGTGGATTATTGGTGTGCAATGTAATATAAAGAACAAGCTGTTAAGGGCCTCAGTTGAACGCCGTTCTTTATAAATTTTTTACAAAATGGCTTGATAAGCCCAGGATTAAAATCTTTGAGATTTAGTTCATCACTTTGACACTGGACCTTAAAGCATTTGCCTTGGTATCACATCTCCATTTTCGTTGCCCATGAACTTGTTCTTTACCATTGAAAATGGATATTAACGGTTTGTGATCGGCAGCCACTATGACAGCACCATGCAAGCATTGTCGGAATCTCTGCAGCGCATATCCGCTTTCCTTAAACCTTTAATGAATTTCCCAAAGTATTTCTTGTGTGGTGACCTTTTAAAATGATGTCATCCATTTTTAATTGTTGGAAACAAGATATCCTTTTTGAGAAATATGGTGGGAGGGTAGAATTTATTTGTATCATACGAAGGAAACAGCAGGGTTTGGTTTATATGCCTGTACATCTTCAAATTTTAAGAGCTGGTCTTACACTACTTCTTTGGTATCCTTTTTTCCATAGCAGAGTTTTTTTCCTGGTTTGAAGTCAGTCCTACTTCTGCAATTGGTTCCACAACTACACTTATAGCTTGAATGTCGAGCTGTTATGTATTGTTTGTTTCTATATGGTGTTCATGCATTAGATAAGCATCTTTGATGTGTGGAAAGGTAAAGAATAGAACAACAGTTTTCTCCCCTAGTTTTGGTACCCATAATGAACTGTTTCCACCTATGTAATTCATAGGTTGGGTGAAATGTTCTGGTAAAGCGTGAAGCTGGTTTCATTTTCCCTTGTCGTATGGGATAGTTGAAAACCTTTGTAAACTAGTCTTGGTATAAAAATCAGTTTTATCAGAGAACTAATGATGTACATGAAAAAAAAAATTGTTTTTTGTTGGGGTTCATTCACACAATCTAGATTTATTTATGTCTTACATGGTTAAAAATTTTATTTCCGATTTTTTGGTGGAGTCTTCTTATTCCAAATTATTAGTGTGGTCAGCCCAGTCCATTACTGCTGAGAAGTTTATTTTGGTTGGTGTAGGCAGAGTTTCATGGTCCTGGGAAATGATCACTAAGTATGGTTTGCATGTGCTGTTTATCTGATTGATGCTGGATTTTTCTGTTTTAGACGTGCCTAATGAGCAAACCACCACTGACGGATGTCCTGTCTGGATACCAGAGTAAATTACTCGTGAAAGTGCTGCTTGAAGTAAGATTTTATTAGTTCCATGTGACACAGGTCATTGATTATTTTTATCACTGCTATGTTCTTTTGGGTTTGAAACAACATTTGGACCGAAAGAGCAAGTCAAATTTCCTTCTGGTTATCAGACCTGCAACAAATCAAAATACAAAAGTGACAGTCCCTTGTGTTTCATTTGAAGCCCACGTTTCTTCCCTATTTAATTCTTCCGGTCGACAAATTTTCCTGTGGACATGTGACTTGGACGCTGCTGCGTAAACTCGAGAGAGATTCTTAATAGTTTTCATACTATCATATTTTTACATCGTAGATCGTGTTTTTCTTTAGTAATGATGTCCCGTGACACAAGAGTACATCTCTATATTGAATTTGTACGAATAAACTGTTTGTATGCTAGCATGATGCGACCCTGAGAACTATTAAGGAGCAATATAAGTCAGGTGGGAGTGATGAAAGCTCAGGTAATGAGACGAAACAGACTGATAGAAGATCAAGTTTTAAAATTTTTAATTTCTGGACTCGGTGAAAGCCATTGATGTAGGGTATTTATTATGTCTTGAGTCGTAAGCTTTTTCTGGGCTACGTTTCGATAGATACTTGGGTTTGCGGACTCTACTTGAGCTGCAAAGAATGAACAGCCCTGCCCTGCGTAGTCCCTGGGTCGCCCTTCAAGAAGTGGTGCGCCATTGGAGGAGAACAGACTCGAGATGTTTTTTAGGAGGCAAAGAGATAGGTCAAGCTAGTAGCGGCAAAAGCAAAAGCAGATGCATTTGATGATCTGTACAACAACATGGAGATGCGATGGAATCAGTTTATAGATTAGCCAAGCAAAGAAACAAGGATGCACAAGACATACGGGACGTGAAGATGATGAAAGACAAAAACGGTATTTATTTAATTCGGAAAAGGAAATCTTGGAGAGGTGGAAGGGGTACTTTGAAGATCTAATGAATGTGGAGAACCTCGGAGAAGATCGGGGGAAATGAAGCATGGTAAAGCAGGTGGCCCTGATGATACACCAGTGGAAGCCTGGAAGCATCTAGGAGACAATGGAATAGAGTTCCTTACAAGCTTACTTAACATTATTCTTGACACAGAAAAGATGCCGTACGAATGGAACAAAAGCACACTAGTTTTAATCTACAAGAACAAAGGGGTTGCTCAGAGCTGCTCCAACTACAGAGGGATAAAGCTATTGAGTCATACCATGAAGGTCTGCCTGATGTGTGGAAACAGCGATGGAGTAATACGGACAACCAGCTTTCCCAATTTATTCCTGAACCTACGGTGAAACCTCCAGGACATGACCTGAAGCGTGAACAATGGGTGCTCTTAAATCGATTACGATCTGGATATGGACGATATGCCGATTTATTGCATAGAATTGGTCTAAGGGACAATCCATGTTGTCGTTGTGGTGAAATTCAATCCCACCAACACGTATTGATTTGTAACTGATAGGTATTCGAGGTGATATCAAAACTGTTGATGAGGACTTTCGTTTGTGGCTCAATGACAATGTCTTAGATATTTAGCATTTTTTTTGTTGATCATACGCATATTTATATATATATATATATGAAATATGAAGGTCTGGGGGAGGATTCTGGATAAGAGAATTCGAGAAGAAATTAAAATCAGCCAAGAACAGTTTGGATTTGTGCCCAAGAAAAGCACAACTATTGGCTCTTTCACAGATTGAAACCCAAAGGCTCAAGGTTTTATGGATTTCCAAAGATAACACAAGCCTAGTGTACCCATACCTCCATTTGTATCCTACGCTGCCAGTCCACTTCATTCACTCTCGCGCCACATATCCTATGTCCATACACAAAGACGAAGCCACATCACTGCAACAACAGTATTGATTTGTCAGCCTTCGTCATACAACAAAGAGCACAGGCATGTGAAATTATTTTCTCCTTTGATGTCACTTTTCTACACGCAAAAATCGTCGTTAATGACATTTTGCGAATTTTCAAGGGCCTACTTGTACATAATGATTTGTTGCCATCAAGAACTGCTCTAAAACCTCCAGGCATCCTAAATTTACTACAAGCTCTTCTTACCAAGATATGCTTCCTATTCAACAATGTTATACTGTATATATACACACTAAACAATGCTGTACCCATGGGAGCTCCAACATCTGTGATCGCTAAAATATTCATGCAAGCATTTGAAGCCACAGCATTATGAACGGCGGACCCAACTGTCTGGGAAAGATACCTTGACGATGTTTTCGTTATTATTAAAGAAGATCGTCTACAAGGTTTCTTTGAGCACATCAACGGTCTTCACTCAAACATCTTGTTCACCATGAAAAAAGAAGGAGAAAGACAATTGTCTTTTCTTGATGTCTTAGTGAAGAGAAAAGGAGGCTACACCAGTTCATTTACTATCTGCAGGAAACCGACTCACATAGACCAGTACCTTGATATTGCATCACACTACCCAGTTTTACCTTGTCTTAGTGTCATCACCACTCTGTTTGGAAGGGCAATAAGCATCATTTCAAACCTATACGGCCTCCAAAAGAAAGAAAAAGAGCCCCAGAAGGTCCTCTTATCTAATGGATACCATACTATGAATGTGCAGGGAGCATTGCGAAAAACTATCAGGTGTAATCATGAAGAACGAACCTGTAAAAGAAATACGGCTTTCCTATGTTAAGGGCGTCAGTAAATAGCTGAGACGAAGTCTCCGACAGCATAATATCAAGTCTTCATTTTTCACAACGTCGTTCCGAAGGACGATGTTCTCAAAGCCAAAGGACCCAGCTCCACTTGAAGAAAGGAACAATAGAGTTACAGACTACATTGAAAGAGCTGTTCAAAAAGGTAGCAACTAAAGGCAGGAAATACCAGAGCACTGCTGGACAAAAGATCACGCCTTTGATTGGGAAAATAAAAACAACAGCAAGAAAAGTAAGAGAAATCACCCATTTCCTACTATGCAGCGATCACATAAACAGCAAATCTTACACTATTTCAGAAATCTTCTTGTAAAGCTTCTAGCATTACAGAAAATAAACACAAAATAGGTATAGCACCACACCTCAAAACAACTAGATTCCTGTCACCAAGCACGGTCGCACTGCCACAGTACAAAATATCTATGCATAGTTACTTCAGTAGCCTGACGATGTATCTCAGTATCTCTCTAAACGTAACTCGAAAAAAGATTATTACTCAAGACATGATAAATATCTTACATCCGAAAATCAATTGTTTGATTACATGACCAAAGTATGTTCAAGGTGGAGTCATGAACAGTGGCAAAGGTTGATCTTGGTCATCAGTTTGTTGGAGAAGATGAATTTTGGGGGCAGGGGGGCTCTTGTGAACTTGATGTTACAATTGAAGTTGCTGAATGTTACATTTACGAATTTATGACGCTTTTGCATATTTTATACTTGACAGGCTTTCAAGGATTCTTTTGTTAATAAATTGGCGTATAGTTATGAAATTCTTTCCAATTGCTAGTAAATTATTATTGTTTCGAGTTACTTTTACGATACACAAGTTCCTTGTAGTACAAGGAAGGGATTGTATAAAAATTAAGAAGCTATGGCATTGGTTTTGGATACCATCAAATTATAAGCCCATGGGAAAGCAGTGGTCCTTCAAGGCTGGCTTTATATAAAGATGTAACATTTTCCCAAAAGGACTATTTAGCATTGTTTTTGTTATATGTTTGAACAAGCTCAAAATGAATTATAATTTATTATAAGACAAGTATCTATCAGAGGGATCGGTAGATGCTTGCCTTTTTTGTCTCGTGATGTAGATGTAAATGTAAATGTAGATGTAAATGTCAGCAAAAGACTCGTCTTTAAATAAGCTTTACGAATTAATAAATCCTTACAGTACTGTTTCTGTCCCATTGCTACATCACTCGCAAAGAAATTGAGAAACCCGTTAAAAAGCTGAAATGGAATAGATCTCCCGGAACAGACAGCATATCAGCTGAACTACTTAAATAAGGTGGAGAAAGCAAAATATGAAACATTATGTAAGAATGGCAAATTTAATTAACAGAGTCTGTTGTAATCCCAGTACCAAAGAATAGACACATATGTGTCCAAAGAATTGGACGTTTGATTAGTCAAACAAGCAAAGTTTTACATTGCGTTCTTTTAAATCGAATGAAGCCAACCATAAAAAAGCAATATGCAATGCACAACAGCTTCTTAAGAGGAAAGGAGAGTCGCTGAAATATCTTGAAGAAATTCATATAACATCAACAAACTACAACAATTTTTCTGATTTCACGGAAGCCTTTGACCTAGTTTGTTGCAAAGCGGCGTGGCTTAAAATTCAAAGTTGCAGTTCATTAAAACAATTACGAATATAACAAAATCCCTTTATGAATACACCAAAATAACTGATACAATACGAGATGGTTTTTGTAAACAAATTCGAGGTCGACAAGGGTGTGTCCCAGTACTTGTTCAATCTCTTTCCCGAGTTCATCATGACGAAAGCATTACACTCGGAACGTATAGTAAAAGTTAACGGAAAAATTGCCCCAAACCTATGTTTTGAGGGTGACAATGACGTGACTGGAGCAAGTAAAGATGAATTTCGTGACATATTCAAAGACCAGGTAAGTCGACAACCAAATACATAAATGAGAATTAGCTGGAGCATTGGCAGTGGGTGGAAATAATAAAGAATATGGAGGGTTGTAGTTGAGTCACACCAATAAAGACGCAGAATTGCCATCAAAAAATGATTTAAGCACATGGNGAAAAGGGCTGTGGAAGACCAAGGAAAACTTGACAGAAGAACATCTGTGACTGGACAAATGTGAATGTCTACAAAGGTTTCGAAAACGTCTGGAAGGAGAGTGAAATGGAATAAACTACACTTACGGTATTCTGACTATATATCATGGTGGTGATATTGAATGATGAAGAATGAAGCCTTTCTTCATGAAATAAACCCTCTTTGTAGGAAAACTCTATCAATAAACCCATTGTTTGCAACTAGGCATAATTTAGACTCAATAAACAGTCATAACAGTTACAGGGACCTTGTATGGTCTGTGTATTAAGTATAAATGAGAATTAGCTGGAGCATTGGCAGTGGGTGGAAATAATAAAGAATATGGAGGGTTGTAGTTGAGTCACACCAATAAAGACGCAGAATTGCCATCAAAAAATAATTTAAGCACATGGCCATATGGTCAAACGAGTACCACATGAAGACAAGGGATTTTGAAAGAGACTAGCAAATAGCAAGTGTGGAATCCTTGGAAGCACCGAAAAAGTTAAACACACATATGTTGACGGTGACCAGGGTGGATCAGGTTACAAAACCAACGAACACCGGCCATCTGCAAGAAACTAGAAAAAACAAGATGAACAAAACAAAACAACCAACGAAATCTCGTTGAATGTAAACAATTTAATCTGAGCATTTTAGCTTTAGACATGTCACACGAAGGAAAGTGTCTTCTCTTAGAAATAGATGAAGCCCTCGATACGGTTCAGTAAAAAGGTGTATAGTGTGGACACAGAAAACGATATAGTTTTGAAAATTCATTTTTCCAATAAGAAACCCAGAAAGCATCAGTTATTAATATCCAATACAATTGCACATTGTATAATTGGAGTATCTATAAAATTTGACAGTAGCATGTGGCTCTAATCAAAATTACCAGTTTCCTTTTTCTGTAAATTCCTGTGTTCTTTTTAATGACAATCTGTGTAGGCATTTTGTTACGTTCGTGGATAGTCGAGTAAAAATATTTACGAATACACGAATTTTGCTGTGTCATTTTATGTTTTTACTCGCGTGCTTTTTTCCCCTCCAAGGTGGCACCCAAGGGTTTACATTCAGTTTGTGGTTTGGAATGTGGAAGTTGCACCATACAAAGTGCCACAAGTGCTGGATTCGTACAGTATCTGGTAAGCGTTTAATAACACAGGTATACAGCCAAAATGTATCTTGAATGATAAAACACTTTTTCTGGGTTAATTTTCGGTACTGATTCCAAAAATAATATCTAAATTTTTTTATTGGCTCCCATTTTTTCAGAATTTTTAATTTTTAAATTTTTTTTTAAAAAAATGCGTTTTTCAAGAAAAAAATAGCAAAGAAAACTAAGAAGATTGCGTTATCTAACTGAGAAGAAAGTATTACTTCAAAGTAGTTGTCAGAAAACAAAGAAACCTTAACAGAGGTCTGGTTGTTTGCTCGGCGTGACAAAAGATGCGATTTTGGACTCATTTTCGGCCGTTATTGCGATAATAACTCCATCTAACCAACTAAATAAACATTGCTTCTTGCTTAAAGTCGCTCTGAAACAGAAAGGAGTCAGTTCTGTAATTAAATCAAGGCGCTATCATGCCGCGGGAATGTAGAAACAAGCCAGACAACTTCTGCTACATTTATGGTCAGCTAGCATTTTTAGCACAAAGACGCTCGCTAAGCTCGCTCGTAGAGCTTATTATTTATATTTTAGATGTAAAGTTGGTGACAAAGGAAGGATATAGGCACCATAAATGTGTTGCAACACATGTGCTGCAAAACTACGTTTGTAGGCCAACGGAAATAGACAATCTATGGGTTTTGCAGTGCCTATGATTTGGAGAAAACCGAAAAATCATGTTGATGACTGCTACTAGTTTAGTACCAAATTTTTACGTGATGCGTCCTTAAATAGGATAAATAAAAAGTGTACACAACTATTTTAACATGATTGTAGTATGTTCAAAAATTGTCGGCACATGGAAATCCACCAGGAAAGATAAACCTTTTTCTTTAAATTTTTTTATCGAATTAAGTTTATTCAAAATATATTTTCCATATATTTTGCATATATTTTCCATATATTTTGCATATATTTTCCATATATTTTATCAACATCTGAGGAATCGTGGCTTACTTATTTTTTTTTTTAGCGGTACAGCAATCATTATCAGCGTTCTCATCGTTTTTGTCTATCGGAGATATATTTCCCCCTCGTCCAGGAGATGCTGTAACCGTCCAGCAACTTTTCATCTTCTTCATTTCTTTTGTTCCATTCCATTTAAAGTATTTTTGTTCGTCTNGTCTCCGACAGCATAATATCAAGTCTTCATTTTTCACAACGTCGTTCCGAAGGACGATGTTCTCAAAGCCAAAGGACCCAGCTCCACTTGAAGAAAGGAACAATAGAGTTACAGACTACATTGAAAGAGCTGTTCAAAAAGGTAGCAACTAAAGGCAGGAAATACCAGAGCACTGCTGGACAAAAGATCACGCCTTTGATTGGGAAAATAAAAATATTCTGGACAGAAAAATAAATACAACAGCAAGAAAAGTAAGAGAAATCACCCATTTCCTACTATGCAGCGATCACATAAACAGCACATCTTACACTATTTCAGAAATCTTCTTGTAAAGCTTCTAGCATTACAGAAAATAAACACAAAATAGGTATAGCACCACACCTCAAAACAACTAGATTCCTGTCACCAAGCACGGTCGCACTGCCACAGTACAAAATATCTATGCATAGTTACTTCAGTAGCCTGACGATGTATCTCAGTATCTCTCTAAACGTAACTCGAAAAAAGATTATTACTCAAGACATGATAAATATCTTACATCCGAAAATCAATTGTTTGATTACATGACCAAAGTATGTTCAAGGTGGAGTCATGAACAGTGGCAAAGGTTGATCTTGGTCATCAGTTTGTTGGAGAAGATGAATTTTGGGGGCAGGGGGGCTCTTGTGAACTTGATGTTACAATTGAAGTTGCTGAATGTTACATTTACGAATTTATGACGCTTTTGCATATTTTATACTTGACAGGCTTTCAAGGATTCTTTTGTTAATAAATTGGCGTATAGTTATGAAATTCTTTCCAATTGCTAGTAAATTATTATTGTTTCGAGTTACTTTTACGATACACAAGTTCCTTGTAGTACAAGGAAGGGATTGTATAAAAATTAAGAAGCTATGGCATTGGTTTTGGATACCATCAAATTATAAGCCCATGGGAAAGCAGTGGTCCTTCAAGGCTGGCTTTATATAAAGATGTAACATTTTCCCAAAAGGACTATTTAGCATTGTTTTTGTTATATGTTTGAACAAGCTCAAAATGAATTATAATTTATTATAAGACAAGTATCTATCAGAGGGATCGGTAGATGCTTGCCTTTTTTGTCTCGTGATGTAGATGTAAATGTAAATGTAGATGTAAATGTCAGCAAAAGACTCGTCTTTAAATAAGCTTTACGAATTAATAAATCCTTACAGTACTGTTTCTGTCCCATTGCTACATCACTCGCAAAGAAATTGAGAAACCCGTTAAAAAGCTGAAATGGAATAGATCTCCCGGAACAGACAGCATATCAGCTGAACTACTTAAATAAGGTGGAGAAAGCAAAATATGAAACATTATGTAAGAATGGCAAATTTAATTAACAGAGTCTGTTGTAATCCCAGTACCAAAGAATAGACACATATGTGTCCAAAGAATTGGACGTTTGATTAGTCAAACAAGCAAAGTTTTACATTGCGTTCTTTTTAATCGAATGAAGCCAACCATAAAAAAGCAATAGCCAACGCACAACAGCTTCTTAAGAGGAAAGGAGAGTCGCTGAAATATCTTGAAGAAATTCATATAACATCAACAAACTACAACAATTTTTCTGATTTCACGGAAGCCTTTGACCTAGTTTGTTGCAAAGCGGCGTGGCTTAAAATTCAAAGTTGCAGTTCATTAAAACAATTACGAATATAACAAAATCCCTTTATGAATACACCAAAATAACTGATACAATACGAGATGGTTTTTGTAAACAAATTCGAGGTCGACAAGGGTGTGTCCCAGTACTTGTTCAATCTCTTTCCCGAGTTCATCATGACGAAAGCATTACACTCGGAACGTATAGTAAAAGTTAACGGAAAAATTGCCCTAAACCTATGTTTTGAGGGTGACAATGACGTGACTGGAGCAAGTAAAGATGAATTTCGTGACATATTCAAAGACCAGATAAGTCGAAAACCAAATACGGGATGGGGATAAGCACAGAGAAATGAGACTAAAACAGCCAAGGAAAGGATAACATTAAACGAGGCAATAGCAATTTTTAAATAAACACTTAAAGAAGCAAACGGTTTCAACACTTTAACCTAAAATCCAGACCAGCATTTCTGTGCACTGTCATATTGAGATTAAACCTGCTATAACCACCCCAGCGTTGATCAAACTAAACCCAATTTGTAAGAACAAAGGCATCACAACAGAAACAAAATTGAGTTTTTTTCAGGGCCATTGTAACTAAAATTATGGATTATGTTTTTTGATCTTGGATTTTAGCCCGAAGAAAAGAAAAATTGCTTTCAAAGTAGAATGATATCGGGAGACTTAACAGATTGGGCCATATGTAATACACAAAACGAATGAAAACGCCAATAATTTGATTGCTCGGAAGAGCAAAAACCTCGAAACTCTTCTGCCAGTGATTAAAAAACTCTGACAAATGCGATGGTTTGGTCATATTACACAACGTTGCAATAACTTTGACTTAATAGATAGAAGCGTTTATAACCCTGTGCTGTGCATGGGGAAAAGGGCTGTGGAAGACCAAGGAAAACTTGACAGAAGAACATCTGTGACTGGACAAATGTGAATGTCTACAAAGGTTTCGAAAACGTCTGGAAGGAGAGTGAAATGGAATAAACTACACTTACGGTATTCTGACTATATATCATGGTGGTGATATTGAATGATGAAGAATGAAGCCTTTCTTCATGAAATAAACCCTCTTTGTAGGAAAACTCTATCAATAAACCCATTGTTTGCAACTAGGCATAATTTAGACTCAATAAACAGTCATAACAGTTACAGGGACCTTGTATGGTCTGTGTATTAAGTATAAATGAGAATTAGCTGGAGCATTGGCAGTGGGTGGAAATAATAAAGAATATGGAGGGTTGTAGTTGAGTCACACCAATAAAGACGCAGAATTGCCATCAAAAAATAATTTAAGCACATGGCCATATGGTCAAACGAGTACCACATGAAGACAAGGGATTTTGAAAGAGACTAGCAAATAGCAAGTGTGGAATCCTTGGAAGCACCGAAAAAGTTAAACACACATATGTTGACGGTGACCAGAGTGGATCAGGTTACAAAACCAACGAACACCGGCCATCTGCAAGAAACTAGAAAAAACAAGATGAACAAAACAAAACAACCAACGAAATCTCGTTGAATATAAACAATTTAATCTGAGCATTTTAGCTTTAGACATGTCACACGAAGGAAAGTGTCTTCTCTTAGAAATAGATGAAGCCCTCGATACGGTTCAGTAAAAAGGTGTATAGTGTGGACACAGAAAACGATATAGTTTTGAAAATTCATTTTTCCAATAAGAAACCCAGAAAGCATCAGTTATTAATATCCAATACAATTGCACATTGTATAATTGGAGTATCTATAAAATTTGACAGTAGCATGTGGCTCTAACCAAAATTACCAGTTTCCTTTTTCTGTAAATTCCTGTGTTCTTTTTAATGACAATCTGTGTAGGCATTTTGTTACGTTCGTGGATAGTCGAGTAAAAATATTTACGAATACACGAATTTTGCTGTGTCATTTTATGTTTTTACTCGCGTGCTTTTTTCCCCTCCAAGGTGGCACCCAAGGGTTTACATTCAGTTTGTGGTTTGGAATGTGGAAGTTGCACCATACAAAATGCCACAAGTGCTGGATTCGTACAGTATCTGGTAAGCGTTTAATAACACAGGTATACAGCCAAAATGTATCTTGAATGATAAAACACTTTTTCTGGGTTAATTTTCGGTACTGATTCCAAAAATAATATCTAAATTTTTTTATTGGCTCCCATTTTTTCAGAATTTTTAATTTTTAAATTTTTTTTTAAAAAAATGCGTTTTTCAAGAAAAAAATAGCAAAGAAAACTAAGAAGATTGCGTTATCTAACTGAGAAGAAAGTATTACTTCAAAGTAGTTGTCAGAAAACAAAGAAACCTTAACAGAGGTCTGGTTGTTTGCTCGGCGTGACAAAAGATGCGATTTTGGACTCATTTTCGGCCGTTATTGCGATAATAACTCCATCTAACCAACTAAATAAACATTGCTTCTTGCTTAAAGTCGCTCTGAAACAGAAAGGAGTCAGTTCTGTAATTAAATCAAGGCGCTATCATGCCGCGGGAATGTAGAAACAAGCCAGACAACTTCTGCTACATTTATGGTCAGCTAGCATTTTTAGCACAAAGACGCTCGCTAAGCTCGCTCGTAGAGCTTATTATTTATATTTTAGATGTAAAGTTGGTGACAAAGGAAGGATATAGGCACCATAAATGTGTTGCAACACATGTGCTGCAAAACTACGTTTGTAGGCCAACGGAAATAGACAATCTATGGGTTTTGCAGTGCCTATGATTTGGAGAAAACCGAAAAATCATGTTGATGACTGCTACTAGTTTAGTACCAAATTTTTACGTGATGCGTCCTTAAATAGGATAAATAAAAAGTGTACACAACTATTTTAACATGATTGTAGTATGTTCAAAAATTGTCGGCACATGGAAATCCACCAGGAAAGATAAACCTTTTTCTTTAAATTTTTTTATCGAATTAAGTTTATTCAAAATATATTTTCCATATATTTTGCATATATTTTCCATATATTTTATCAACATCTGAGGAGTCGTGGCTTACTTATATTTTTTTTTTAGCGGTACAGCAATCATTATCAGCGTTCTCATCGTTTTTGTCTATCGGAGATATATTTCCCCCTCGTCCAGGAGATGCTGTAACCGTCCAGCAACTTTTCATCTTCTTCATTTCTTTTGTTCCATTCCATTTAAAGTATTTTTGTTCGTCTTCATATTGTTTCGCTTTTACTGGCGAAAAGGTCATTATTTTTTAAGCATTAGTTTTGTTTATTAAAAAGTGCAATCTGTGCGAGTCTTTGTTATGTACAAAATCTGCAGAGAACTTTCTCCACTGAATTTCATATCGTCAATTTTGTAAATTTCAAACCCTCCTGTTTAAAACCATTTACCACCATTTTTTAATTGTAATTGGAACTGATAGTTTCATGGGTGGTAAAATTCTTTGTGGGCAGTTCATATGAATTGATAAGTTCCAAGTTCGATTCCATATGCAGGCAGAGCTTTAAAGTTTCAAAGAGGGTATTTGAATAGCGTCTTGTACTACATATAAAAAGAGGGTTGTTTGAAATTTTATATGCGTAATTTACTTTAGTCAGCTAAGCTACCACTAATATGCATTATTTACTGTTAATGTAAAATGTACAACATCGTATGTGACTTTGTATGCTTCAGGCGCACCTACAAGGAAAAAGTTTGGAAGAATCAGAACAAGTAGCATTTCTCTGGCGACAGGTAAGTTTTGATATTCAAAGTTATCTTTGAGACACCATTAGTTTTAAAATGAAAATCAAACTGAATTGATGGAAAGCGTTCATCCCCTTGCCCTGGCTCTTGCCCTTGCCCTGGCTCTTGCCCTTGCCCTGGCTCTTGCCCTTG
>RDPX01000084.1:531058-560176 GCA_003991215.1 Morbakka virulenta
TTTTCAATCGGGGAAAATGCAAACCCTATTGCCCTTCCCTTGGCCCAGTCCTGGCCCTTAACTTGCCTTCGTCCTTGCCCTTAACTTGCCTTCGTCCTTGCCCTTCCCTTGCCCTTAACTTGCCTTAGTCCTTGCCCTTCCCTTGCCCTTAACTTGCCTTTGTCCTTGCCCATCCCTTACCTCGTCCTTGTTTATCCCATGGTCTATGCTTTTGGTATCGTCCACGCCTTTACCCACGTCGTCTTTTTTGGTCTAATTTTTATGCTTATTCTTATGCGTCTGATAACCCTTGAACTAAGCCCTATGCGTAAATGACCACTCTGTCTTGAAACATTTTAAACAAAACTGTAACATTCAAAGTGCAAGCATTATTTTACCCTTACCCCGCCAAGTTGGCCTTTAGTAGCTAGCCTTAAGTAGCTGGCCATAAGTAGCTACCCATTCGCTTTTACGTTTGAAGTAACGTGATCTAGGAGCTTCGCCTTCCGTTTTTGGATGATCAACACCAACGGATTGGAAGTCCTTTATTATTTATTCTTCGATTGGAAAAGAGAAGTTGAGCTTGTTTTGTAGCTCACCGAAAGACACGTAAGACCAAGCCCAAGGTTGTTTAATAACCTTTGAATCTTGACAACATTTTTGAAAAACATTGCACAGTTTTGTAAAAAAAACCCTCCTTGGCATTGCCCTGTGGAAGATAGTCTTGTGGTTCATATTCCCTTCCCTTGGTGCCGTCCCCAATTCTTGAGCCTCGCGGCGGAGCTGCACTTTATTGATTCGTGTTGCCTTCCAAAAGTTGATAAGCCATTTCCTTCGCTGAGAACCCCTTGCTTTGTTGCGAGATACTCGTCCATCATGGATGTAATGTCAGAGACTGATGTGCACGACGATGTGGCCGAACTACCTTAGTTGTCTCATAATTCTTTTGCTTTCATCTAATGCATTGTAAGCACCGGCAAGACCACATTTGAAAGCTATCTTCTCCATTGCCGCAGCAATGGTCCATATGTCCTAACAGTAGAGAAGAGTTATTCTTTCATATGTTCTAGTTAGCCTCGGACGAAGTGACAGGTTTATCTCGTATTGCTATTGAAAATTGATGTTGTATAAGACCTAGTTTTTCTGTTTCTGTAATAGTTGCTTGGAAATATATGAGTTTTCTATTTTTCTATTAAAATGGGTTTTCCTTTTATTACTGTACTAGTGTGAAATTCAAAATGGCTTTGGACAGGGATGTTTTGATATTTTAACCAGGGTAAGTTTTATTTTCTATATTTTTATTAGTGAGCATGCAGTGTTAGATCTGTAGCGTGTTTCGTTTACCAGACAGAATTAAAATAACTAGTTTTTCATGACTGATCAGTTTTCAATTTCTGTTAACTCATTTCTTGAAAGACTGTTTCTTTAGCAGTCTGAGCCGATGTGTTAAGAGAGTTTTGTCGATTTTTATGCTGTATTGACTTGAGGCAGAGCGAAACACGTCGTTTGCTATTTTTCTCCTCTCTGTTGTTTTGGAGGTTGTATTTTTTATTGTTTTGCACTTTTTGAAAAACTATTTCACTTCTTGTTCGAACAATTATTTAATTCTTTTATGATTTTTGTGTGCATTGAATAACCTTTTAAATGATTTTTAATTCGAAAGCGACAAAAAGAATGTTCTCAAACAGTTTGGTGAGTTTTGCGTGGAAAGATGACTAATTTTTGTCTATTGAAGTAGACAGCGAAGAACTATTATTGACAGTTTTAAGAGAGGTGCTTGGGCAAGTCACTAAAATGGTTTTAACCTAATTTAACTTGAATAAATTTCTGAGTTAATCGGTTGTGATCAGAAGAGCTGCACTATTCAAATACTTCTGTCACTGCCATTTTTTAAATCAACGTTTACTGTTTTGTAAATCATATCGTTTATGCGATTAAAATTGTGAGTGGTCATAAAATTAAGTCTTCAATAAGTCTGTTTACACGGATTACACTGACCTGTGCAGTTTTAAAGGTCAAGCGTGTGATAGTTGGTTCTAGGGTAGTTTGCTATGCAAAATCCAAAAATCATACTCATTTTGTCCAATCAGGACAAGTTTTTGAGATACGAGGTTGTAAAAGAACTGTTATCAACTCCCTTTAAAGCTATTTATTACCTTTAATTTGGATTTAGTGCTTCAGAAAAATATGCAGTTAATCTAACAAACTCCAGAAAATAGAAATTTTGCATCACAAGAGTGCATATGGATAAAGGGTCTTTTTAGTGACTTTCTTTTGTACTGAGGAGCCTCCACGTCTCGTTTCAAACACCAACAGTAGTCCCCAAGAATGTTGACATCCCAACGGCCTTGGTGTCGTTCTTTCATGACACGAATGTCCTGGTGGAAACGGACTCCCTGTCCATCATTTAAGAGTCCGCAGTTCCTTGGGAAATATTCCCAAGTTGGACCGCAGAAAATGCATTTTGACTGACATGGGAGGCCCTAATTTTTGAAAGTTCTTCAGGAGTTAATTGACTTCCGTCTCCTATTCTGCACTCCTGTTTTTTCCAAGAAAGTTTATAATTACTGACCCAAACGACCACCAAGCAGACAGCTGAGCTGAACTCAGCGCATCATCGAACATTGAATCCTTCATGAGTTCCCGTATTTGAGGCCAATCAAAAATGCCAGCCTTGAGCTTTTCAAAGCTAACTTATCCGAGGAAACTTATGCTGAAAGAAGGTAAACCCTTTGCTTCCCAGTCCATTGCCTTTACAAAGTTCTTCATAAGTCCTAGTTTGATATGTAAGGGTGGAAGTAAATTCTTGTTTGGTTCAACAAGAAGGCGATACTGAACTTTGTGCGAACCAGGCCCCAACCCTTGTCTTGGCGGCTATTCTTGTCTGATAATATGTTGATAAGCAGGCCGACTGTCCCATAAACACAGAAGGCATGTGTACCTTCGTGTACCTACCCTGTAGTCCTGAAACCAATCCTACAACCTTAAGATCTCCACAGGTCAACCAACCATGGCCATGGTAGTTCAGAGCAGACAGCTAGTGATCCATGTTTTTGTGGAAAGAAACCCAACAATGCTTGTTGGGTTTCTTTCATTTGCACAGAATGACCAATTGGAATTGAAAAGTATTTATTTCAATTATGAAGGAGAATTGCCTTGAGACTTTCGCTGGACGAGTCAGTCTCCAGTCCGTAGCAACATGGTCCATTCACTTTGATTTCATCAGATTAGCAATGTTGTTGCACTAAACCAATGACGAGTCTTTATGGGTTGTGAAGAACTGTCTTAATGTTCTTTCACGCTCTCTATTCCAGTAAAATGTTGTTCCAGGTGTCAGCAAATTCCCCCCCAGAAGGCGAGAACCCAAGTGCTGTGCCGATGCTTTTTATACGCTTAGGTCTCGTGTCAGGCCATTGAGATCTGCTTGTTGTGGAGGCACTGGTCGGTCATTCTCTTCTGGCATGTAATTTTCACCCTCTGTTCTGTCATATGCGTTAAGAAAGTAGAAGAGCTTGTCTTTATGCAGACAGAACATGAGGATATGAAACACATTGCTTGTTATTGCGATTGATTTCTTGAAGATTAGTCATGCAAAAATAGCAGTCTGTCACATGATCTTTATCCTCTCTCAACACCAGAGGAACAGCGAATGGCATACTTTTCCTTTTGTTATTATACTTTTCCGATCACAAATGTTCTCAACACATGTTTTGTTGCTAACATGGGGTGCAAATGGCTTGCCCTGGTCTCCAAGCATAACTCAAAAGTAAGCATGATATACCTTGACAAAATCAGTTATTTTTGCAAGGCGACCAGGAAGAATCACATTACCACATATATAACTGAACCTGTCAGGATGATTTGTACATTTGCGATCTATTCACTCTTGATGTAAAACACCAAATAGAAACACCAAATCTTGCAATTTCAAGTCACATTGACTGGAGTTCAGCTCCGCTAAACAGTTAGTGGTCATTCAGGTGTAAACAAAAAGTTTCAGTTTCAGTTTCCTAAAATTAAAGACAGCTGCAGTTTCGTTTTCAGATTGCGGCTGATCCAGTTTCGTTTTCTCTATAAAAACAAAGGTTGGGCCAGCTACAAAGCCCTGTTTTTCTTGAACTTAGTACTAATCAATGGTCAAAACGTGCACTAATCATAGCTCAAAAACTTTACCTGACCAAAGAAAATGGATGGTATTCTTGGGTTCACTGCACCAAAAAATAACATATCATTTGAAAAACCTTCTACCTGTGAAAAAATAGTTCTTAAACGCAGGCCAGTGTTATTTTTCAACTTCCTCGCTAAATATCTTGTGCCTGATCATGATTAGATGCCGAGTTGGCCTGTTTTGAAATTTTGAGATGTTAGCTTCTTGGTAAATATGTTATCAATACTTTCAGTATACACAGTCTTGCTTATAAATTATTATCTTGTAGCAGACATTGTAATACCAGAACGGTTTTTCATTCTCTCTTTACGTTAATGCTGTTCCTTGTAGCTTCCTTCAGTTCATTATCATTTATGCTGATCAGACTACCGTATACTTTGGCATTGGCCAAAAGGCAACTCGGCAAGGAAAAGTCAAACTTGATTTCGTTTTTGAACTTAAAGCTGCAGAGATTTTAAGAGGAAGTGGTTTGTTTCTTTCAGTGTGACAAAAGCGCAACTCATGATGCTCAATAGAAAGCTGAGTCCTTATCACCAATATTCATGGAACGCCTTTCTGAAGTTAATCCTGGTAAGATTGTTTCTGCTCATGAAGAATACTAATTAATGAGGGTGCTTGGTTCGTCATTTTCCTCCAGATCTTTCTTGGGGTTCGTTTGCTAGATCTATTGGTAATTCTGCTTTGAAAAAAATATTGGTTCTTTGTTTCGCGCTTAGAACACCTTTTGCTAGAGGTGATCTTGTATTTGTATGAATCAGCCATAGCTCCTTGTATGAAGTATTGTTGTGACATTTGGATAAGTGATCCACTTCTCTCATCGTGGTGTTCTTCATCAAACTTAGCGAGGTTTTTTTTAACTTCATGACACCAAATCTTGCTGATACTCTTGTTCTTAGTCGCAAAGACAAAATCTGACCTGCATTAGTCTTCTAGTATTATTATAGAACTTGTTTTGGTGAGCCTACTTCACCGGCAGCTGTTGTATCTATTGTGAATGGTGTCTTTGTACTTATACAGTTGTTGCTCCTTGCCCTAATAAATTTTTGTATGAATGTAGTTTCTTTTCACCCACAGCTGGATCGTGGAACTCTTTGGTTTCTGAGTGTTTTTCGTCATCATATGACTTGAATATAAGATAATTTCTTATCTGTTGGCCTAACCTTTTTTCGGTTGCAGTTGTCCTTATTTACAGTTTTATACACTTTGGCTTTATGCCCTATGTGTGGTTATAAAGAAGATATATAAATAGAAAAATAAAAAAATTTCAAAGTATGAGCTTTATATTTTTTTACGGCATTTAGAGTACTTTTATTTAATTTCTATATATTAGACCAAACATAAGAGGATTCGACAACCTTCGCAAACTAACTTCACTTTTAGTTCAGAGTTCTTTATCATCAGCATGTGCTAGGCATTTATAGTGATAAATTTTCATTAATATTTGTTGTACAATTTACATAATCACCAATTACATTATAATTAAATTTGGGTGGCAAGGTATTGCCTTGCTTTAAACCTCCGTTTTAAATCAGTCTGTTTTGAAAAGCCTTGTGAACTTACATGAAAAGCCTTGTGAACTTACATGAAAAGCCTTGTGAACTTCACATTAATAAAATGGAAGTGANCCAAACATAAGAGGATTCGACAACCTTAGCAAACTAACTTCACTTTTAGTTCAGAGTTCTTTATCATCAGCATGTGCTAGGCATTTATAGTGATAAATTTTCATTAATATTTGTTGTACAATTTACATAATCACCAATTACATTATAATTAAATTTGGGTGGCAAGGTATTGCCTTGCTTTAAACCTCCGTTTTAAATCAGTCTGTTTTGAAAAGCCTTGTGAACTTACATGAAAAGCCTTGTGAACTTACATGAAAAGCCTTGTGAACTTCACATTAATAAAATGGAAGTGATTGTTACGCGTGGTACAGTGAAAATTTGCAAAACTTGTTTAAGTTTTGAAATACGAACTATATATCGCAGTTTGATATATTTGACACTATTGGCTAGAATTGAATGAATGTCCACACAAATCGAATTGGTTAGGTCTCGAAATGACTATTCGAACTTCAGTTATTTTATCTAATAGGTTTTACTTCACTCATCATTTCTTTCTTCACCGATCTCCTCGAGGTCTCCTTTGGTCATCCTCTGTCTTTCCCACTGCTGTTCAATGCATTGCTACCTTGGGGATTGCCATTTTTTTATGTATGAAAAACGTGAGTATCCAACAACATAGCCGGTGACTGAGCTCAACTGAACGAGGGTTTGGTAAAAGTCCAAGATTGAAATTATGTTTGCCAAAAAGATTCGAACGATTCGTCGAAGAGATATAGTTTGGAGGACATGGAGACATTTTCGTTGTAGAACACTGCACTCCAAGTTCCATCAAATGTAATATTAGATTTGTTTCTGCGAGTTTCACGTACTTCCTCGTTTTGTAACTCAAAAACATCAATACACTTAGGCACTTTTAATCCGGTTGCTCTGACCTTCCTGATACAAATCTTAATTTTAGCACGGACAAGATTATGGTCAGGATCACAATTTGCAACACCATACCTCTTACTGTACACATGTCTTGAAGGTCACCCTTTCGTGTGATGATGTAGCCTAGTATATTCCCATGTTTTGATCTAGGATGTATCCATGTTACCTTGTGGATCAGCTTTTGTTGAAAGACGGTGTTACATTCTGCTAGCTACAATTCTGTGCACAGATGGAGAAGAACAAGACCATCATGATTTGCTTCACCAAGACCCTAGCTGCCTTTGGTATTTCTACAATTCCTGAAATCTTGATAAAGCCCCATAATGATATCTTGGTTACTGGCCAGTGTAAGAGCATGCACTGAAATAGCAGACATGTAACGTCCACACCTCAAAGGCACCCGTAGACACGATTCGATCACTAACTCCATAAGGTTGCCGCAACGTAGTTGTGATGTGTCCGTATAGCAAAACCTACCCCTTCACCCTTTTCCATTTCTATGCGCTTGCATTTCCAGAAAAAATGTATCCAACATCTTTCAGTAAGCTAATCTTATTCACTTAACCGAATCTCAGATAAAGCAGCAATGTCCACGTTGTACTTAGCCACTTCCCAGACGACAACAGCAGTTTTTCGTTCTGAATGAACCGACTCTTCACGGTCATGAAGTGTTCTTATATTCCAAACAGCAGTATTCAGTTTAATTCTTCCTTTTGCATAAATGGTATTTCTTTTACACCTGTTTCCCCCGTAAGTCTGAACAGCCGTCAGCTGACCAGCATCCGGTTTAACAGACGATGTTTGGATCACCTTTTCTAGACCCTTCCCATCATCTGGGTGAGCAGCGTTGTCCCTGAATAGGGCTGCTCAGTCGCAAAAGCTCCACCCAAGTTAGTTCCTGTTCAGCAGAACTAACAACGATGCTAAGATAAGCTTTGAGGCGTCCGTGTGCAGATATGTGACTGCATACCTGCAACTTGTTGCCTGTAGACGTCTCAACTACACCATCGACACAGGACTTTTGAGAGGTATCTGTACATTAAAGATCTAAATAACATGCTTGTACTACACATATATCACGCTCTGAGCATCCATAGGTATGATCCAATAACAAGCAAGTGCAAGATAACTGGAAACTATATCAGCCGCAGGTTTTACTTAGTGTTGTTCTCAGGTTTTTTGTCAGTTTCCTTCTCTTAGATAGATGGTGCAACAGCAAATCGGGGGGTCTCTCACTCCCAAACGGTTCCTGATTTTTGTCATTCAAAGCCAGAATTTTAAAAATCACAAGAAACAATGTAAAATAGCTTGAATTCAGCTTTCCAAAACTTGGCTTGAATTTGAAATTGGTCAAAGAATGACTGAAAAAGACCATTCTGAAAAAATTTGCTGAACTCTGAATAACAAAAGTATCGGTGAAAAGGTACACAGTGAAAGGTGGCTGGTTAATGAAAGGTATTGGGGAAAAGGTAAATAGTAAAGAAAGGTATTGTGGAATGGTTAAAGGGAAAAAGTATTTGTGAAAAGGTAAAGATAATAAAAAGTATTGTAAAAAAGAAAATTAGTTAAAGGTATTGTGAAAAGGTAAAGGGTTAACTGAGAAAATAATCATATGAAATGAACAAAAAAAAGAAAAACCCTCAATGCTGTTGTGATTTGTAGAATACAGTGTTTTTCTTTCATACTCAGTATTCTGGCATGAGGATTCAAAGCCCTGCCTAATAGTAATGCACATTTTTATTTCAAGACACAAAGTGCATTCACATCAGGGAAGATGGATGGTATAATTTTTTTTGTTTCAAATTGTATTTCATCATTTCATTTGCAAGCTCGGTCTGCGAATACGCTCCATGTCTTCGGTGTTAACGTCAATTTCCTGGTTTTTTATTATTTGAATAGCACTTGCTGCCTGCAGTCTCACACCTGCAATCTTACTGGTAGATACTTCGTCTTGTCTGGAGAGTTCTTTTAGCGTGACGCAAACAAACGAGAGAGCTATCTGATGGCAACCAATCAGTCAACAAAGACCTTTTTCAGTCCTGTAATTATTTAGTTGCAGAATATTTTTGTAGTTTACTAACAGTGTATTCTTGATGACCGTAAAATTTCGCAGACCAATACTGAGTGAAATCGATAACTTGCGAAGAAAAAGTACCGATAGAATGTCAAGTAAGATTGTCAACCAAAAGTAATAACCTTGTTCAAGGTGCTAACATTGCTATCAAAACTAAGTTTTGTTTTATACACATCTGGTAAACACAACGAATACCCCAAGACCTAAAACGTTGATACGATACAGAGAAAGAAACTGTTTTCTAAAGCTTAAGGTGATTTTTCAAAACTCCGGGAATACTTTGAAATTGCCGATGGGTAAGCAAGTTATCAGTTTCTCTTATTCTTAGGTCCTGCAGACAGTTTATATAGTTCTTTTTATGCAATTTTTAATGCCAGGACCATCCCGATTTGCGTGTTATGACATTTGGGTCACCATCACAAGTTAAGAGAGATGGTAAGCTTGGTTTTTTATTCTTAATTGTGTAAAAGCTGTATTTGTTGCAGCAGAGCGTTACTCAAATATTTTATAGAATTTTAATACCATTTATAAAAGTCAATGTAGGGTGGGATAGGATGAATCTATGTCGAGATAATGACGTGATTCAAGGGAATGTGGAAAGGTTTCGGTAAAATCCATTTCACCTGATTATATTAGGTGGGACAGGGTTACCTAGTGATATCAACCGTCCTAAAAGAGGTTAACAAGTGGTGTGCTATGCCCTTTGTTATGAACTCTTAAAAATTTGTTATTCGGATGAATGAGACAAGTCAGTGATTACGTTAAGGACAGAAATGGACCACTTGGATAAGTTAGAGGCCAGAGAAGTTAGAGTTGCTTGCTCTTGTTTGGATGGGAAGCAACTATGCTTACTGTTTAAACAAGAAACCATAACCCTAATAGTCCTTTGAATTACTCATTTATTAATTGTATTTTGCCTGCAAATATTGCAGCTGTTCAGCGTATTTGTAGCAAAGAACATCGTGCTGGCTGTAGATTAGAGCTTGAATTCACCGGGGTCTTTCTAGAAAGTAATCGATTTTATCAATAGGTTAAGCTGTCATTCCATTAGCTTTTTTCTATACCCTTAGATTTTGGGTCCTCCGGTCCTGTGCAGGACACCAGGCAGCAATTAGGTATCAGCGGATGTGATCTTCGGACAGATCTTGAACAATTTGGGCGTAAATTTCACGTTCTTTCAGATCACCCTGAAAAGAGACTTCCCTGTTGCTCACGGTATTTGTTCTTTTCCATCTTCTCGCACAAGGTCTCCAAGATAAGCTAGATGTCCAGTTGTCTGTATCAGAGCTTATTCTACAAGTTGTCGTTTTCTTTCTTAACTGACTTGCCTCTTCACTAGAACATCAAGGAAGGGTAATTGTCTTTCTTCTTCGTTTACCATGGTGAACAAGATATTTGAGTAAAGACTGTTGAAATGTTTAAAGAAACCTTGTAGATGATCCTCATTGATGATTGCGAAAACATCATCGACCTATCTTTCCCAGACAGTTGGCCCTTGGTCGGCTGTTTACAACTTTGTGGCTTCAAATGCCTGCATGAAAATTTCAGCAATCACAGAAGATGAAGGGGTTTCCATGGGTACATCGTTGGTTTGTGTATATATGACATTGTTGAAGAGGAAGCATGTGTTGGTAAGAACTGCTTGTAATAGATTTAGGATATCTTGAGGCTTGAGTGTACTTCTTGATAACAGTGAACCATCGTGTTCAAGTAAGTCCTTGATAATTTGCAATGCGTCATCAACAAGGATACTTGTGTATAATGAAGTGGCATCAAAGGAGACCTTGATTTCACCTGGCTGGAGTCTATTGTGTGATGAAGGCTGCGAAAGCAGTACTGTTATTTCAGTGTCACCAAGTACATGATAAGTGTTTTACATCAATGGCTTCCACTGAGTACATGAATTCAAAAATTTTCAAGATAAAATCGGTGTTGCCAGAACTTACGCAACTACAGTTGTACTTTGGAAAGAAATTGTCAAAAAATTGATCCAGTGACGTAGTGCTTTCATGAAATGTGTGTATCATCGACGATGACCATGTATACAAACGATTAGTAGAACCTCCAAAGTTTTGAAATTTTTACCCATTTAAGTTTAATAAGGGGTTTAACTAACTGAAGAAAGTCAAGGTAATTTTTTTCGCCAATTTGTTCGGATAATTTAATGTGCCTTATTGCTTTTACTTGCACCTAAACTTCTATTTAAAAATTTTTTTAACCAAACGTGTATATGTCGTATGGGCTCAGTAAAGAAAATTGTTGTCTTCAAAATAATAACACACAAAATGTGAAAAAATAGACGAGCAGAAAGTAGTTAAAAATCCTCTATATGTGTTTTAAATTGTTATCAAAGTCTCACCTTGTTAATTATTTAATGGAGACTGGTGTTGTGGTAAAGATGCTGCCTGATATTAAGAGGCAAACGTTCTGCGTCGTAGTACAAAAGCAATTGAATTTTGTCGTAAAAGAATTAAAGATATGGACGAAGCATCAGATATGCAAGCGTCAGCAGCATAAATTTTTAAGAAGATGAAGAAATTCTACTGCTAACACACAGTCGTACCTTAAGTGCTTCATGTCACCGACCTTAACTAATTTCTACCTTTGTTGTTATGTCATTTCGATGGACAGAAGTGATCTGCCGCAGTGACCTGACTGACGGCTACCTCCCGTAGTTCGGAAAGCAAAGCTGCTTTAAAAGCCGCTGATTACTAAAAGCGACGAGTAAAAAGACAATTGTTGCCAAGCTGATTCTATAAAATTGATACCAGGCATATTTTTTCTGGTGCAAAATACCCACGACGTAATATCAAGCGTACAGAATTAAGACCGTTGTTTTTGCACAAGTACAGACTTGATTGGAAAAGAGACCTCACAAGCCGTCAAGTTCAGAGGTTACCAAAAATGAGCTGATCACAAATGGCACCTCTACGGTGGTTTAACGGCCGCACGGCAAGTGACAAGGTTACATAGGATTTATTTCGAGCCGGAGCTGTCAGTTGTATTCAAGTACTCGACTTACCATATAACAAGGTATAAAAGATCAGCTACGAAAATACTTGAATGCAGGGATAAATGAGGGTTCTCATGCCTTGGGAAACTTACGTGGTCCTACTAACAAACAGTTTTAAGGTGGATTTTGGAGATGCAGGCTAAACCAGGGAAAATATTTATTGTCGAATGGTTCAAGCAGTACCCATTTGTCAGTGCAGGGCAAGCTATCATGCAGGTTTAAACTAAAGACATTTGTATCAGCTAAAGACGATAAAAGTGGAACATTTAATTTCCAATTAGGGAAGAAGGAAAGCACGTTAAATAGGTTTCCAACACGTACAGTGATGCAAAACTGTTGACAGTTGTGATTTACTAAAAAAGTGGTGATTTTAGTTTTGAATATTTAGGCACCTATGATTAAAGTCATAACAGTTTTGCCGAACACTCTTCATCGTTTGCTGCTCCTTACCATTACGTACTAAGTTTATCCGAAGAGTTATATAGCGCATTGGGCACCAGTAGGGTCGAATGGGATATTTAGCAGATGGATGCGAAGTGGACCTTTAGCCAGTTGCTCCCCATGGAGGCGAGGGAACTCAAAATGACGTTTTGTTAAAAAAAAAGAGAAATTGATCATTTTGGAGACTAAATCCTAGTTTGTTGAAAACAGTGGGCTTTTTTATCAGCATCTTATTCAAGTCTTGGGCCTGGAGACTCACTGCAAGCATTTATTTTACAATGTAATTTCTCCGGGTTCTACCGTTTGGAAATTCTATTTCTCTCTAGGTCAGCCCGCACAAATTGGAGAAAGATTGGTTATGCCGTTTCCCCGTAATGAATACCAGTTTGGTGATGTAGCGATGGACTGTACGGATGAAGAGAGTCGGTGCTTAGAACAGGTATTTGTTTTAATTGATACGTTTCCCGCTTAAGCTCTAATATAAGGTAGTTCATACTTGCCCCTGCAGATTTCCTGATGTCGACAGCAGTTGAATACGACGGTTTTGATACCATGCACTGGGCTCGTAAGTGTCTGTGTCGTTTTGGTACTCTTCTTTGCAATTGTTCAAAGAGAGAGCCATGGTCATTGATCAATGGATATTTTGCCCCAATTTGAGATTCCGTGTCTTACACAAATCCTCATGTGCTAGTTTCAAGTCTGCAATTTGTTGTGCTCAGTTACATATACTTTGTTTCGTTGCACTTTTAACTTTCTTTTGGGTCATATCAATCTCATCTCTTGGGCTTGATACTATTTTTTCGAATAGAAAATATTAACTTTCTGTATTAGCGTAAATGGTCTATTTTTAGCTCCAAGTTAGCAACTTATACCTTGTAAATGGCTACTGTTTGTGAATGCAAGTAAAACCCCCTCGAAATCAACACTACCACATAGTGGTAACGAAAAGCCTGTAGCATATGCAGTCCGGTGGGGTCTAAAGAGGACTTTCGGTTCAGTAACCCGTCTTAAACGTATCATACTCTGAATTTAACTGGATTGTTTATTAAGACTTCACTTTAAATTGTATTACAAATTGGATATACAAAACATATTTGCTTACTATGCCTTTGAGATAGTTGTGATGATGTAAATTATTACTTTGCCAAGGAATACCCCGGAAGAAATGTTTTCAGCCCTTTGACAGAGAATATTAAGCCTGCCATAACCCTTTAAAGAGTTTCTTCCTCTGTAGATTTGATTTAACATTTTCTCAAGGCGAATGGTCATATCTTGTCCTGTTGTGTCTTCTTTGTCTTATCGTGACCTATCGTGCCCTTTCATGACCTGTTGTGTCCATTTGCCAGCGTGAAAATTTTTGGTAGCTCGCCGAAAACGGAGAGCTTTAATTTTGTGTAACTCATAATGGATGCCTAACCATTGGTTGTCCTATTGTGACCTCATTGTGTCTTGTGCTGTCCATGTGCCAGCGTGTGAATCCATCGTCCATGCTCATTCTCTTGTGGTCATTTGCAGAAAAACAAAAAAAAAATCCCAGATTTATCAAATTTTAAAATCACAAAACTCCCACCCACAACACGGTCACCCCATCCAGAACAATAGTCAACCCATTTGCCATCCAAATCAATTGTCCAAATCTTTAAAAAAACAACAAGTAACCCCAATACAGGTTACTTATTTGAGCACCGTCTTCCTGAACGAAAACAAGAAAATCAAACATGTCTAGACGGGTCACTGCTACTGTTTACACTGGTAAGTTTCGAAGCCATGGATTTATCACAGAGTTTATTAATCTCATTAATTGTTGTCTGCAGTCTTTTTTCATCATACTCGTTATCATTATCTATTGAATTAGCATGTCTCAGTAATGCGCGAAGCAAGGCATTGTAAATTTTTCTGATAATTTGCATGTAGTCATCCATTTTTATTATAAAAAGTTATTTTCTTTTAACCATATTCAAAAAAATTATCTATTACTAATCAATCCAAGGCCAATTCAGTTTATCCAACACTTGTTTCATAATTCTGTCATATTCAACTTGGACGTCTATTAAAGCACCGTCTTGTATTTCGAAATCCTCCATTAAACGCGAATTGCCGTACACAAATTTAATATTAAGATTGTTCAAATATTCGTATGTGCAGTGTTGCCGTTGTTTGCCAGAATTATAATTTCCATGGTTATTGATGTTAAATATATTCTGGGATCTGCCAAGAATTTCACCACATTCGTCACAAGATTTAACACATTGTCGTCTTCATACATGTATTCATGTTTGCACCACATTTTTATACTGCAGCCGACTACTTTATCGTTTTAAAAGCCGCATTCTTTGCAACCCAAAAGTTCATAATAACCAGCAAACCATTTTAATACAATTACTTGTACAGATTATTAAGTCGCGCAGACATTGAGAAAATAAGCACTTATTACCAGTCCAAACCACTAAAAGCCCAAAATGACTGCATGTGAACAAATTGGTTAAATACGTGTGAATTGAGTACTTACTTAACAGTTAAATACAGGAAACATTACAAACGATCATGTACGTGTGAATGGAGTATTCACTAAACAGTTAAGTACAGAAAGTATTACAAATGGTCAAGAAGCGTAATTTTAGTTTTCTTAATTTTTTACAGCCCCAATAATTGAAAAAGGCCACCAATAATAGGTATTTGATCCAAGATTGAACCTCCTTCATACACGTCACCACTTCTTAAAAATAAGACATGACCATATTGTGCTGTGCATGCGTTTGGATTTAGAAATAGACTCTGACCCGTGTACGTGCCTTTGATACATTCATCGCTATTCTTCACAAAAAAACCCATCTTTATTTTCTAATACAGAAGATGGTATTGCTTATTTCAACTCCTCCAGATATCAAGCCAATTCAGGTAGAATTATTTTAGCAAGAAAAGGTAGTGCTCCTGATGCCAATCCAGCCAATAAACTAAGAAATCCACCGTTAACTGTGAGATTAGCCTTGATTTGTTTACCTGATAAATTCAAAGTGATAACTTTGTTTAGTTCCTTTTCTTTTTCAATTTGTTTTATCTGGGTTTGGGTTGACAAATGCACATGTTCCTCATTCAAATCATTCTTACTTTATCTGAGGTGAACAACCTTTTTAGTTTTAGTTGCATTACGCAGCTTATCCTCTTGTGCTTTCGAGATGTTTACATTATATTTCATATAACTCATGTTATTGTTTATATAAAATATATTTATTTTCCCTCTTTGATATGAAGTCGATTGGTTAAGTTCTCACTTTCCATGGCTATTGGGTGATTGTTCTGATCAGTTAGCCAAGTCGACATACTATTTATGGTTTTCAATGTTACTGGGAGGTATACCCTTGTCTACCTGTTGGGTATTTTTTCACCTTCATCACTTTTTGGAAGAAACAAGTGCAACACGGGATTCAGACTACCATTAACGTATGAATGGCCAATGATATTGTTATGCACTAGCAGTGTGTTTATGCTTAAGATATTAACGATATTTTCACCCTCGACAGTCCCGGTATATTTTTGATGCTTGGACCCCAGTACTGAGGCAACGATGTTTACAGGTGTAACGTCGACCTTATATCCGTTTGTGATTGTCAGAATACATTTTGAGGTTTTTCTGTTTGCAGATATTGTAATTACATTTTTAGCAAAACCAAGAATTTCTAGCTGACCTTGGATAAATTTTTTATTGCACTCAACTCGTGGGCTCCCTTTGCAATAGTTATCTGATTATTTGATTTTCCATCGTTAAATACAAATACGTTATTCTTTGATGTAATATTGAGAAAACTCCACGCACTCTCTCAATTTACAAGGGATATTTCAAACCTTTCGTTTTGATCAAATTGAAGAGGTGGCTTGAATTCTGTGTCAATTCTACTTCCAAATCTACTAATGATAATGTATAGCCTGGTATTTTTATTTCAGCTTAGATTTTATTAAACAACTCTTATTTGAGTTCCGTCACTTTTAAATTTTAGCACCTTATCACTGATACAGAGACAATAAGCTCTTGTTTGTGCGGGTACAATTTGGCTAACCTGACATTCAATTGTTACATTAATTGTTCCATATTTTAAAGCATCGGGTTGATAACTAACATCAAACACAAATAGTGGATACAAGCTTTTATAATCAGATGCATTTATTAACCCATTTGCGACAATTCATCCATTCCATAATATTTTTCTCGAAATTGTAAAACTTCTTTGTTCATTCGACTATATTGCATTTTATTGAAATTTGAGATGATAATGAATCGCTGGATATCTAACATCATTTAATTCTATATATGCAATTTGTTAAATTGACTTGGTCAAAAATAGCGCACTTGGTCTTCTGATTATTCCTTTTGTTTGTTTGAAGTGCTAGAATAAGCCACCTTGGATGGTCTGGAGAACTGTTGTTACTTAGTTTCCAAGTAAAGTGGGCTATCCTGCTCCACCTTTATCGCACTGCATTCCCGCATTCTAAACGCAACATTCAAGACTGGTTTGGTTTCAGTCGTTTTTATAAGCTGATGTCGTTACATATCACTTAGTTTTACAATGGGCATGTAGAGATAACATTTAGATAAATTTTTCCTGCGTCAACTCCTCCAGTTCTGAAAATAGCTTCATTATCAGACTGACGGTTAAAAACTAATATTATCTGAAACCCAAACAAAGTCTTTTAATATTCATCACAAATACCCAGAATGCGTGATAGTGGGAGTCAGAATGAAAACGTTTCTTTAGGGTTACTTGCTATAAGGTAGCTTTTACGTACTTGCATTCCGATATTGTCATCTTTGGCGAGGGCACCAGTGTTTTTAAACCAGCACACGTCCCTTTCCCCTGCTCATGTAAGATCGTCTGCATAAGTCAACGTACCAAACATCGTACTTTAGGGACATGGATGATTGAAGCTTTCAACCTGTTTACCATGAAGCGACAGTGAAATGTTGAAAAGATGAGGAAGGGCGTTGTGTTGTAATGGAATCTGGTTAGCATCCATATAAGCAGAACCATCTACTTTTTGTAGTTGCCGGGCAATGGTAAGATAGGCTTTTAACACCAGTCTGTTTTGATAAAAAAATATCTTAAAAGCATCAGAGTGATATTTTAACCTATCTCTGGCTATAAAAACGAAAAAATTGAAATGACTTAAGTAATTACTTTCAGTCATATAAAAACCTATGTCTTCATTGATCAGTAGAACTGTTGTTCAATTGAAAGCTCTTGCCAAAGGGCGTAGGCTTGGCCACTATTCAAGACTCAGGAAAACTAAGTTGATAGGGTTATCAGATGCACCGCGTGTATCAGGCGAGCGTGCGAGTCTACTAAGACCTGTACCAAGACCTGTGCCAGCACCGAGACCCAGTAAAGTGCTATCCTCTATTAACTTACGTCAAGCCTGCATTAAAGGAAGTCAGAAAGGCGTCTGACTGTGGTAAGAAAAAGGCTTTAAGCTTCTGGTTTTATGAAAAACTTCTTGATGGCTTGATTGAAAAACCGTCAGTACCGGAAACCAATTCCTTCACTTGCTGATTAAGTTTTAAAATGAGTCACAGAACCAGCTGCTTTTCATTCGAATGTTGAAGTAAACCTGGAGGTTACTGATGTAGATGACATGTATAACACCATGGTAGACATAATTTTGGAAGTAGTGGCCACATTGCAGATGTGAGGTAGCAACTGGACACCCAGTCAGTCATTACTCTTGAAATTCAAACTGTTGCTTATGAACCGTTGAATGGCAGTACCTTCATCCCCTACCTCTGTCGCTTGCATCAATTATTGCAATCATTAACATGAAGAATGAAGATGAAAAATGCTGAGCGCATTAGAAAGATTCTAAAAGTACAAGCAGAAAAACAACATTGTTGATATTGAGTATCCTGTTACTTGTAAAGCAATAGATAAATTTGAAAAACAGAGCCCAGATATCTCTGTCAACGTATTTCGGAATAAATTTAATATTTACACTTTTAACCTTTTAAGATAGGAAGGCGTACAGTCCATGGAACAATCATATACCTCTTGCTAATTTCAGATGGTGAGAGACAACACTACTATCTCATCAAAAGCACGGGTCGCCTGTTGTCATCACAAACAAGTAACAATCAACGTGAAAAGCGCTTTTATCTGAGGTGTCTAAAGTCGTTCCACTCCCGAGAATCTCTACAAAGCATCAAGAACCTGGAACACGAATGACCCTTTCAAAATAAAGATGCCTGAAGAGGGTTCATTTATTTCGTTTAAAAACTCTAATAGGTCGAGGAAAGCTTGACCAAAGAGATCGTAGTTGGTTCCTGTGATATCAATAGTGGTGAGGAGATACTTGTAAAACAACAGCTTAGATTTATAGTCAGCTTCGAGTTTATGGCATCTGGCTGGGATAAATTAGTGAGCAATCTAGATAAAAGCTGCTTTCACAACAGTTCTAAGCTCTACGATAGAAAACAATTTAGTCTCGTCCTTATAAAGGGCGCCTACTCCCATGATTATATGAATTCACTGTGAATAGTCAACGAGACTCAACTACCACCTAAAGAAGGATTTTTTCTAAACTTAGTGGTGATGGGATTAATGATCAAGACTATGAGCTTGCACANTTTAGTCTCGTCCTTATAAAGGGCGCCTACTCCCATGATTATATGAATTCACTGTGAATAGTCAACGAGACTCAACTACCACCTAAAGAAGGATTTTTTCTAAACTTAGTGGTGATGGGATTAATGATCAAGACTATGAGCTTGCACAAAAGACGTGAAAAGAGTTTAAAATAGCTACTCTGAGAGAATATCTTGACTTGTACAATCAGTCTGAATACCATGACTTATACAATTAGTCTGATAACTTTCTCCTAACTGATGTCTTCGAAAACTTCCGAGATTTATGTAGTAAGAATTATGGATTAGACCCAACTTGGTATTGCACAGCCACAGGTTTAGTATTCGATACTGCTTTGAAGATTACTGGATTGAAATTAGAGTTTTTATCAGACCCAGATATGTTAAACATGGTTAGGAAAGGTATTAGAGGAGGAATCTCAATGAGCAATAGATATGGGAAAGCAAACAACCAGTACATGGACTCGAAATTCAACAAAAATGAGAAATCAAAATTCATCACTTAGATGCTAACAATCTTTGTGGACGGCTATGAGGAAACATCTCCCCACACGTGGATTTCGTGGATAAATGGAAGTGAACTAACGACGCGGAGAAGTCATTCATGCATGCTCGAGGTTGATATGAAATACTGAAAGGAATTGCATGATTTACAAAATGACTTCCCTCTTGCTTCAGAAAGCCTTGAAGTGAATAAAGCTGACAAGCTAATTCTCAGTCTCAATAAGAAAACAAAGTATGTGGTACAATATGAGAATCTCAAACTTTATGAGAGCTTGCGGTTAAAGATTACAAAGAACCATAGAGGTATCAAGTTTGAAGAAAGTGCATGGCTGAAGCAGTAGATTGATCTGAACACAAATACCACAGAGCCAAGAGAAACAATGAGTTTGAAGAAGACTTCTTCAAGCTCATGAACAACTCTGTCTATGGAAAAACCATGGAGAATATCAGAAGTAGGGTAGACGTTTGGTTAGTAAACAACGAAGCAAAAGCAAAGAACCTAGCTGCAAAACCAAACTATAAACACACATCTTTGATGAGAATTTAGCTGTGCATATGAAAAGGACAAAATTGGTATTCAGCAAGCCACTACTTCTAGGTATGTGCATTCTGGTTATTAGTAAATCTTGGATGTACAATTTACATTACAGCTACATCAAACCAAAGTATGGGTCAAGTGGGTCGCTGCATTTAAAAGCAAAACTATTATTCACCGATACAGACAGCTTGGCGTATGGGATTCAATGAAGACTGAAGATTTTTACAGAGATACCTCTAATGATGTCTCTACTAAATTTGATACAAACAACTGCTCCAAGGATCACCCTTGTGGTATAGAGGCTGGCTATAAGAAGACAGTGGTGGGTATGTTCCAGGATGAAGCAGGTGAATAGATCATCGAAGAGTTTCTGGGACTCGGAGCAAAGCTGGGGAAGGAGGGGAAAAAATGCAAGGGAGTAAAGAAACCTGTTGTGAAGAGAAGCATTGAATTTAAGGATTACAAAGAATGCTTGTTTTCAGACGAATAACAGTTGAGAAAAATGAATGTCATCAAAGTCACAAAGTTGAACTGTGCACCGACGAAATCAACAAGGTTGCATCGAGTGCTAGTGACAACAAGAAAATGATCATTTAAGATTTGGCTCACACGCTTGCACATGGATACTGCAAGGCACAATGAGGACACAATATATGATAGGAATCGATAGGACTGTGGATAGTCTTTTGACGTTTGCCTTACATCGCTTATGTAATCTTCTTTCAGTCATGTTGTGGATGGTGGTACATGTTTTAATCTTGTTATGGGTGAGGTTTTGGAAAATTCGCCAGAATCGGCGTGAGCATGGAGAAAAATTCCATCAGGGTATAAAAATTTTTTAAAACATATCAAGCCGTACCCAGTATTAAATATTTAATGATATTCCTGCAGGCTTTTGCAGAAACGCAAAAAGCACTTAACAAGCGCAAAAACAAATCTCTGGGATGCCAATTTTCAAACAGGCTAAGATTATTGGAAAAGGTTTTCAGATTTGACGTCAACGCTGTAAAGTTGATCTGAAAAACATGTTTTCATTCTGGAGGAAAACAGTATTACAATTTGTTGGCCAGTATAATTATGAAAGTAAGAAGTGAAGTCGAAGCTATCTCATGTTCCAAGTCCTTGTCAAATGATCAACTTGATAAAAAGCTGGCAAGTCAGAACGCTATGTTTGGTCCCTTAGATTTACAGTGGCAGAAATGTGTTAGGTGAGATATATGTTAGACCTTACCATTTTACTATTTTGCTGATCCTGCAGCCACTGTTCTTAACCCAAACTTTGCATTAGATATACCAGTGTGTGATTTTTCTGAAAGATGTCATATTCCAATTATACACACCCGTCTTTCCACACATCACCATGTTGTTCTTTTCTGTTATATGATATGTTTTTAGTTTACTATATACAACACACGCTATTTATACGTGGCTACATGAGTTTAAATGGTACATGCTATCAGCCTTGATGTACAAATGTTTTGCTTTCAGTTCGTCGGGGTTTCATATTTTATTGGGTCAAAGATGCCGTTTTGTTGTACTTTTCTGTACCTCAACACATTTTTGCACCACGCAGTATCTTGTTTCGTGGATTTTTTTTGTTTTTTGTTGCTTTTTTCGTTGCTATTTTTATTGGAAATTGTAAAGAAATTTTTTTTTTCATTTGAATGCACATTATCACATTTACGTTGACACCGCTTCTTTGTTTTGTCTTGTGTTATTTTTCTTTTCCCCCTAGTAGGTATCTAAGTTATTCATGGAGGTCAGTACTACTTGCCTAAGTAGTACCCTCAAAAGAAATCGGACGTACATGGGGAGAGAAATGTTACAGCCAAGGGTTTTATTGCCAACGTTTACCCTTTTTAAATGGTACTTTATTTTTGAGAGCCACCTGCTTACCAACTATTTGCTACTGGAGCGGAAATGTTAGTGAACAATCAACACACTTTATATTACTAGTATTTAACTGTCCAGCATTTTGTTTGTATAAGCTTCCACCGACTATTGTTTTCCTGTTAACACTAGACGTTGCACTTAAACACAACATTTTGTGTATTTGATTGGCAAGATAGTAGAATGTTACAACAGTATAGAAATAAAAGACCAAACCTATGTGGTGGGGCAATATAACGTCTTATGGGATGCAGCTAAGAACACACGAGCATAACGTTTCGATTAAGTATTTTAGAAATACTTGTTGCAAAAGTCATGATTGTTTTTTGTGTGGTAAGTATCAAGCTATTAGTTTCATTAATAAGCTGAAAACATCCACAACATCCAAGCTGAGTAAAGTCGTCATTATATTATTGTATTTTATTGTATTGTATTATATATTATATTAACTAATATTATTATATTATGTTGTATTGTATTATATTATATTATATTATATTTTATTATATTATATTATATTACATTACATTATATTTGTTATATTTTGTCATGTTAGATTATATTATGTTATATCGTATTGGTAAAGGGTATTTAATATCTGTTGACCTGCACACTTCTTGAACTATTTAGACATGGTAAAGTGGAGGGGTTTTTTTTACAAATGGTCGATGAAAGGCCTCCCAAACAGATAAACGGGTTAACAGATTTGATAAGGAACCCGATTTTAGTCATCGCTGTAGTTTACCTTGAAAGATGAATCGATCATGAAGGTTTCAGTTAGCCTGGAGAGTGATTCTTTTAAAGGAAATCAGTTGACTCCTTCATAAAATAACATACGACTGACTAACACCGTTTCCATGTAAGACTTTTCATTGAAGTGGTTAAGGCATCAGGCGTCGTCAAATGTCTTTGGTGTAATCAAATTTACAAATGTTAAGAGAAATGTAATATGAAATCGCTTGGACAAATACAGCGCTTTAATTGATGGATAAATTGAAATTATTTAAGCACATAAAGTAATTATTTAATAATTACATTTTGTGCTTAATTATGCAAGGAAGTAAACTGGTGAAAAAAGATTAGAGTCAACTTTTGTTCTTTTTTTAATGTTTTGTTCTGCTTTGTTCATATGCAAATGGATAAAACCATAAAACGTGGTTATAGTACTTTTTGATCTTCGAAACTGTTTTTCTTGGCTCATTGTAAGCTATTACGGGGCCGAGAGAGCATTTTTATATAAAAAAACTACCCGTAAAAGGGTACAGTATTCTCTCACAGTATAACAAGACTCATTTTCAACTTTCTCAGTTTTTATATTTTTCACATAAACTGCCTGATTAAGTTAAAAAGCAGCATTTTGTACCAACAGAGGTTCCTACTTTCAAGGTCTGTTTTAATATGTCTTTGCTGAGACACCACATTTGGAAGGAAAATTTTTCTAACAACCCAAAGTTACCTAGAAAAAACTTAATTTTTAGGCAACAGAGCCCCAGCAAAAGGGTACGAGTAGCAAGTGAATCAGATGTCATTATCCGTTAAGTGTGCCAAATGTTTGGCGAACAGTTTAAAACATGGAAAAAAGAAATTTTTTCGTCCGAAAAACGCACATTGTTTACCCGCTGCCACAGTGCACCAACCTTATAACAAATATCAGTTCCTGTTTTTATATAAAACTGGAGTCAATGGCGCTTGATTTTTTATGAATTGGTTCAAAGAGGACATTAAGTGTTAAGAATCCCGTTGTGGGCTTGACTTGAATGATCTCACTGCTTGTAGTTGCTATTTATTGAGCATTTGGCTTTAATTATTACAATTGTTTGCACCAACCTATTGGGAATATTGATTTATTTGAAATTACTCACTGTGATAGGATTCTTTTTTTAGGTGTTCCTGACCTTCAAAGAGTATATTGGAAAGAAAAGACACATTGCAGCAATGATAATAGAACCAGTTCAAAATGAAGGTAAGAATATCATGCTAAAATTAAGGGGGGAAATGTGCTCTAGTTGCAGATAAAAACGATCGTTTAATTAAAGTATAAAATTTGGTTAGTGAACCCAGTTATAGATATATAGCCAGCATATTCCAGTAAAGAGACGTTGTCTTTTGTGAAAACTTACTTGTTGAATTCAGAAGACTTCTTCTTTGGTTTGCGCATATTATAAACACTTAAATTTCCTAGTTATTCCAGACCCTGGTGGGATAATTTAGTGAGATTGGTATGCATTGGTATTAGATTGAAGATTTATTTTTACAACTGCCCTTGTTGCGTCAAGGCTACACTAATGTAATATCAACTTAATATTGAAAAATAAGCTGATTGGCATGTTATTGCCGCTTGTAGGTAGCAAGTATGCATCAGCGACATTTTATCAAGCTCTTCAGGCGATTGCATGTGAGGTGAGTGCCATTTTTAAGTCTAAATTTCTGCAACATTTTTGGTTTGTGTGAAATAGTATACTTCATGAAGTCCTGGTGTAATTAACGTAATGAAACTTAGTCTTTTACTCACGGAAATCCTTTATTTACTTACAGGGACTGACAGCCCCGCCCATGCAAAATTAGTATGTCTTTTCTTAGAAGCAGATCCAACTATGTTAACTGGTGTCAGCAATCAGGAATTGTAGACAGAAATACGAACGATTTTGGTCAATCAGTCTCCAAATTGTTGCCCTGAAATACGTGCTTGACAGTTGATGAAAACTGTACTTGTTCAAATGAATACTTTTGTATTTAAAACACAGGCGACGGGTATGTCTTTAGGTGCATGATTTGTAATTAAGGGTACGTTGTTTTTTCTGTCAGGACTCCAGTAAGTGTTCATGAATTAGCATTGGACTTCTTAGGCGGATATAGTGATTGATGATGTACAGCTACAGTGGATAAGCCAGCTTTTCCTTGTTTGGGTTTATCAGAAGGGGCTCAAAGATGTAATTGAAATGGTGAAAATAAAAGAATTTGACAGTGGAAAGTACTCAATGCACGCCAAGATAAAGGCTTTACATTGTTAACATTTAAATTTTCGACAGCAACGTGATTTTAATCATTAATGGGTAGATTATGTATTACACAGTTTATTTTTGTTTTTGTTTTGTTTTTAGGGGGTTTGGTGGGGGGGGGGGAGTGTGAATTTTTGTAACAATACGTGACACGTGTGAATAAAAATTCCGGGGAAATACACATGAAACTAAGTATATTGTTAGCACGACAATATAAATACACTTAGTGATGATTTCGAAGACCAGTTCTTCGTTAGCACTTAGCACATGGCCTTATTTAAGTTTGGAGGGGCTCAAGTTGCAGAGTTCAACGTGGGCACAAACTCTCGCGGCTAAAAAACTGCTACTTGCCTGACGTTATTCAATTTTTTATGCCTCCATTAAACCTAAAATGATCTCATTCCCTCTTACAGTTCAATGCAACTTTTATAGTCGATGAAAGTTTCACTGGACTTGGTGCAACTGGCTTTTTCTGGTAAGATATGTGGATTGTAACCCTAGTTATGCATTTTGAAACTGATACATTTGTAAGAATGGTAAAATATCAATTAGCAATACGGCTTGGTTGATATCGAATTAATGCGTTTAATTGTTTTTATGAAGGGGCACAGCTTTTACGAATGATGAAAAAGGTACGTAAACACATTTTAAAGAAAGGGTAAGGCAAGGTTAGGATATGGAATTTTGGATTCGAAAGGATTTGGTATGTTAAATTGGTCGGAGAGTAATAGGAAATCTAAGATGTAACAGGAATTTAGAACAGGCCATCTGGGGAGTTGGAATAGTATTTCTATCCCTTTTGATACTTTTGTCAAGGTTGTTTTTTAGAAATTATTTAACGTTGGCATTTTCTGCTTTTAATTAGAAGTAACAATCATGGAATACAAAGCAAATGTTGTTAGGAATATACTGACCCAAAGATTTCCATCTTTCCGTTAAGAAGTAGCATAGCTACTGATAAAAATATGAAATTGGTTTAACGGGTTTTTTTGTTTAATCCTAGATTTAGTAACGACACATAATGATTACTTAGGTTTATTTCGGATAGGTGGCTCAAAGTAAAAGTAAGTCTTTAGTAGATAAGCCTGAAACATTCTGATGAAATAAAGTTTTCCACTGAAAGGCCGTCTTTACCTTAAGGCTGTTTTACTTCGGAGAACCCTAAATTACCTCCGGTGTATTCAAAAGAAGAGGTATGAGTATCCTTTAGGCATTTTGAAAATAAACTCCAAATTTGAGTGTATTTTTATTTTTTACAAGGAAAAAGTCCGATTTTAACACTGTTGTTTGGTCTTGGAACACAAAGTTTCACAACTTAGTTTACGCCTTTCACACTGAGTTTTAGATATTAACAGCACCGCAAAATTTGGTACAACTGGTTGTACATAAAAGTCAAAACCACACTGCCTTTCGGCATTAAGTCATGGTTTTTTTAGGCTTGAAGAAAATTGTACCAAGGCAAGAATTAAGTAAGCTACCTGGTACTAGTTCGATAATGTACAGTATTTTTAATATGTTGACCAGAGAACCACAGGAAAGGATCGTCAATGCACTTTTTCCTCTTTACCATTTCTTTGATTTGCTTTAAGGTCACACGAAGCTTGGAATCTCCCAATGACACCAGACATAGTCATTTTACCCAGAAAAATGCCATTAGGGGGATTCTATTTTAACGAGAGGCTTATGCCGAATAAAGTAAGTCAATTAAGGCTTTATTTTTTATTTTCCTTTCACAGTTTAACTAACAAATCGTTTACAAGATGAAAAAATTGACTGGATATACCACAGGAAGAAATTCTAACGGTTATTGTATTGGAGGTTTATGTTGCAAGGCTGCTCTTTGCTGTTGGATCTATTTTGTATATGCTTTAGCGAACAAAAGTACTGTATAGTGTTGTTAAAAATTGATATATTTTTAAACGGGAAATAATTTTTATTTTACCTGACTGGATCTAAATCAGTGCCTTTGGCCTTCATTAACATTTGCTGCACCAACTGATCTATCAGGGCCATTTTCTTAAGCACATATTTGCAATCTAATCTTCAACTTGGTTATGCCATTCTTTTTCTACCATTAGAACCCTTACCTAGATACTCCTGTGAGGGGCTGAGTGTTCATCAAAGCATCAACTTCCTGTTAAAGCTAGGAATTTTGCACCCCTACGAAAAGCAACTTCTGGAAAAATAGTTTAAATAGCTTTAAGGAAAAAGAGATGAAATTATTTAAATGGAAAACACAAGTTGTACGGTGTTGTGTATTCTCTCCATTCCCAAGTCCTCCCAGCCAATCATATTTTCATACTTTTCCTCCCCTCTGTTTGGTCTGTAGAACAGATTGGCGCCGTTAAGTGCACGATCAGGTTACATAAAGGATCTGATTGAGTACGCAACGCCGATTCCTCAGTTGGTAGAGCAAGTGGTCATGAAAACTACAACACTACTTGAAATCGAATTCGATGTAACTTGTTATTATTTATTTTGCATCAGCTTGACAACTTTGAAAGTTTGAAAATTGCTAAAATGGAACTCTAGTAAAGATAGTAATTTATTAAAGTTGAGATAAATACTTAATCGTATAGCATGGCCAGTCAACTGGAATTACCATTACTAATTGATTATTTATACAAATTATATTTTTAATCCATATTTATTTCAAATGTAAGAATTGAATATTAAGCATTACGTATTATCAGGCAAAGGTTTTGTGAAAAAAGTAGACGGTATATAGCAGAGTGACATAACTTCAGAAAATAAACCTTTTTTTCTGTTTAAAATGCATTGTTATATTGTGATATGTGATTTACAGTAAAGCTGGAAAACCACTAATCATCATGGTGTATAACAGTAACTGATGACTTGATGACATAATAACATATCATTGTTTTATTACCGATCCCCACTGTTAAAATTATATCTATGAATTCTGAATTTTTGGAGCGACAAGTAGATCCTCCTTTGAATATACTACACACACACCCCGCCCGTCCCCAATTTTGTTACGGCAGTAATATCCATGTAATTGAATTTATTCACGCTCTACGTGACTCCCTAATATTTTTTTTACAATAACATTTTACAGGCCAGCCAAGTGATAAAGTCATGGATGGGAGACTCTTCCAAGCTTGTGATACTTCAAGCCATATTAAAGGAAATAAATGAAAAGAATCTACTGAAGAGAACCAGATCATCTGGCGAAGTGTTGCGGAAGAGGTTTAGAAAAATTAAGGTTTGGGTTTTTTAAAGACAGATTATATATTAAGTAATATGCAAAGAAATTGCATGTTGATAACTGACAACGTTAAACAACCCTACTATGTATGTTTCTGCAAGTCTTCGGTAACTTTGATTAAGTAAAGACCCCAAACAGAGCACGAAGCCAGTGCAAGCGTCTGTTAAAAAAGGTGAGTTAAGACAAAATTAATGATTCCGCTTTATAGCTAGGTCAACAGAAGGAAAGGCAGTTCGATTATCATGAATATCGATGTCGGGCAGTTACAGAAAAGAAGTCATGACCTGTAAAGACGTGCTTACTGTGAGTATTGGATAGAGCGAGGCGAGGCTGTGTGATCTGGAGCTAAAGGAAATAGGTTCTTTTGAACCAAGAGAAGGAAGACCGACTGGCAACTCTCGCTTGTGTCTAGTTGCTGTAGTATTGAGGTAGGAATAGTTTGACTAAAGCAAAAATACTATACAATTGTCACTTTCCTGCAACAAATTTATCAAGTGCAATCTGGTCAAATTACGAAATTTGCGTATCGGTGGCAGGATAAGATCTTGCCCAAGAATTGTATTCTGCATTACGTGTTCCTCTGGGAGAGTCTCCATCTCACATCATAGAGGAATTTGGGGTCTGAAGGCTGCTGTTATGAAATGAAAATCACAGGTTTTCATTTTTATTAACTAGGAGCGATGATAGACTACAGTTTAAAAATTTTTGAGATTTTTATCTCAGTTGATGACCATATTTTGTTAAAGATACAGTTTTGCCCTATTTTTTGCTTTGCCATCAACCCAATCAATTCGTCACTAATAACGATTTGTTGGGGTTTTTTCTCAGGAAGCGTTTCCAGACACAGTAAAAAATGAGAGTGGAAAGGGTACCTTTTGGTCATTGGAATTGCAAGACACAGTCGATGTTAAAGCTGTAAGCCACAAACTGAGATTAGCTGGTAAGGCTACCTTTTAAACTAATTTTTTGCTGTCACAATGTTTCAGGGGCTTTTACTACTTTGACTTTTATTCTCTTTCTTTTCCTTTACGGGTTAAATAACTATCAAAGAATCCTGACTTCGTTAAAAAAGTTACTCTTGTCTCCCCCTCCTTTCCCTCTTTCAACTCCTCCCTTCTTCCCTCCTCTCATCTCCCTCGTCTCTCCTCTCCCCCCTCCCC
>RDPX01000084.1:562367-584094 GCA_003991215.1 Morbakka virulenta
GTTCAGCCCGAGGGACTTGCGGACTATGAGCTACCACCTGTTAGCATATTGAACCCAAACTCGGCAGAGCCTACTTCCAACGTGACACCTGAAAATACCGAAGGGGAAGACAGCCAGGTCAACATAAATTACCAAGACTTGGTGCTGGTTGAAAACGACAACATCGAAAAAACATTTGAATTAGACGAAGAAGAAGCTTTTTTTATTTGCGTAAAGATTTTCTTTCATCTTGTATTTTATTAGACTATTTTTTTTAGGATTTTTAACTTGTTTTTATCGAAGATATTCTTCTGTTGAGTAGAAAATATAATTTCTCAAAAATAATTTTGTACGGTACACGAAACGAGCCTGGGTTGTTGCTTAACAGTTGCTTAAAATTTCGTAAATGTCGAGCCTGGCGTTGCTTATAAGATGTTGCTTATAAAAAAAAGCGTGTATTCCTATTAATTTGTTATAAAGGCTTGAAATTGGATCCTCATTTTGATAGCTGAAATCTTGCAATTAACAAAAGGGTGGGAATAACTTTGATTGCTCTGGTGATTTGGTATTATTCTTGGACATAAATGTTATTTTGGGGCTTCGGATACTTTGGCGATATGATACAAGAGAACAGTTAATTGTTTAATGGATGTTATGGCAGACGGCGAGGTAATATTTTTAGTAGTTAATACCAACTAAATCAGTGAAATTATTAGGTTGTGTTTTTTTTCATTTCCAGGTGTGGAACACATTTCAGCCGAAAACTATTTGAATTTTCGGCCTGCACTAATATTTACACCAGATCATGCAATGATACTTTGCGATATTCTCGAAAATATTTTAACCAAAAGCACTTGAGAATAGTGTCAAAGAGAAAAGGGGAAAGAAGTAGAACAGGAAATATCAAGTGGAGTACATTAACACGTAGTGTTAAGGAGACTTATTAAGGACATTATCTTTTTATCAAGTATGACTTGAACGTGCATGTGATGGAATGTTGCTGGTAAAAATTGCGTTTCATATTTATTAAATACAGACGTATCTATCTGCATAGCATTTACGCTTTGAATTTAGTTTCTCAAGACTTTGGTAAACAGAAATTGGAATTCTCAGCAAACTGATACCATGAAGTGTTTTCTTACGTAAATTGGAGGAAGAATTGGAATAATATTATTTGCATACTTGTAACAAATATGGAACCTAATCATGGAGAAACCAAATAGACGCCAACAAGCATACTTTAATGCAGCGTCTTTTTTATTTATTTTCATTTTCATTTATGCTACGTAAACATAAAAAATCTTGTCATCATCAGTAAAGAGGATAAAAAAGTCATAACCATGCATATATGAAAATGTACATTAGGAGGTAAATTTCAAGCCATGCGTACACAACTCCAGGCACATATTTACGGTTAGAAAAGCAACACATACATAAACGGAAGTTTGTTGTCATTCCTGTGATAAAACCAGCACTAACAGTACATTTGTTTCTTAGAGGAAGGAGAATATTCCCTCTTTACTGAAGGAAGACGAATATAAAACTCTTCAAAAATCCTTCAATGGCTTTATACATTAATTATACATTAATGTTCCAAGTGTAATTTTGTGCCACAAAAATGTAACATCAAGCTCTGGTTGATATGAAAGTTATTTGCTATGGAACTATAATGGTACTCGAGTTTTTGTCCGGAAATTTTGACAGGTAAAATCACTTGCCTACTTGGGCGTAGGCTCTTTGTATATATTCTAGTATGGCGGATCATTTAGTTCTTTTCTTTATTTGGGAAATATGTGCTCATAATGACATACTTTTAAGAATGAGATTGCGAAAGTAAATGTGTAATTAGTTTACGTTTTTGTTGCCCGAAAATGTTATTAATTTATTTTTATTGATTTGTATTAATTACAACACAACGCAACCTTTGGGAAAGCTGTGGAGTTACTGTATTACTTTTTAATTAACGTCGCGGTGTTCATTGAAAGGTAGCGTTATTGAGGGAAAGGTTTTACTTGTAAAGTGAGGTGAAGAAAAGTGTTTGAAACAAAACTTAATCCAAGAAAACTTATTGTTTATACAGTCTACTGCAATTTTTGTAATCTTCTACATCTTCGTAGTTAATTCTCTTCGTATGCATCCATAATGTCAGATTCTGTAATATCGAATGGATTCGGTCCTCGTTCATCTTCTAAAACGGTCTCCTGCAAACACTGAATTCGATGGCATTTAAAAGATGACTTTTCTTTAGTCAATAACAGAGGATTTTGTTACTCTGTAATGCATTAATGAATAATTGAGAGCACAGCAGAATAATACTTACATGTCTTTCGTAAGTTCTTCCCATGATTCTAGTATCCATCGAAGAGCCGTTCGCCCTGCCGTTTGCTTCTGTAGATTTCCTCCGGAAGTTTGTCATTGTTGATGGCCACTTCTCCCTTCCACCTGCACTTAAAAGGGTATAGTGTTTAAAAAGGCATGTTACACAGTACATATCGTGGTAGGATGTAATCGGTACGTCTTTCATGTACAGTAGCTGTATTGACGTTTTTTAAACTTGGTGATGCTTGTACACTATTTTATAAATCTTAATACTTAATGCTTTTCTGCCTTCAAAACTACCATTAGTTTGTTTTGAAGCTTTTTACGATCTGCTTTGGCATAGTGTGGGACTTGTGCCAAGTCGTTTTTATGGAAATGTTTATTTCCAGTTGTGTCGTTAGCAATTGCAGATACCACGTTACACCAAACATGCCTCGTGCAAAATTCACAAACACTGGACTGGGTTGAAAAATATCAACCTGAGATTTTTTTTTGTCAGTTTACTGGGTACTCAAAATCGAATTCGAAATTAACGATCGCTATTGAAGTTTTCGACCCGCACCATTGCGGTCTTTTTCTGTCCACCTGCTGATTTAGAAGTTGATTTCTCCTTCATTCTCCAACTCGCCGTTCGTCAACATTGTTTTTCTGTGTATGCGATTACAAAACGCCTCTGCATACTTAGCAACTTCCTAATTAGAAGATCACTGCATGTGTCCGACATGCTCACCATTGTGTAACAATTTTCCTTTACGAATTTTACTTCCATTTTACACCAGATTATTTTTATCTTGTTATTTAAAAGGTAATCGAGTGTAAATATTTTTAAAGCTTGTGACCTGTTTACTCGAATTAAAAAAATCGGAAATACCGTAAGCAGTTGCTGTTGACTTAGTAAATCTACCTGGACACTATCACTTTACGAAGCGCCATGTGACCACGTAGATTTAGGGAAGGAGTATAAAACGTATTATTTGGTGGGCCAGCAAAAAGCCTTTGCAGCATATCTAGCATTGTTTAAAATTTGGGATTGTCACTGCAACTGGTTTTGAAGTTTATCTCATTCACAAACCTAGATAGGTAAAAACTTGCTAAAAGACAATACCTCCTTAAAGGATCACTATCTTGCGTGCTTCGTTGGTCCCAAGAGTGGGAGTTGCCAGATTAAACGTGCTCCCTGGTCCTCCAGGCTGGGATTTTTGCTTTGGTTAACAACCGGGTTAACATCGGACACTGGAATGTAAGATCAATATAATGGAGTGGAGCAGCAGCACAGATCACGAGGGAAATGGATAACTACAGATTGGACATTGCTGGAGTCGGCGAGTTTAGATGGACAAAAGCAGGAAAAACGAATGCGGCAGTGGAACAAAGCAGATTGGAGCACGTGCACGAAATCGAAGTGGAAGAGTGATGCCAGACCCTTTTGTGCCTGCTGGCAGAGAGAGACATGATGTAAGGTAAGGAACATTAGATATGTACAAATTGAACGTCAAGATTATATCCAGTTTGATTTTTTTACAGGAGACGGGTTTCATACTGTCGTTATTGAAGTTGCTGCGCTAATTTAAAGTAAAATGGAAGGTTAATGGAAGATAGAGTCCAACGTTACCGGAAACGTTAAATAAAAGCGTACAGAGAACACTCACTTTTCCTTTCTTTTCGTGTGTACATGCATAACTTCTCCGCATTGCAAAATTTAAACCGAGGTTATGGTTGCCATATTGGTGCATTGCTCAAAACCCGCCTCATATGTGCTATGTCGAAAGACGTCAACTTTAATTTGCGGACAACTTTTTTCTGCAGTTCCTCCTGTTTGTAACTCTCAGTTATTTTAGACATACCATCAGCACGTGTTTTTCTTCACCTTCTCTCGCTCGCGCTCTAGTCTGACTATATTCTATTTCCAGCCTTCGTAAAACAGTGTCTAAATGTTTAAGGGCTTCTGTTGATTGTACTAATCAGTGACCTTACTGGACTAGCTCTTATTAACACCTCAATTCTTATTTTGTAAGACCATGGAAATTACAGCTTCTCAAAAACACATTTCCGCTGCTTCCAGTCTTGGTGACCTTTGCTTACTTATTGTCTAGGTCTGGCATCAACCTAAGAGTAGTTGTAAGACTTGGGATACGTTAAGAAATCTTGGCCTTTCGTCAATTGCCATTATTTCTCGAAATGACTTTAGACAAGGTGTTGCATGTATTTTTCACTGTGGAAACTTGGACGTTCCTTTATTTCTTTGTACTAATGCCGTGTGGTATTTTGTAACATGATTTTGCTGCTAGTGAGATGTGCAATTGTATTAATTTTTTGTTTTAAGCTTTCACTTCTGTATTGTAACTTCAATGGAGGAGGACGTGTTAAGAGATTTTACGTATTTCAACAATGTCGGTATCGTGCTTCTCATCATCAATTGTTTTATTATCCAAAGGGTTTGACTCACTTGATCCGATTCGCCAAAACGCAGTTTTACAGCTTGAAGGTTGTGTTGGTTTTAAGATGACGAGTTAGTAGGCCTATGTGATCGCAAAGGGAGGTTGATTATCGGAGACACAAATTGGTGATATAATTATTTGCTTTAATCCATGTAGCAAGGATAAGTCTGTTTCTTTTAATTCCATTGGACCTATCAGTATTTTTGTTGATCAAATTAATCTTTAAATCTCCAAGGATATAACATTCTTGGCTATCAAATGTTATTTTGGAGATTGCCACTGTTTGTCGACAAGATTCTCGATGGCGAAAAGATTGCACGAAAAGAACGTGAAATATTACATCATGAACAATGTGTATAATCCTTGTGACGAAGCACATGTGAAGCAATGTTATTTGAGACTTCAACAATTTCTTTTGTTTTTATTGTTATTTAAATACTTTATTTCTTTGTTTATTTCTTTGTTTGAAGACTCGAAAATATTTTACGTACAAGATTGGAAAATGTAGTATTGATGAAGTAAGGATTAGAGTTAAGATGAAGAAAAGAAGTACTGACGAAGAATTGTGAAAGGAAATTTGTTAATTTATTTTACGACTGATACTAAGACTAACGAAAGGTACATTCAATTTCTACAAACACGCTTCCTCACCTTTGGGCCTTTCGTGATACTGTTAGCTTATCTGGGAAACCAGATTTTGAAGGCCTGTAGAGAATTTCAACAACGATTTTATTATTTTATTTTTTTGATTCTGGCATTCGGATGAGGAAAGATGTGTTCTCAATGTCTGGTGAAAAGCCTTTTCTTGGATAAAATAGCAAATCTTTTTTTCTACAGCCAGGTACTTCTCCACGATGTCTGTTCCTATCAGACATTTTTAGCTCATACCAATCATTGGTTACCTTGCTATCTGGAACACTCTTAACTTTGCTTACTTTTTTTAAGCCCCAATGACTGCAGCGTTGATTTTCAGGACCATTTGACGTAGTTCATCACTTTTGGACAAATTCCGGTTACTTTGAATTATTCATGCCTGGTTTATTTTCTGGACACTTAGTGTCTTTCTTTCTTTCAACCCATCTACCTACTCAAATTTGTCTCACTGTAGTATTCGCTTTATCTGCAATGGTCTACGATGCGTCTACGATGATCTCTGCAAATCAAAAGTAGCTACCATGTCCAGATCTCGGTTGAATAATGCAGTTATGGCCCTTATTTTGGGCCTCATTTGTTTTTTCGAGTGAACGTTTGGATATTGATCTGAATGTGCGTGGCATAAAGAATAGGTATAGTTTTGTCCTATTACCATATAATCAGTGTATCCAGAAGGGGGTGACAAATTCGTATTTTTTTTCTCAAGTAAAAGATGTGTGCGTGCAGATTCAAACACAATTGAAATGTCCTTGACTACAGTTTCTTTTGACATGATGGATCACATACCTTCTCCGTAATCCTAATTTGATTTAATGCTGTTTTTTACGCCGTACTTACGTAGACCAATAAAATTTCAGCAACGGTATATGGTTGGTGGATTTCCCATGGTTGCATGCTTTTCCACGGATTTTTTTTTGGAAAAAAGGAGCAGAATATTATTAAATGTTAATTCAGCTTTAAATGGGTTCAAAAGTTTTTCGTGCTGGCTTCTGTCCATTCCAAGTTCTTTTAAAGTGCTGATATTCATCAATAGCATTTTGAAAGCTGATTGGTTCCAGTAATGTATCTAAATGACTTATACACAGAGAGGCAGTGCTTAAAGTTCTTCAAATCAAAATTATTTTATGGAAAATCAAAATTGAACTTGATGCTTTAATTTTTCCCCAAAAGCTTTTACCATGGCGAGTTACAAGCTGGAAGACTATACTTGAAGAAGCTTAAATCGGGAGTGTTTGCACAGGATCAGAAATTTCATCAAGGCAATTAATGTGCAATCAATTGCATGAGAAATTTCGTTACAAAATTAATGATTTGTTTCATTAAATTAACCACACGACAATACGGAACATTTTGAACATTTTTAGTTACAAACAATGTCATTTAGTCCTAATTCCTCATTCTGTTCGTGAGACCGTGTGTATTTCTCAGTTGTAAGCGACGGATCCTTGTCTGGTGCATACGGGTTCTGAAAACAGAAAAAAACACAAGGAAATGTTGATAAACCTAAACGAACATCAAAGTTGAACCCTTCTATATCCTGTGCAACTTACAAGTAAACTATAAATAATAATCCTCTGGGACTGAAGAGGATCTCAAATCCATTCATTATAACAACCAAATTTTGAAGATGTTGACTGCATTTTCGATTCTGGTAAGTGTTATAAAGACAAGCTGCTTTCCTTCAGGCAATCATTTAAAATCAATTCACGTTTTAGAGTAGCAGACAATATTTACCATCGTAGCACCTAACAGAAACTTTGCACAAAAATTTCGCATCTATAATGTTACCCCCGAGCCGTTGTACATTTCACAAACTTCAATATATTCATTTTTGACACCCATATTTTTAATTTTTATACCGCAGCTTAACTGTATGGGGTCAAAAAATTCCTAGCTACCGGTCCTTTATCCTTTACAATTTTTGCAATTTTAGTCATTAATTGACTTGCTTACTTGAACATTTTTAATTTTAACAACGTGCACAATTTACAGATAAAACTCTTACACATTGGAACTGGCCTGCCGGTGGCTGGTGATCACGATCTAACGCCAAGCGTAAAATAGGAAACCGTATAAGGACTAAGTAAACTATTCTAAAATTAATCTTCACAAAGTTGAATATTTTATGCACGATTATACAAAATTCTTTCTGCTAAAGCATGTTATCTGAATGGAAAGATAAACTTCCCACTCCTTCAAAAACAAACTGAGCAGGAAGCCATAAGAAACCAAAATGGTCATGTTTTTAAAAAACTATATTCAATTTTGCCTCATGTGCTCATTGCAAGTTACAAGGAGTTGTGGTAGGAGGGGGAGCGAGAGAGGGTAAAACAACAAGGAAATTTATGTTTATTGGAAAGTCAAAATCTCTCGATATTGAACAACCTAAAACTTGACGTTTTTGACTTAATGGAAGGAGTCAAGAAGTTTTTACTTTGTAAATAAGGTGTGCCTATTGTATTGGCGGTAAGTGATTACAATGAACTCGATACACTTTATGAAAGAGAAATTGATCATATGCCTTAAAACAAAAGACAAAATATGGGGTAAATACACAAAAAGCCCTTAAAAAATTAGAAAAATAAAGTAAAATGCAACACCCTCTGAAAATAAGTCACTCTTTAAACTGATGTTGAAAGTACCTCTTTAAATAGTATTTTATCTTTTCAATACGCAATACCCAAAGCTCATATTTTTTAAAACCAGCCATTTTACGAGGTCAAGCTGTTTTTATTTAAGTGGATCTTTCACCCTTCGAAATGGCAACACGTGCTCGAATAGTTGGGCCTCGCTACTCGTACCTTCGTAAATAATTTACATAAGTAAACACTCCGAATAAACTTTTACTTCTCTACAGCGCAGGAAGCCAGTAACCTGACTGTCAAATAAAATTCAGTTTTCTTTCAACGCTAATTAATAGCAGTTGTGGTCCCTAATCTGTGTGACGAACGGAACTTTATCCTATACCGGGGCAGCCATAAAGTATTAGGTGATGGAGGATAAAAAAGTTACTTAAGAAGACACCATCAAAAATACACACCCTTACACGAAATGTGGAAGGTATCATCGGGCTTGTTCTGGAATTTATTGCATTATTGTAGGAGAAAAGGCTCATCTTGGGGTACAAGAGAACAAGAAAAGGGCAGGAGTTCATGTTTACACCGGTAATTGGTACACATTTATTTCTAGTGGTTCTGCAAGCACATGACTTCTTGAAATAAAATAGCAAAACTCTAGCACAGTATCCATTGCATAGTGGAGTTCAGGTGTTACATGAATTGTGGATTTTCCGTTTCATATTTGTCTTTTTTCTAAATGTGATAACAAACATGGTACATCTTTGCGTGTGGTGTGTTTTGCATAATGGTGACGCCCAAAGTTGCTTTATAGTAATGGTTCGTAACCTTTTAGAGGCTCCCTATCGGGTAGAGTTACAAACGTTTCAGCTGAACAAAAATGTGTGAACTCGCTGTGCTTTCGTGTACAAAACTCCAGTTGTTGACTGCATGGGTAACTATAGATTGAATAGTGTCCAGGTGCTTTTTTTAAAGTCAACATCATCCAGTTATTCTGATTCTAGTGCGATGTTTATAATGAATTGTGTGTTCTGGTAGATGATTTCAAACTGAGCTTACAGCACCAGGAAGAAAACTGTAAAAAGTACTCTTGGAAAAACGTTACCTTAAGGCGAACTATTTTAACATTTACATTCACTTACTACTTCCCACAAAAGCCCATCTTAGTATGCTCAGGTGATGCAATGCGAAGAAAACCGTATATCCAAATATGCTTTATATATTCAAATAAAAAAAAGCTCCACTGAGGAAAACTTTGGTTGAGATGGATGGCTCAGTTGATGAGGTGTGTCGAATAGAAACATCGCCATCATCATGCCAGATGGCAGCAAAGGATAACAAGATTATTGTAGTTTGAGTGAGTAGAGAACATTGATCAGTTAATGATAAAGAAAGAACTGGTAGTAAATTCAAAATAAACAAACCTGCATATAACTGTTACCGACTGGGTCATCAAGAATAATCGTCACCATCATCTCTCCGGATATTACCTAGGTCGAAGAAAATGAAATATATGTTTGGAACAGTAAAAGAAGTTATCATTATTAAAAATTGATTTAATATATAATATATTTATCAAGCATGTGATGATTAACTCGGTACCTTGACAAAATAACAACTTTAAGCGGCACTGTGACTTAATCTTAGTGCAGTAAAACTGTAACTTGGAGATACGCTAAAGCTCTGCAATCTTACAACTTACAAAAAATAGCCATTACTTGGGCAATAAGATGCTCTGGCCAAGAAATTCCTCATTGCTTTAATTACGTAACTCCGAAGCGCACCGTAAGAGACCAGGATCGAGTAGATAGACATCAGAAGGGAAAAAAGCAAATCCCAAAACAAGAACAACAACAAACAAAAACAAACTAATTCACTTTTTCTATTTCTACAGTCACATAAAACACACATTTATCTATCATTTTATGACAAAGATAATAAAAATGTATATCTGGTTTATGAAAAAAATTTTAAAAATTTTCCTTCCAGTATAAAATATCAACATTTTTTCCTAATTTGAGGTACATTTTGTTTTAACAACTTCGCCATCTTCTGAGAAGAATACGACCTCGTTTTGATCATATCATTTAAAACGCGTCTGGAGTGCGGGCCATTGCGGTCCATAACAATCACGGAACATCAAAACAGTGGCCATCTGAACATCCACAAACATCTTCACATCTTCAAACAGGATCTAACATAGCGGTTTGAAACCTAGTTTTACAACGTACAACTTGTGGCTTACGACCGAATACTGTTGCATAGAGGTTTTGAATCCGATACCTTTTCAGCAATGCTTTTCATATTTCACAGAGCAATTTGTTAACAAGTCTGTCCTTCCCAATACAAGACCTTGTACCAGTTATATGAGATCTCATTAATTATTTCAAGGTTCGAGGTTCATTTTTTCTTACTCAACGCCAGGCTCATAACATTTTTAGTTTAAGTCCCAATTGATCCAATTTTTACTATTTACTTTTTCAAAAAGGCAGCAATTGTTGTTTAATATGAAAATTCACATTTAGGTCCAAACGTGAACATGAAAAATGTTTTTCTATTAATTTTTTTCTCTATTATTCTCTTTGTTTTCTTCCAAGACAACGTCTTCTCTTTCTATGTCAGGGTATTTTCCTATGATGTAATAGAGCATAATTTTAACCACCTCATTAAGCAAGATAAAAAAACACAAAACAGTTAATACCTTGTCGATTCTGTTAATCAAATTCACGAGCTTCTCTTTTCTTCCATCGTCAGCACTATCTCCAAATTGAAAGGGATGGGATGTTTTAAGCTAAGATGCAAAAAAATTAAAATTTCACCATCGGATGTTTTAAACAAGTTCACAAGCCTTTTTTGTCCCCGGGTTTCGAAGCCGACAGGCAACATGGCACCGGGTAACACACATTCTCAGAATCTCATACTTGTTATAGTTAAGAACCATACAAGACATAGACCCACGAAGTGCATGGAACTGTGGATGGGCAGAAAAAAATGTTGAGGCCAAGAGATAAGAATTGACATTAGACTCCAAAATATTCAAGTCATATGAAAGAAAGCAAAGAGCCTATGTTCCACTTGTGATGTATCCTGACTTCCATACATATTTAAAGCTTTTCTGTGAAGTAGTTTAATCAGCTACTCATACTAATTCCCGCACACGTCCTGAGCTTTTCAATGTCGTAGTCAACAATATATCGGTTCTGGCGTGCAGTTGGTTGCCTTGGGTCTATCATTATTGCTCTTTCTCATCTAATCCCCTTCTGCTTTTTCTATTCTATGTCTAGTCATGTATTCGTCCAAAAATTCATCCCAACTTACAGCCTTTTCTATCATAACCTGTGTAAATACAACCACCAAACATTGGTTTATTGTTTTCACATGTCCTTTTGTCTCACTTTGACCACCGGTATTATAATCCAGCCTATATCCTGCCTGTTGTACATCCTGATGTTTGGAATGACACGTAAATTTTCACCGTCCTTTGGACTTGGACGTTGGGCAGGTAAAATTAACATAAAGATGTCAATTTTGGTGTCCAAGTCTCCCTCTTAATCCATCCTCTGTATTGCTACCCAGACTAGCCTTCACGCCAATCTACAACATTTCTGGTCTAGCGAAATGGTGGTTCACAAGGGCATTTCTCATCCAAAGCAAATCCTTTAGACACATACAGGAAGAAAAAAATACACAATCGAATCTGATACACATTCACTTAATATACTCGTCTTTGAGGGGCCACATCGATATTAAGTTGACTAAAAAGCTGATCTCGGACAAATCATCACCTTGGTGTTAAACTAACATGCTACAGCAGTACCCTAATGCAGAGTTATAATAGCAAAACCATTTGGACAGACATAAATGGGACATTACAAAAATAAATGTTTATGTTTCACCAGCCACAGTCCTACTCATTACAGATCCAACATAATTTTGTGATCCAACATCTTCTTGTGACTATCGCGATTTCAAATACTTCTGAAAAGGGAGCAAGAGTCTATTCAATTCCAACCTGTGAAAGACAACACTTAAACAGCACAGCCATTAAATTAAGTAGCCTATTTTGAAGTCTATTCAAGTTACTGATTCGCTTAAAATAAATTAGCTATACAATTTTATTCTTTTTCACAAATAAAATTAACCCTCTTCTTTCTGACAAGGAGCGAAGGTACGCTAGTTGATAGAAATCTGTTCCAAGAGTTTGGGAAACAAGAGTTTCTACAGCTTCAGTACCTGGTCTCTCATGTCCACCAGTAAACCTTCAAGCGTGGTAAATTTCCCACCAAGTGTGCCATGTCCTGCTTCCAGTTCAAACTCCGGTATTTCAACTCTGCAAGTATCTGACTGCAACGAAAGAACAAATCAACAATTACCCATAAAGTAAAACAACAGCAGTTAAAAACAACACGATTTTACAATAAAGCACAAGAAATCCGAAAAAACGGTGTCATCAAAGTGCATGATTTCGGAAAAAATACAAGACTGTCAATACGCAGTGGCTATGTTGGCCAACTAACAGAAAATGGGCTTAATCACCCATTCGTGGATAGGTTTTGTCCAAAATACTAATAATTCATAGTATTTATGACGTCAGAAAACGGGTAAAACCATTCCTTTCTATTGTTTTGACAACAGAACATTCTTGGTAGGGTGACCGTTGGGGTGTGCAATGTACTGCCCAGGAATGGATTCCGCAGTAACGAGATATGATATACTGAAGATATACTACATGCTCATATTCCATAAGACCATACATTTGTGGGTGCTGAGGTACAGCTGATCTGACTATTAACGGTTAGTCTTACAATTTCAGTAAGGGGCTCTGCATTTTACGCTTACCGAAAGTACAAAGTTACAAAAATGCTATAAACGAGCACTCAATGCGATGATAATAATATCCAATAATACCCAATAATACGTCGAAATTTGGTTACATATGTAGATTCGGATTACTAGAATCCTTTTTGAAACAACGAGTTACACCTCAAATATATTTTTCATGAACTATTTCCTCTAATTTTGTAAGACATCTCTTTGTTGACATATTCTGCATTTTTATTCAAAAACTTCAAGAATGCCCAGAGACAAAATTCAATGCTTCAATGTCGGTAGCCTTTTCACAAAATTATCTCTGCCCGATGTATTAGTTTTATATTCCTGTGTATATTCACTATATAGTCGACAGGAAACATTTACTAAACATAACGACTGCATTAACGACTACGATAAAGAAAATTCGACTTTGCTGATAAATCTCAATGCACAACAACAATAGCCAACAAAAATATTTCTTTCGGACGCTAACACGTAATTAGTTGGGTTTTTACGAAAAACCACATGGCAAATATCCATCAACCTTTCAACTAACAGCGGGCTTGAAAGCCAAAAACTAACCTTTAGAACATCACGGGACAAATCAGATCCATGAGTCATTTTAAGAGTGATTTTTGTTCCGAATTCTTCAATGCCACCTAAAAAAATTGTAATACTTACATGTAATAAAACAACACAGAAATGTGACAACTGGCAGCCAGAACTACAAAGTCGTCTATGTTTCCTGATTAGTAACACAGTCACAGTGCAATAAGTGAAAAAATGTAGTGCCATTCCAATCCTATCAAAAGATTTCCTATACCTTTAAAGCTCAGTTTGTATACCAATGGTATAATTGAGCAGAATACCGGTACCTGTGTTATCGCAACGTTTTCAAACTCTATTCGCCTGAGTCTTTGCCATTATTATACGCTTCGCAAAAACTATTATAAACAACAAAATAAGAAGTAAAATTCCACTGGTTTCCGTTTGGGTTGGTTTCCTTTAGAGGATCTACCAACTCCAAACAAATGCTGAGAACACGTCCTGAACCTTCGATTATGCTACTGGTTCCAAAAGTAAGAAAATTGCATTTTCATTTCATCGATCCATATTTTTATTTCCGTATATACAATAAATCACCCTTCTCTGGATCCGTTTGACATTTACTTTCTGACAGGTGATTATTAAAGAGGTCAGGGGTTCCAGGGGTTATAACTATAAGAAACCCTATAAGAAAGTCACTTGATAAAAGTATAACGGCAACTATACTGATTTGACTTTAACATAAATCTAGGGTCATATTTTCTCAAGTATCTTCTGTTATTGTTACATTTCCTTTCCAAAATATTTCCTTTCAAAACTGTAGTGCAGGAGAATTATTCTTTGTGGCCTCCGTTTAAGTACCTTCAAAATCCCTTCAAGTCAATTCACAACAGAAGTTTGATATATGCCTAACTATTATATTAATTTCCAATACTTATCAATAATGTGATCTAGTTATTAATACAAGGTAACCTTGTTATAGGTCATTAAATAATATAACACTAACCAAAAATAAATAATATTCGTGTCATTACCTCCCGCTTTTACTTCATTAGATTTGTGACCGCAAACATCACAATCTGCCGCCATTATCACAACCTCCTTGAAATGCGGAATTGCTGACATACATTAAGGAAATAATGCATATCTAAATAAATAACTACACCAAACTGCATTAATATGAATCTACATTACCATTTTGGTCCATTTTAGCCTTAATTGGTAAAAAGTCGCCAAAAATTTTGCCTTAAATGGGAAAATTTTGGTATCTACAAACAAATGTTTTAATTATTTTTTCACTTGCTAGGAATTTCCTGGATTTCTCTGCTTCCAAAAGTTTCACAGCTCATTACCCCATATAATATCCCTTCAAATGCATGAGTATAAAAGAAACCTCATTTTTAAGAGATAAAATGCACGTGGAGGATAAAAAAACCCGCAAAAAAAACCATTACAATTTGTGTTCAAATGCTTAAAATAACAACACCTGAAAATTCTATAAACAATGGAAATAACAGATATTGGTTATTGTATAACCATTGACTGGAGAAGTCTCAGCTATTTTCCCTTTGGAACTAGCGGATCTCACTTCAGCCTCATCTTACTGACTTCCCTTACTCTTCCCAATCTGTATCAATCAAACAAAGTAAGCGCTTGCAACTGCATCATATATAGCTTATACAACAATGCTTTGCGCACTTGACCAAACATTGCAACAAAGTAGATAATCGTAACTTTTCACTCTGGCCACCGCTGTGGTCAAATAAATTGAAATGGATACCGACAGTTTTCATCTTCTCTACAGATGGAGACAGGCAGCTTGGACAATTTACTTGAAACTCTAATACCTACATAACAGAACATACAAATTCAATGTTAATCCACAACATTTTTTCTGCTTTCGGAAAGAGTACCCAAATCTTATTAAAAGATAAATGTTAAAATACCATCGCTATTTATAAGTAGTACATATTTTTGCTAGCTTTCTTTGATCTCCTTGGTAATCCATTACACAAGCTTAGTCTCTGACTTTACTTGCTGCTAATTGTTTTATTCTACCCGGTGACACCACAAAAAGAGAAGATTCGTCAACAGAAAAACTAATGGCACCGTTACCCATACAGGTCGAGCAAAGTTGCTAAGTTAGGAGGTGACGAAAACTCTAAGCATCATTTCCAAAAAGGTCCGGGGTTTTTTGCCTGTTGACGGTAACGTTATTACATAATAGGTAAGGGTAATTGCTTATTAACATTGTGCATTAAAGTTTATTTCTTAAAGAGGAAAGTGGTACCTTCAGAATAATAATGACGTCAACAATGATAATACAAATCCCAAATATTTCGTTACAAATTTGTGTGAAGAACTCTTTATATTTGCAAAAATCAATTTGCCTAAGCATTTTTATTGTTGAGAGTTTCCCCAATAAAAACATACATTATCAATCTTTACTTGCCTTCGACTACTGGTTAAAAACTTGGCATGGAATTGTAAAATACGACATTGAAGTAAAACAGTAATGCAGATAACAATAGCAACTGTAACTACAATAACGAAAACCTTTCTTTTTTCATTCGAACACATACAACTACAAACCTCACTAATCAAGGTAGTTTGCATTGGCTTGCCTATTTAACAAAATTAAATATTTTACTAACAAAATTATTGAAACGGCAATAGTTCTGGGTTTGTCCATGGTTGGTTTCTACGACAGAAAATGTAGTATGTGGTGCGAACTATTATAATGGAAAGTTTGGTGGAGAGAAAGTGCTCGTGTTTGTTGTCGATGTTTAAAGCCTTGCACATTTCACCGAAAGTAATACATAATTGACCGAATATACCTAAAGAGCTGATGGAAAGATTTACGACAAGCAGGAATATAAATCAGGAATCAACGAACGATATTCTTCATATTTGCGAGAAGCATTTTTATTAAGGTTTGTTTCATACCCCAGCGTCAATTCAAGTATGTACAACTGTTTTTGTGGAGTAACTCAGGCCGCAAGACATCTACAGTTATAATGCATGGCGATAAGTATCCACAGATATCAGTTTATTTTGTACAGCCTTCAAGAGACTTTAGAGCTCTTGCTAAAAACTGTAATGCTGAGTTGTCCCGCCAAGTATAAAGACCCTTTTGAAGGTACATTTTGCAACAGACGACAACATGAAAAAGGGTTTCTGGCTCAAAGCAGGAAGAGCAAGACGATACACTGAGGTTCCATTTGGATAGATTTTTACGAGCTGCAAGCGTGTTATTCAAATAATGAATGATAAAGTTGAAGATACTTTTGGGCAGTATATTTTGAACTTCAGGCCAAAACCTGTTGTATTTCATGAAATAACATTGTCAAACAGAAAGGAGAGAATGGTACCTTGAGTAGTAAAATGACTTTGTAAAAGCTCCTTGTGTTGTCTGCACAGCCTTTAAAACTTGTTTAGTATTTATATATATATATCGTAATGTATATTGGCACTATTGCTGGTGTTTTTCCACAATCATAGGATATTATGATTTGGTGAGGACTTAAGAGCGTTACGGGTGACAGTTTGGCATTGTAGACGTTTTGTGGTAGGCAGCTGCAAGTTGAGTCCAAATTGATTTTTGGAAAGAATAATGGAGCTAAGAGTGGCACTTATAGACAGGTCAAGCCACTGGCGTATGTACTTAGAGACCAGGTTGTCGAGATTTTCTGCCACCCAAGTCTTAGAAGCATTTGAAACAGTAAGGTGCCAGGAAACCTTTGGGAGGGCAAATTCACTACAGAGACGCAGTTTGTGTTTTGGGTGGATAGGTAAAGAATCAATTTGTTTGACAANACGTTTTGTGGTAGGCAGCTGCAAGTTGAGTCCAAATTGATTTTTGGAAAGAATAATGGAGCTAAGAGTGGCACTTATAGACAGGTCAAGCCACTGGCGTATGTACTTAGAGACCAGGTTGTCGAGATTTTCTGCCACCCAAGTCTTAGAAGCATTTGAAACAGTAAGGTGCCAGGAAACCTTTGGGAGGGCAAATTCACTACAGAGACGCAGTTTGTGTTTTGGGTGGATAGGTAAAGAATCAATTTGTTTGACAAGATCAAGTAAAACAGACAGAAGCTTGGATTTGTGAGACTGATTGGTCATTTCAGAGTCATAGTAACGTCGAAGATACTTAAAGGAGGTACAGTTTCAATATTAACAAAAAGCTTAGGTTGAAATTGAAGAGATCTTGTAGTTAATTTTTTTATTCCGAATGTGGCACATTTATTAACTTTTATGATCATGTTGGCCCATTGACACCATCAAGTAAAACAGTTTAAAAGAAGCTTGTTCTCTCTTTCCCCACTTGTAATGACCGCAGCGTCATCTGCGAACTGAAACAAGTGTACAGGATTGAACATGCGATCATTCTTATCGTGAGGTGAAAAACCAAGTTGGTTGTATTTTTCAGCCCTAATATATTGAATGAATGTGTTAAAACACATATTAATGAGTAGTGGGCTAAGACAATCTCCTTGTAAAAGTCCACGACGAACTGTTATAACTTCAGTGTAAAATGATCAGTGGTAAATGCTGTTTTAAATCCAGTGTAAAGACTGGTGATTAAAGACTTAATTTTGTCAGGTTATGATGAACTTCACCAAAAGCATTCTTTAGGTCTAAAAGAGTAATGACTAAGGAGAGTTGATTAGTGCGAGCCTTGTTTATTACATGTGCCATCATTGCAGTATGTTCTAAAGTACCCGAGATTTTGGATGTGAAGCCTTTTTGAATCTTATGTTCAACGAAGTTATTACCCTTCAGGTATTGAAATACCGAGTCACGCAAACAGGATGTAAAAACTATAAATGGAACCGTTTGAAGAGTAATTGGTCGAAAGTTAGAAGGGTCATCCGTGTTACCCTTCTTGTGTATTAAAATCGTAAAGGCCTTTTTCCATTCAGGAGGAACTTTGCCAGAAATCCATATGATTTTAATTATCTCTGTGAGGAAAGACCGTAGATAGGGACATCGTTTAAAACAAATTATGGATATTTTATCTAGTGGGCATGGTGAGGCAGATGACTTCATACGACGAATAACTGATATGATTTTTTATATGATGGAGGATCAGTGTTGAAAGGGTCCTCGGGTTCGTTAAAAGACGGTATCCATGATGGAATTATCAAGTGTTTGTTAGGAATTGTCGATGAAAGTATTTTTGAAAAGTATTGGGTGCAACAGACTTCTGAGAAGGTAGGAAGTGTTGAAGAGCTCTTTTGCAGCACACGCTTTACGTAGCCCCAAAGTTTTTGGTGATAAAGTTATCGTGGTTAGGTAGAGTGCGAATGTTATGAGAAGCACATGGGAAACGTATTTGATTTTCTCCGGCCAGGACGAGGTCGTAAAATTTGGTTGGCAATCGTCCTATGAGAAAGAAAACTCAAAACAATAAACCAACCGCAGTTGTAAAAACCAGGTTGACGTCTGGCGGGATGTAAACGTGTCTCATGGCCAGGATTGGGTCTTCAGCTTTGACTGGCAACTCTCGTAGAGATGAAGTTTCGATAAAAATACTGGTGGTTGTGACACCTTATCACCACTAACCTCTTATGAGTGCAATGAATAATATAAATATTACAAATAACGACGTAAATGGGACTGGAAGTTATTGTGAAGGTCCCTCGTCCGGCAGGGGAAGGGTCGAGGCTTCCCAGGTCGTTATCCAGCGAAATCCTCGTACCAATGTCCGAACTAAATGGAGTAAGGAAGTGAATAAGGTTGTTATTGAGTGTTTTTACAGGAGTAGACCTTTCGATGGCGATGGAAAGCCAATACGAGGCTTTAGGCAACGAATGATGAAGGAATGAAGAGAGCGGGGTGTATTTGAGGTAACTGAACAAAGGCTGTGTGATCAAGCACGAGCTATTAGAACAAATAAGTGGCTTTCTGACTTAGAGTTGGAGAGTATTCAAAGAATGATAAGTTCAACTAGTGATGATGGAAACAACAATATGGAAACTGTTCAGGAACCACAAACAAGAAATGATGGATTACGTGTGGCAGACGTCCTGAGTGAAGAAAATAACGATTTAGGTAATATGAGTGTAAATTTCGAAGGATTGGAAGAGGAAGAGCTAGTGATTATTACTAACCTTAATGAAATCATGATTCAAGGCCGAAATACTGACGGGATCTCCTTTAAAAAGATTGACATGAAAACATTGAACAGGGTGACGGGAAAGGTTAATAAAGTAATTGATTTGATCGAAACAAGCAATATAACAGAGACAAATAATCTAATTAAAGCAGCTGCTGTGTGGGTAGCAGATGAATTGGGTCTTAAGAAGTTTAAACCAGGGAAAAAGAAAGACCCATGGTGGAAAAGACGTCTTGAAGGGGATATAAAGCAGCTTAGAAAGGATATAAGTTTGCTTGAGAGAGTAAAGAAAGGAGTACTGGGATTTCAGAAAGAAGCCAAAGGAAAATGTCTCATGGAAAAGTATAGGGTTAAGAAGAAAGGATTGACAACGGTGATCGAAGAGCTGAAGCAACGGATTCTTGCAAAATCTGCAAAGATAAATCGTTACAACCAGAGAATAGACCAGTACAGATTGAATAGATTGTTCAAGGTTGATCAAAAGAAGGTCTATAATGAACTAAATGGAAATGCAGGAGGTAGTAATGACACACCGAATGCTGAGGAAAGCAAAACTTTTTGGAGCAACATATGGAGCGTGAAAAAAGAACATAACAAAGAAGCTGAATGGCTAAATGAGTTGAAAGAAGAGACTGCAGCAGTAGAACAAAATAATGTGGTTATAACTGCAGAGAAAATCAAGAATCAATGTAGAAAGATACCTAACTGGAAAGCACCTGGCCAGGATGGAGTCTAGGGCTTTTGGATAAAGAGGTTTGATACGATGCATGAAAGAATAGCCATACAGCTGAAAGATATGCTCAATGGTAGAAAGACAATTCCACCATGGATGACCTACGGAAGGACAGTTTTGTGCCAAAAAGACCAAGCAAAAGGAAATGCTGTTGATAACTTCAGGCCAATAACTTGTCTTCCGATAATGTGGAAACCTTTAACTGGAATCATTGCAGCTGACATGTATAATTTCATGGAAAGAGAAAATCTGCTCCCAGAAGAACAGAAGGGATGCAGGAGCAAGAGCAGACGAACTAAAGATCAATTACTGATCGACAAAACCATACTTATAGATTGTAAGAGAAGGAAGACTAATCTGGCTATGGCGTGGTTAGATTATAGGAAAGCCTATGACCTTGTCCCCCATAGCTGGATTCTTGAGTGTTTGAACATGTTAGGTATTGCTGACAACATCAGGGCCTTTATCGAAAAACGTATGGAAAAATGGAAACTTTTGTTGTCCTCAAATGGTTCAAACCTTTGTGAAGTCGAGGTGAATAGAGGAATATTCCAGAGAGATAGCCTTTCACCATTTATTTTTGTTATCTGCATGATTCCACTCTCCGTGTTACTACGAAAATTGAGTGCATCTTATGAATTGGGGAAAAAAGAATTCAACATTAACCACCTCCTCTTCATGGATGACCTTCAACTGTTTTGAAAGAATGATGATCAAATAGGCAGTTTAGTGAATACTGTTTATTTTTTCAGCAAAGACATAGGGATGGAATATGGGTTAAAGAATTGTGGGGTGGTTATAATGAAGAGAGGAAAACTAGCTAGATTTGATGGTATTCACTTACCTAATGGAGAGGTAATGAGGCACGTAGATGAAAATGGGTAATCGTACTTTGGGGTCTTAGAGTTGAACCGGATATAAGAAAAGGAAATGAAGTCAAAAGTAATCACAGAATATAAGAGGAGATTGAGGTTAATTTTTAAATCAAGTCTAAATGGAAGAAATAAGATTCAAGCTATTAATACTTGGGCTGTTGCCCTTTTAAGATATGGTATGGTGCAGGAATTATTGCCTAGAAGGTGGACGAGTTGAGGAAGATTGACAGAACGACAAGGAAGACATTGACTATGTATGGGGCTTTTCATCCAAAAGGAGATATTGACAGACTTTATGTAAAGAGGAAAGAAGGGGGTAGGGGTTTGATCAGTATCGAAAACTGTGTAGAGAGGAAAATAATTTGGGTCCATATATTAGAGAGTCAAATGAGATGCTTTGGAAGGATGTGAGAAAAGGTGGTGTTATCCAAACAGATAATTTGATGGAAAAGGATGAATTTAAAAGATCAAGTCATAACGAGATTAAAACTAAATGGCACGAGAAGAGAATGTATGGTCAGTTTGTTAGAGAAATGCCTGAGGAAATTGATAAAAAGTTATCTTGGCAATGGACTACTCGAGGAGACATCAAAGTCCAAACAGAAGCAACAATATTTGCCGCACAGGAACAGGCTTTGCGAACAAACTACATTAAAAATAGAATTGATAAAACTTCA
>RDPX01000084.1:591058-604081 GCA_003991215.1 Morbakka virulenta
AAAGTTAAAGAAATATTATTAAAGCACAACTCATTGTAGCTATCGTTATTCTTGTATAATAACAAAAATAACATTATACCCCTACTACTACTACTACTACTACTACTACTACTACTACTACTACTACTACTACTACTACTACTACTACTACCATCACTACTACTACTACTACTACCACTACTACTACCACTACTACTACTACCACTACTACTACTACCACTACTACTACTACCACTACTACTACTACTACTACTACTAATAATAATAATAATAATAGTAATAATAATAGTAATAATAATAATAATAATAATAATAATAATAACAACAACAATAACAACTAATACAGACAAAATCAAAAAGAGAAAATAAAGAGGATTATTATTGAAGGATTCGAACGGTAATGAAAACCGAGATTAATCGCCTGCAGCTTCAAATAACACATTGGAAAATGATTAGAGAAAACGGTCGAAAAAAACACCCTGGAAAATTAACAAAGAAAGAAATATGCATCATGCAAAATTATTTGTCAACAGAAATTACTCCCTTCACCATTGGGAGGAAAAGGGTTGTTGTAACTCCAAATGACCTCAAAAATAAGAATAGGCCAAGACGGATACCATTAACAATTAAAGGGCCCTTCCCTAGAATTGATAAACCACCACAAAGAAAAGTATACATTTAATGAAGAAAGAATCATAAATTAAGAAAGAATGTGATCATAAAGAACTAATCTGGAAGAACATAAATCAGCGACTCATTTGCGGAGTCACGCAACAGATTTTAAAAACTACCCAAAATGTAGATGCTCTTTTGCATCGAAGATTCGCTGGTGACAATTGCACTATTCAAAAATCAACAAGACGGCACTAAGTTGATGATTAACGTTAACAATCTTCTCCCAACCTTAGTGTTTACTGGTGAAAAAGAACAGGATATTTGTCTACCAGTTTTAGATGTTTTAGTAGGAAAAAAACACACCTCTTTCAAAACAAATGTGTTTCCAAAACAAATCTTCACTGGGCAATACGTATGAGGGGGCTCATTCGGTTCCACACAGTTAATTTCTTTCCTATTTTTCAAGAGCAATTAATAAAATAAAGCAAAATTCGTTGAGTAATTGTTACCCTAATGATGTCTTACACAAAGTTAATCGATAAAAAATTACTGGCTTTCAAAACCCTATTAAACCAGGCCCCCAAACGTCCGCTGTATACCTCAAACTACTTTGGATAGGCATAGTTTTCACTAAATTTTCGAATTCTGTGTAACTGTGCTACTGGACCCAAAGTGATAATCACTTCGCGAAAAATTCGTTTACAAAGGACGTCTTGCCTGCCCCAGATTTAAGTTGGTTTCCAGTTTAACTGCAGGAATGATGCCAGGTACGTAGGCTGTACGTCCTTAAGATTAATCGATAGAATAAAACAACGTGTTCCTAGTGTATAGAAAGAAAAACCTTTTGTTAATCGTGTTCAGTTCAGCCAAAGACTGTGCAAGAGTGTACCGAGAATTGTTAAGTAGGGAGAGGTACTAACACAAATTACAACCCACCCCCCACCCACCCCAAAAAGAACAATACAAAATTCTCAGATAATCAGGGTTTTTTAACTAACCTCATCTCTTAGCGTTGACGGGTCATAGGTCTTTTCAGCTAAAGCGAAAAGAGCAAACGAAATTACTATCTAATTTGATGATAATTGAAGTTTAAAAGCAAGCATATCATTTTCTCAAAGATAAAAGTACTAGGAAAAACCGCTGTCTGTAGCTGCATGCAAAGTTATTCCTTCTTTCTTCATAACTGTCTTTCTCCCATAATGTAATTGCTTATTTCTAACCGATTACGGGCAACACTACTTTAAGGTAAAAACTAAGTAAATTCAAAGGTCATGGGTGGCCAAAAATATTCATAGTCTCATGTTTAGTTACTATGGTTCTCAACTATAATCAAGAAATTACGATCATTCACTATATTCCTATGGTATCAAGATAACAGAGAGGAAAAGGTAAAAATGATAAACAATACCGATCAGCAGTTACCATGCGTGGTAACTTAACTTTTACCCAAGTAAGATTAAATAGGAGGGAAAATGGTGCACTTACTTAGAAAATGTCACCTAAGATATATAACAAAATCGTTTTTTGTGAATTTCTCTTTTACCTTAAAACCCCGCTCCCTAAGTACTTGTTTATAATCACAGTTGGTAGGAATCGACCAACATTAACAAAAAAAGTTCTACTGAGTATAGCTTTCTCCATGAGATCGACTAAAAAGCTTAAAAAATTTCTGGATAAAAATTTGGCCATTAAAAAACAAAATATTCCTTATTTTCCAAAAGTATCCCAATCTTGATTCCCTACTGTAAATATCTGAAATAATGAAATCACTTATTTTACGCCATGTTAGCGGCGCCTTTCCTAGACCAACTACAAATAAAGTTCGTTCATCGTCATTTTTTTAAAAAAAATGCGAGATTCAATGGATATTTGGAAGAATTTCAAAAATTATAAATATTTTCAGTCAAATTTTAGACAAGATCAATCAAAAGTGGCTGTTTGTTATTTATAAAAAACGACCTAAAGCAAAACTTGAGAATTGTGATTAGAAAAATCTTGTAAATGTTTATTTCATAATTATTCCAATTCATGTAACATTGAAATGCATGAAGTATGTGATATTGTAACCCAAGATTAAAATGTTTGTGGATAGTGATGATCGAAATTTAATTACACCAGCTCTTATGTCAAATAATATCGCTTAAGTATGGATAGGGCAGACTAGTTAATACATACTACAAACAGAAAACCACAGTAACAGATCAATGCAATTACCTTCTCCCGATGACACCTCTCCTGTTGTTTGGGTACGCTCATCATTAACAGCTATCGCGTTTGCATCATCCTGAGATTCAAAAATACCCAATTTTTCCGACTCTTCATTCGTGCGGAAGTAGTGAGTAACACTTGCCTGTGGGTCAGGTGAAGGTGCAAAGGGGTTTTCAATAAAGCTATTCCCAGAAATGTCGTTTAAGTGCAGAGAAAATGGCTCCTTCAAGGAAAGGCAATCTTTCAGTTTGCTTATGGTTACATCTATGCTGGCAGCAATTTCTGGCTCCATAATCTAAAAAATACGTAATAAAGTGGATAGTAATGTTAAACTTGTTATTCTTTCCATAATCTAAGCTCTAACATATAAACAATTCGTCGTTCAAAGAAACAATCCTCAGTGAGATTCGAACCTATGCTTAAATAGGAACATAGCTATCTAGCTAAGCGCTATAACCACTCGTTGTGGAGGTCATGTGACTGTTTCATAGTTACTTTCGAAGGCAAGTAGGGCTGCGGGTAAAATAAATGATACAATATCAGGATGGGTCAAAGTATGAAGAGTGTTGAAATAAAGGCTATAAGTTATAAAAAAAATTTTTACTTTGTATCCTTCATCCCTTACAAGCAAAAGTTATTGGCAGAACACAAGTCCACTAGCAGTGTAGACAATACCATTTTCATTTCAGACTTGTCAGTTTCTGTATTATATACGTAAATTGCAGTGTTTCCTTTGGAATGTATCAGTAAGTTGCACTTTTTCATAACTTTTTCATAAAAGTATAAGTGCTATCTGCAACCAGTTTGATGCTAATCAGTCCCGCGTATACCATCTATACAGTCCGACCAACAATCCTCTCTTCAGTCATTTTCTCGTCGTCGATCTGTTGTTCCTTCCGCTAATGTAGTACTAGTTTAAAAATAGCCCTTTGAATTGGGTGAGTCTGCTATTTCACTTAAGAATCTAAGGCCAACACAATGCACTAATATTCTGCATGCTTTTCCTGGGAATTCCTAGATATTTCCATGCTAGTTGCTTTTTTCTGAAAACTATTAAATTCCGGAATTATCTTTCGCCTGATTCTTTTCCTTTTACCCAAAATCTCCATTTCTTCAAATCTACTGTCAACAGATACCTTCAACATTTTTTTTTCAAACATTTTCTTTATTTTCAGCTTCTACTGGTCCAACGTAAGTCGTTGCTTAGAAATAACAGTTTATTCATCATAAACAGAGAATTAAAAAACCCATCCAGAACCCTTAAAACATTTGTTCAAACTACGTTTATACTAAAAAATCTCTAACTCAAGTTAGTGATAAAAATATTAGTCACTTAACTTAGTGACAAAACTTAGCAATGGAAGACCATTTCTAATTAATACAAGTGGCAGACCCATATTTGCTCTAAATAGAACGCGACCTGGGAATAATAATGACCAAGTTAAGTAGGTAGTCTAGGATGGCGTATCTGCAAATGACTACACTTTGAATAACAGCCTAGCACACAATGGGTTGCTATGCACATACCGTATTTTCTCTAATTTAATACGGCCTCTTATTTAGGGCGGCAATTAAAAATTGGAAAATTGGACAATTTATTTTCCTCTTATTAATAGTGCGGGTGTATTCCATAGAATTTTCAATTTTCCTCTTATTTAGTGCGGGAAGTTCGATTGGAGTGTAATCGTTCGATCAAATTAGCTTCGAATACCAAAACATTTTATGGGACATATGATAACAATAATAATACTTTTCAGCGACAGACATCTATATATTAGACAAAAAATGGTTGATTCGTTGTTTAACTATGCATTGAGTAATTATGCATGGAGTAATATGACAACTGCCCCTGAGAACAGACCTGGTGCTCTTGTCAAAGATAAACATGCAATAGCAGTGGAAAATAATGGGCAAATAGTTGGAAACATACCAGAATTTTTATCCAAATTAACATTCTTCTTTTTGAAATACGGCGGAAAACTGCAGGTAAAAGTTAATGGGTCAAGAAGATATTCTGCTGACCTCAAAAAGGGGGGTTGGAGATACCAGCTCAGTTTTACTTCAAATCTTCGAATGAGAAATTGTTTTGTCAAATGAAAGAAAAGGTATTACCTGAGATAGAAACATTTGAAAAGCAGAGAAGAGAAATCGAAGAAGAAAAGAAAAGAGTCCAAAAAACGGAAAATACAAAGAATAAATAAATAAATAAAATGAAATAAAAAAATGAATACCAAAAAGAAATTTGTCGTTTTTCTTTTTTACGTCTAACTTAGTGCGGGAAGGATGAAATTTTCCTCTAAATATTAGTGCGGGCTAGAAGTGATCTAAAGATAGTAATTTATTCCTTCTAATTATTAGTGCGGCATGCCCGAAATAATTATTTTTTAGGCCGTATTAAATTAGAGAAATTACGGTATTACTTCTGCTATAAAATCGGTGGAACTGGGTTATATCTTTTTCTTTTTCTTCTTTCGGTTTCGTTACTTTGGATGGCGTATCACATAATAGCGCACTACCTTTCTCTTCATAAATGCTTTTAATTTGTACTCATGTTGCATTTTTGTCAATTCTTGCTGTTGTCAAAGTTAGCTCTTGATTAATCCCTGCCTTTCTTACCTCTCAAATTCTTTCTAAACCCTTGGCAAACTAGTACGGTTCTACAGTGCTTTTTTTCGATATCTTTGTATAACTTATCTTGACCATAAAACTCGGACACCTGAGCACGAGTTTCCCAAACTTTATTGTCCAGGTTATCCCAGCCCCCCTTTACCTGCTTCTCTCACCAAAAAGTTTTGAAATAATAACAACAAATACCCAGTGCTGTGGATTTGAAATATATAGGCAAAGTGCAAGGAAGATGCAACTTGACAACAATCGCATAATACCAAAAGTTTAAGTTAAAAATTGGTATGAGAAATACACAAAATTAAAAAACACAAAATTAAATTTTAAGGTTAATCCACAACAGAATACACATTATACAGATAAAGTAATGAAGATTTCCCGCTTGAAATCAACAAGAAGCATAATTTATTCCGTTTCAATCAGAATGAGGCTATCTAACATTTTATGAGATAGAAGCGCGCGAGCACACACAGACATGTCTCTATCTAACTATCTAACTATCTATCTATCTATCTATCTATAATCTATATATATATATATATATTTATTTGTGTGTGTTATATGTGGGGGTCGGTGTAGGGCACACCCATGTGTATTACAAAATGCTAAATAGTCTTATTTATGACTGAAAGGTTGAAACGGAAAAAAGGCAGACTCTGTGGGGAGACTTTATTTCCTTATCGTGGTAAGAATGTGTACAGAAAATTATACTCATCAGGGTGCTGCCATGGTTAAAAATAAGCGTGGACTACTATATATTCCTTAAATTGCCTTTATTGGTAAAATGATCTAGTCGCTTCAAAAACAACAACAAGACTTTAAGTGCATGAATAATTATGACCTTTTTGTCTACCTACCCTTCTAACTGGTTGATTATGCTCTAGGTCTTCAACTGCACTTGTTAGTAACCCCTCGACGGTTGTAAGAACTAAAACAAAGTGAAAATATATACAGCCACACATCAGACGATTTTCTTAGACCAAAAATTAATTAGTCAAAAAATTGCAAAGAACATGACACTATGAGTTGCAGTTGTTTATTGTGAATCTCTTCAACCAAAGCAATCGCATGCCCTAATTACAATTTAGAAATTGGAAAAGTTGTAATGGGTGCTTCCAATCCAAACATAACAAACACCGTAGTATTTTCTGACTTAAAAAACAATTCTGCTTCCCAGTGGCTAACATTACTCGACACAAAAGTCATTGCTTTGCTTGCCCCCTACCCTATGAAAAGTTCATTGTCACATCGTTTTGGTGTTTTTCTCTCAGAGTATTTCATAGGACAAACCTCAGAGGATTTAGAGATGGCTTCTTGTGTCACAAATCGCGCAAACAACTGTCAGAAGCGGTACAAGTTCTCTTCTGAGGATGTGAATGCATGGCTCATCCCTCTGTAGGAGGGTACTAATTTTGTAAAAAAACAGGACTGTCATCTTTCACAAAGCAACAGTACACTTTGGTCAGTGGGACACAATATTTTCTCCAAATTTAAAAGGTGAATCCCACTACCACTTCCCAAATCTGTGTAAGAATTTTTTTCTTTTTCACAACTTCTTAGCCAATGTTCAGGTTGGTGCCACTGTTGCTATTTTGTTCCACCCATTTTGTGTCCTTTGATTTCCTTTATACTACAATTACTTTCACCAACTGACCCTAACTACTTGCAGATTTGTCCCTTTTTCTTTCTGTGACCCGCCTCCATTTTCCCCTTCCAGTCTACATGCTTATTTTCCCTTACTTTTCTTCTGAGGTTTGCCCACATTTATCTGAGTTTCTTTTCAGATAAATAGTTCTAACGCTGACCACTGTTCAAGGATGCGTTCCAAACAGTGTCCAAATGACAAAAATCTGGTGGTTGCATGTTTTAAGATTTGTTGTGGTTCATTCCAGAGATTTCCTGGCACTCTTTCAGTTCATTCATTTGGCACTTTTCTCCAAGTAGTAAAAAATGTCTACCAGTAAGTCGTGGATGCTGGCTGGAAGCGCCTTGGAAGCTTTTTCTGCTACAAGATCCAACAAATTGCAAGGTGTCTTAAATGTGTATGTATCCTATCTATCTGTCTGTCTCTCTATCTATCTATTTATCTATCTATCTATCAAGATAGACAGATAGATAGATAGATAGATAGACAGACAGACAGAGAGATAGTGCACCTATAAATCGGCGATTCATTCGACCTTAAAGCCAATTAAATTGGAGTTTTGTTGTTAGTTATATCCCTCAAAAGACTCGGTAAGTGTCCACACTAAGATATATTTGAACTAGAGCCATATAATGCCTATGGAATGGTAAGAGATGAATGGAAGGAATAATTTCAGGCTAGATGATGAGTCATAACCCATAGCAAGTGCAATAATTCATGGATGTTAAACAATTCAGAGAGAGAGAGAGAGAGAGAGAGAGAGAGAGAGAGAGAGAGAGAGAGAGAGAGAGAGAGAGAGAGAGAGAGAGAGAGAGAGAGAGAGCTGTCACATATGTTGCTTCGAACAGAAAAGATATCATGAAACACCAGCAAGCATATTTTAATAAAATACATTTTTTGTGATGATGACTCTAGTTTTTGTGAAATTTCTAAAAAATGTTTTGATGATTGTGAGATAATTCTGCTGTGATAAACAGATAGATATGCACTTTTGAATGTTATTAAGACTGATGATAAATGGCAAAATATACAGCTGTACTGTTTCTAATTTACCTGAAATTTTCTTTCTTGAGTATTGAAGTTGTAAACAACTACTATTCTGTATAACTGAATGAATATTACGGAAAATGAGTTACTTAAGACAGTGAATTAATGTATGTTTATTTATATTGTATATATATACATCATCTGTCTTACTCATAATATCCAGTAATAGTAAAAGAATACCTATCAAAGAGAACAATTTTATTAATAAAACAAATTACAAAATATGAAAATATTAAGGCATCAAATCGGTAAAATACATGGCTCTATTTGGGGCAAAAATAATTGTAATAAACTAACCTCCTTTAGATGCAAATGGTGGTGCTTCAAATTCAAGCTCTGGGATGACATAGCTAGCAGTATGTTGTTTAACAACCTGTCTGTTAAGATCCTATGTAAATTATAACAATAAAATACAAAATAGCAGCTAAAAAACCCCAACATACCAATATGAGTCTACAACATAAATACTGATCCAAAAGGCCTTGAGCAAATTCATAATCAGTATTAATCTGGCTGTAGCACACTTACAACATTACAGAATAGTTGGCACAAAAATGTAATCTCGTTGTTCATTTATTCTGTACTTTACTTTGTATTAAGAAATTGATCTAATAATAAGCCAGCCAGCCAGCACACAGAGGGAGTTGCCCTGATCAATATCAGTAAGATAGAAAAGAACTCTGAGTACACTAAGCTAACTACAATAGTGTGCTATGCCCCATCTGAAGATGCGGGGATTAATGACAAAGACATTTTCTACAGACAACTTCAGGCTGCAACAGATGAAGTCAAGTTGCATGACATAATGCAAGTCATTGGTGACATGAATGCAAAAGTTGATGATGTAACAGGGTAACAGAGCAATTCATTGAAAGACATTTGTGGAAATATCATCAACAAAGGAGAATTATGTTTTACTTCTGTCAAAACAGGGACCTGGTGATAGGAGAANAACTTGTTAGAGTGGAAGCCAATGGGACCTTAACTTATGAAGGCCAGATCCAACTCTGAGTACACTAAGCTAACTATGATAGTGTGCTATGCCCCATCTGAAGATGCGAGGATTAATGACAAAGACATTTTCTACAGACAACTTCAGGCTGCAACAGATGAAGTCAAGTTGCATGACATAATGCAAGTCATTGGTGACATGAATGCAAAAGTTGATGATGTAACAGGGTAATAGAGCAATTCATTGAAAGACATTTGTGGAAATATCATCAACAAAGGAGAATTATGCTTTACTTCTGTCAAAAAAGGGACCTGGTGATAGGAGAAACATTATTCCAACACCGAGATATCCATATGACAATGTGGACATAACCAGATGGGTCAGTTGACAGAAAATGGTGGAGTTGACTACAGGATGTGAAAGTTTGCAGAAAAGTTGACATTGCTGGTGATCACAACCTTCTTGTGGCAAGCATTATGCTTAAGCTCTGAAAGTCAAGAAAGAAACAGGAGTGAGGAAAACGGCTTGATTCTGTAAAAATTAAAGTAAGAAACCACAAAACATGCCTTCAGTTAGGAGGCTAGAAACAGCTTCAGAATACTATGGGAAGAGCTAGTGATGGGCATTGATAGAATCAATCAAGCCCTTAGAGAAACTGGTGAGAACATTCTGGGATTCTGAAAGAAAAGAAAGAAAGAGTGGATCTAACCAAAAAAAACAAAAATAAACAAAAGGGAAAAAGTGAAACAGAAGATCATAACTACAAGGTCAGAAAGGATTAAAGAAAACTTTAAGGGGAGCTACTCTATGAGTCAGGGGCCCATGTGTTGACTACAATATTTTTAATGTTAATGATGTCATGACAGTGACTAAAAAAGCAGAAAAGCACAAATAGATAATGCAGTTGTATGATAACAGGAGTAGGTAAAGATACAAAGAAAAACTCAATTTTGTGTTTTAATACTCAATAGACTGCATCCTCTTAGACATTTCTGAAGCTTGAGCTACTGGAGAACCATGTGTATGATCGAAAAAATATCAATAACAGAAGAAGAAGACAGACAGAGGAAGACCAAAGAAAACATGGGAGGAAGTGATAAGGATGGATCTGAAAGAAAAAGGTGTCAGCAGAGACCTGGTGAAGGATAGGATAACTTGGAAGTCAATTTCAAGAAATCGTCCAACACATGCTAGCATGTAAAACGGACATTAAACCAAATATGATGATGATGATGATGATATGAATTTAGGGTTAGAATCACTTTTCAACTGTAAATTTCCAACTAACATACAATACTTGCCTGCCTAGATAGTAATCAAAGTAATTCTCATCTTGGTACTAATTACAAAGAAATAACACCAAAATCCTTCACAATGGTTTCCCTGAAAAGGGAAAGGTTTATAACCTAACAACAACTCAGTACTAGGGATTAAAATAGGCATTAACCCAAGGAATTCTTTGATGCTCCAATAGGATGTTCATACACCGGTGTACCAATACCCATTAAACTGATGAAAAAATAGGGGATCTGGGTAAATATGAGTGCCACATCAGAAAAAAAGTGTGCAAACAAAAGTACAAACACAGACAGACATCATTTAAAATTACCTCAGTTCTACACACTTTAAGCTCAATTTTAATACCCTTGTCTTGAATAACAGATGCTGGTTGCACTTCAGTGTTCTTTGCACCACAATGCGGGCATTCAAATGAACTAACAATAATTTCTTTAAAATATGGTATCTTTGTTAGAAGTAGCTTTGTTGTTCCCTAAAATTTAGGATTGAAAAAAGGGGCACAAAAGTATTATTTTTCTACAATTTCTGACATGTATATTCTGACTATGACATGAAAGGTAACCCCACTCCCCCACAAACCCCCCAAAAACAACAACAACAACAAGGAAAGGTAGTACCTTGAACATGCATATTAGAAATAACACATTTAATATCAATAAGTATAAAATTTTCTACAAAGGTTTTTAGCATACAGTAAAATAGTATACAAAACTTGGTGTCTTTTATCAAAACTTTGATCTGGATCTCATTGTCTATTACAATATTTGTTTAAAATTGGACTTTGACTTAATTATTCAAATTTAAGGTTTAAGAGAGCTGGCTATTTAAATATGCTTAATTTTTTACCTGGTTAAGAACTATACAGGGGGTAAAGCCACTAAGTGTATGGAACTGAAAAAAACTAAATAAAGGCAAAATAGAATTAATAAATTCACACATCATCAAAGTTGCTACATTTCTTTGATGAAATTTTAAAATTGTTTTCTACAGCAAAAAAAAATAAAAAATTAGACAGCACACCAACTTGGTATGAGAATCCATCATCAATGATGGTCAACCAGGATGTTTCAAGCTGAATTGCAGATAACTGGGTAAGAGAAAATTCAATACACTGTTATGTTGATTTCTACAACATATTTCCATAGAAGGAGGATGTGTTCAAAGTCATTTGCATGCATATGGCTAAACCAAAGGGCAATTTCCCCCTAGTGTTGTTACTCATGTTCTCTCAACAGTTTCAATAAATCTGGATGATATGGAACTATGAAATAAGGTGAGCTGGGAAAACCTCAAGGCCCAAAAAAGAGGGTTTTTTTAGCTTTTTATTAATTTAGCAGACATCTTGTTTATGACAAAAGAGGAAAGCAAATTTATATTTACTAGTAAGTTTTAGTTTCCTAATGGAATGTCCTCAAGATCCCTAAGATTACCAGGACATTTAACTGGTATTTTCATACATTGGCTTTTCATCATTATCCAAGAGTTGCCTTAATCTGACCATCAATAGAGCAAAGTGAGTAATGATAGCATTAACTCCAGCTTTTTACTGATTGTGTAGCATGGGGTTTGTGGATATATCCAAGACAAATTTGATAACTGATGTTAAGTTTTTAACAGATAATTACAAGGAATAGTGAATAGTGGTGTAACATGAATATTACTTCATATTTTATTTAATTATATTAAATAATATTTCAGATAATCTGTGGGCTATTGGGGAGCATCTAACCTTGTATACAGCAGTTTCTAGGTCAATGAATATCATTGCTTTTATTAGATTTATTAATAAACAATGTTTTAATTGAGATTTCCTGAACTGTAACTATTTTACAGACTTTATTACAGAAAATATAAAATAATCTTTCACCTGTATTCTAGATATGTTTTTTGTGATCTATTGGGTTGTTTAAAATAACTAATAATTTTTTGGCTTTTCTTTTCAAAACAAATGTCTGATGCACTTTTGTTACTCACTTGGAAATTTTTCTTTAATACTTCATTAAAAGACATGACACATTTCAAATATTATTCAGAAGTCCCTTCATTACTATATTATTTCAGAAAAAGAGATGATAGCATGGACATCAAAAATTTCAAGTTACTTCAGTAGGAAATGAAAACTATCAACTACCAAAAATAAAGTCATTTTTACTTAGGGCCCCTTAAAAAATCAAATCCATTGTCAAAAGCAATTGAAGGAGTAGGCTTACTGCCCTATGAGATATGGTTATGTCTGCAACAAAATATTGATGAACATTCCCAACTAATTATGACAAATGGAAAAGAGCAGTTTGCCACTTATTTGAAAAGGTACCTCATTGAATTTACAGATTTAGGTCAGATAAACAAGCAATAACTGCCATGGAAATATATTTAAGGCAGAAATAATACTTTAAAAGTACAGAAAAAAGGTCATTAGCTATTCCTGATCTGGCTATGCCATTGCCAGACACCATGTATATATATATATATATATATATATATATATATATATATAGAACAGCAACTATAAATGTGATTAAGCTAAACAATTTAAAAGCATTTTAAGCACACCTAAAGGGAATGAGAACAAAAATTACCAGGAAATACAGACTCCATGTATATATATATATATATATATATATATATATAT
>RDPX01000084.1:604106-623917 GCA_003991215.1 Morbakka virulenta
GCAATCACCTAGAGATGGTGTCTCAATAAAAACACTGGTCCCCATTACCTTAATGGGTTGGTGTCAGGAAGGGCATCCAGCCTATTAAAAAGACTGCCTCATTGTACCATGAAATGACATTCAAAGATATCCTGCATAACTGATTAAAGGAGACTGGAACTAATCCAAGTGAAGGTGTTGTGCACAGTAGGACTTTTGTTTGATGTAGACAAAATCAGACCATTATCAAGCTACTACATCAACCAAATGAAGTGATGGCAAGCTTCAGACTCTGTAGTCTGAATGTGGAAAGTTTGAGAGGCAGATCTGGTGAAGTAGCAGAGTTTCTTAAGCGAAGATGCATTGATTTGTGCTGCATCCAAGAAACATGATGGAGAGGGAAGAATGATAGAAGGAAAAAAGGCAACATACAAGCTGTTTTGGATTGGTAATGGAAAAGGCACAGGTGGAGTAGGTATCTTTGTGGCAGAGAAATGGATAGACAAGGTGATTGATGTCAAATGCATAAATGATCAAATTATGCTGATTAAACTGATGATAGGTGAGACAATCTTCACAGCAATATCAGTGTATGCACCACAATGTGGCTTGAGTGAAGAAGTCAAGGATGAATTCTATGACAGTCTCATTGCAGAGAAAGAAGTTGTTGCTATTGCAGGTGATCTAAATGGCCATGTTGGAAGAACAGCGTCTGGGTTTGTGAGAGTCCATGGAGGAAATAGATATGCTGATCAAAATAAGGAGGGTAAAAAAATTCTAGAGTTTGGACTTGCCATGGACATATTGGTGGCAAATACTTTTTTCGAGAAAAGGAATAACCATCTGGTAACCTATGAGTCTGGGGCAGTTATGACTCAAGTGGACTACATTTTGGTAAAGATGAAGAGAGGAAGTATTTGCAAGATGTAAAAGTGATACCTGGTGAAGAATTTGTAACCCAGCAAAAACCAGTAATTTGTGACTTCAGGATTAAGAAAGTGTATAAAGTGAAAAGAAAGAATATCCCAAGGAGAAAGGTGTGGAGACTAAATGATGGACAAGTAAAGCAGGTCTTTGAAGATCAAGTGAATGCAATTGTGGGTGCTAGTCCAGGAAAAGACCTAGGAAGTGTGGGTGAGCAATGGGAGAAGATCAAGGAAACACTTTTGAAAGCAACAGACCAAGTCTGTGGCTGGACAAAAGGGCCTCCACATCATAGAATGACATGGTGGTGGAATGCTTCTGTTGAAAATTATGTGAAAGAGAAGAGAAGGCTGTGGACTTAATGGAAAAAATGGTTAGTGAACAAAGAAAGGTATTTTGAGGGCAAGAGAGCAGCTAGGTGAGCAATCTATAAAGCAAAGATAGATGCTGAGAAAAGAAGGTTCCAGATATACTGCGTAGAGATGACCAGAAGAATGAAGTATTCAGGATAGCTAAGCAGATGATCAAGACTAATCAGGAAATCATTGGAGAAAGTGCATCAGGAATGAGGATGGAGAGCTTGCAACAAGTGAACTAAAAAGAAGAATGCCTGGAAGTCCTACTATGAGAGATTGTTGAACACAGAATTTTCTTCAAACAGAAAAAATCTTGGAGAGGTAGAAACTGTATCTGGACCAGCCATTCTTATTGAGAAAGAAATGGCGAGGGAAGCAGTAAAGAAAATGAAGAAAGGCAAAGCAGCTGGTCCTTCAGGAGTTGTGGCAGAGATGGTCAAAGCTGGAGGTGAGAGAGGTATAAAGATGATCACTGATCTAATAAATTACATAATAAGAGATGGTGCCATTCCTGAGGACTGGGAAATAAGTACAATTATCAATTGTTACAAAGGAAAAGCAGAAGCTTTAGAAAAAGGTAATTACAGAGGATTAAAGCTAATGGACCAAGTCCTGAAAGTTGTTGAAAGAGTTATGGAAAAACAAATTAGAAGTGAAATAAAAATTGATGACATGCAATTTATTTGGCGCTATCCTAGATACATATACCACGTTACTAATTTGTTTCAACGTACATGTATTATATAGGCCTACCAATCAATAGCCAATAAGATGGGGATTAATTTGATATAAAACCCTTCGAGCTGATGCCAAATCCAGCCATGTAACAGCCGAAAAATGAAGCACTAGACTCGCCTTCATTTGTTATGGAGGCTCTTTTGCCGTGTATTGAGCTGACAGAACTTTAACTGCTAAATACTGATGATCTGATGGCAACGCTATATTTGACCATTCTGATGTTGTGCATTAAATACTCAAAAGTTAGCGATATTGCAAGGTGTAACGTAAGTAAGTAAACCACAGATTTAAGCAAAACCAATCCATTTAAATTCCTTTCACTCTCTTGGGGTGAGTACGATTTTTAATGAGAATTCACATGCTTTCAAGCATACTTTGATTTTCTCCCTACTATTAGTGCTGGGCCTCCATGCGGTATGGAGTAATATTGCTATTCCAGTCGGCAAGTTTTATAAAATAGAAATTAAAAAATAATATATACCTGTTCTTCACAGTTCAGGCAAAGGCTTTCTATGACAGATATCTCCGGGTCGTCGTCATCACCTTTTAAGTCTCTAAAAAGTGGACGCTTTTCAGTATTTACATCCATGTCACTTGTTGTTGCTGGCATCTAGGGACTTACACGAAAAAAGAAAGATGATGTTGTTGCTTTGACAAGAAGACCATATTTCTCCCTGAACCTTGTGTAACATCACGAAATATTGAGTGCCTCAAAATTAATTTTTTGGACCTCAGGCACCGAGGATAAGGAAGGGGGATTTGAGGCACAAGCTGCCCAGAATTTTTGCTAAATGTCCAGCAGTTAAAAGTTCTAGATATAAAAGACAATAAATAAAGACTGTTAACTTGATTCTTCTTTAAATTCTTAATTCCGTTCTTGAAAATTTTGGGAAAGGTCTTGAATTCCAAATCACACTTGTTCCTTCTTTGTAAACATATCTCACGACAACAAGGATCATGGTGAGTGAGTGCTGATAATTATGGTTCTAAAAATAACGTGCTATGAAATCGATAAAGTACAACTTCTCGCGGCAGATTCCACATGCTTTCACATTGTGTGGGGATGGTAATAAGGCCAGGCATTGAGAAAAAGAAGAGGGAGAGGGGACAGAGAAGTGGCATTTGGTAATCTGTTAACCCAAGTATAATTAGTAATCCAATAAGTATAAACAATAATAAAATGTAATTACAATGCATATGTATCATGTAAGTGAAATATAATGCGTACTATATTACAAGTACTAATATTAACGATTAATAACTTATTTGTCCAAATTTCTGGCTAGTTTGCAATAAGGGGCCCCAATAACTGCCATCTTGGGAAGAAAAAGCAACTGAAATCTTTATGGACTTTTAAATTAAAAGTCCATAAAGATTTCAAATTGTCAAACTATCCCTAAGTAAACACTGACATTCTTTTTCTTTACTTCGATAGTCCCTGTGGAGGTAAGTAAAAGAAAAGACAGTCTTCATCATAATCATACACATCATGGATTGGTTCACACGGAGAGTAGACTTGCTTGTGCCATTCAGCGTGAATAATGTAGTTAACATACCTTTTTCCTCTTGCATTTGGCTGGAAGTCATTAGCCTTGACCAGCCTTTTCCCTGTGGAATCCATCTGCCGATCAATTTTTTGCCAGTGAGGTGTCATTGAACTTGTTAGATAACTTTTGACAGGGCAATTGTATGTCATAGGCTGTTCTACCAAGTTTTTGTTATCTTTATCTTTTCTTGCAATGTCACAGTTTTGTTTTAACTCAATGGTTTGTTCTCCATTCAAAGAAACATAATTGGATTACTTCTAGGCTTTCGTTATTCCATTCCTAATCTCGTAGGATTTATTTTAAGATTTAATTAAAATGTTTATAAAAAATAATTTCTTTCATATCTTACGTTACCTTACCTATCCAATTCGTGCCAAATGGCACTTATGGCTTCCATACTGTGTCCCCACACTGCCCTGTCGATGGCTATGCTGAGTGCCTCATTCCAGGATCTGCATCCTCCAACATGCCTTTCTTTCTCAACAGGTCTTCTTCTTATGAGTTCCTGCCAGCCATACATTAAGACAGTCTTTACAAAGGTTCTCAAAAGCCTCAGCTTAGCGTTGTGGCCAAAGTTTTGTGACTTGCAGATTTTTCGAAGACGTATGAACGCAGCTCATGCTTCGGCTTCCTACTAAATAGTGCCACCTCCGACATTCGAGACAAAAGCTCCAAGACATTAACTCTCCATTATCTGTCCTTATCTTATAAAGAAGCACATTAACATTTTCGACTTCTTCTCTCATCATTTTTCTATCAACCTCTTTAAACCCAGTTATTCTTTCCTTTAGATTTTCAACAATGACTTTATTCCTCAAAATTCTATACTTTATGGACTCAGAGGAAGCCACATATGTAAGAGCTTTATCATGTCATGAGTCGTAAGCTTTTTCCGAGCTACGTTTCGAGAGATACGTCTTCCATTTGACCAGGTACCACAATAATGCACCACACCATCCAGTCTCGTAATAGTGTCATCATCACTCTGTTTGGAAGAGAAAGAAGCATTATTTCAAACCTATATGACCTCAGAAAAGAAGAAAGACACCCTCAAAGGATTCTGTTACCCAATGGATACCACGATAAGGATGTCCAGAGAGCCTTACACAGAACCACTGGACCTAATCATGAAGATAAAGAACCCCTGAAACGTATAAGTCTGCCTTACATGAAGAATACCAGTGAGCACCTAAAACGAACTCTCCGACAACACAGCTTTCAATGCTTCTTTTGCACTACATCCAACTTAAGGAAGATCCTCTCAAAACCAAAAGATCCAGTCCCACTTGAGGAAAGGAGCAACGTAGTTTACAGACTACAATGTAAGGACTGTCCTGCCTCCTACATTGTTGAATCAAAGCGTTCCTTGGCTCAAAGAGAAAAGGAACACAAGACAGCTGTTCAGAAAGGTGACACCAAGAATCATGAAATAGCCGAACACTGCTGAACACAGGATCATACCTTTGACTGGGAAAATAAGAGGATTATGGACAAGGAAATCAACACAACAACAAGAAAAATAAAAGAAACAATCCATTCCCTGCAATGCAGCAATCACATCAACAGTATATCCTACACTCTTCCAGAAATATGGCTTCCAGCACTAAAGAAAGAAACACAACAAACGCAACAAGGACAAGATAGGTATGGCGCCACTTCCCGAAATAACTCGAGCTCTGTCCTCACGTTGGTCCGCACTACCAAAGTGTAAAACAGCCATATCTAGTCAGTTCAGTAGCCCTCGAAACGTAGCTCGGAAAAATTTTACGACTCGTGATGTGATAAAGCTCTTACATCAATGACTTTACAGTAAGTGTCATCCACTCATCCTGGTTTGTCATCTTCACAAGGCATTACTTCAATCTATTCATTCCCTGTTGGTTCTATATATTCAGCCATCACTTTTTCATCAATATTCTCGACGACGCAATCGATATCATTATTGCTACGATCAGCTTCATNGACTGGGAAAATAAGAGGATTATGGACAAGGAAATCAACACAACAACAAGAAAAATAAAAGAAACAATCCATTCCCTGCAATGCAGCAATCACATCAACAGTATATCCTACACTCTTCCAGAAATATGGCTTCCAGCACTAAAGAAAGAAACACAACAAACGCAACAAGGACAAGATAGGTATGGCGCCACTTCCCGAAATAACTCGAGCTCTGTCCTCACGTTGGTCCGCACTACCAAAGTGTAAAACAGCCATATCTAGTCAGTTCAGTAGCCCTCGAAACGTAGCTCGGAAAAATTTTACGACTCGTGATGTGATAAAGCTCTTACATCAATGACTTTACAGTAAGTGTCATCCACTCATCCTGGTTTGTCATCTTCACAAGGCATTACTTCAATCTATTCATTCCCTGTTGGTTCTATATATTCAGCCATCACTTTTTCATCAATATTCTCGACGACGCAATCGATATCATTATTGCTACGATCAGCTTCATGAAATATACGTCTTTTGATGTTTTCTTATTCAAGATCCGACAGCCAACCATTCTTTAATATCAAACAAGCTTGGTCACAAATTTTGTGCTCTGTTATCTCAAAATTCTGTCTTTCTTTCCATATGGCATGCACTTTTTTCCTATTGCCTCTGATTGGCTTTCTTTCTTTATTGATAGATCTACTTAACACTCCATCACAGCTATGTTTGGTTCTTTATTCCATTCCATTCTAGGAGCCCTAGTTTGACGACCGAGCCCTCGCTGCTCACCCAAGGGACTCATTGACGTCGTTAATTTGCAGATTACTTCTATTCATTTTACACTCAAAGAGGTTGGTTTGTGTATGGTTTTCCATCCCTAGTAATTTTAACGAGACGCTCTAGAAGATTGCTTACCAAAGCTAAAGATCTACTCCTGACGATAATACACAACTACATCCCACCAGACGTCACCTGGTATTTACAATTGCGGTTGGTTTATTGTTCTGAGTTTTCCTTCTCATAGGATGATTGTCAACCAAGGCTTACAATATCGTCTTGGCCAGAAAGAGGTATGAGACAGATTAAACTCCGCTGGACGTCAACCCGGTATTTCAAGGTCACAGAATAGGCTAAAAGGTGGTGCACCTTGCCCAAGGGTGACCTGGAGATAGTTTTGGCAAAGGGTAACTGCATTAGCCCACATCGAAACTCCACAACCGGATGCCGTTTATCGTCATACCCAGGATAGTTGTTATTATTATGTAAATGTCGTAAACTGATAAAATATCACTTAATTTAGTGATGAATAGTTTCACTTTATTACTATTATTAATATTAATAACATCATCATTATTATTATCATTATTATATATTTTGACTTTAGGCTGATTTTCGTTTAATATGTACCAAGTCTTGCCCAGACACCTCAGACAAGGAAAGTCTGGAGATGTCTTTCTGGGTAAAAGACATATTTAAAATTACTTTAAAGGGAAAAGTGAACCGGTTCCAACATCTGACCTGCATGTTGCCAAGTAGGTCCGGGATATTGTTTTGCGACTTTGATACAGGGAAAAGTTTCTGAGCCTTACCAAAAGGCCCCTTATACAGAAAAAAAAAGAAACTGGATTTAGGCATAAAATACTTCCCCAAAAAGAATACTAGAGCTCAAAAATGTAGATGATGGGTTTGAGTCCAACAGTGCACACTGAGAAAAACACAAATTCGGATAATTTAAAGATGGAAAATTACAAGTGATAGTATTCCGTTTTTCTTACAACATTAATTCTATTTGAAAATGGAATTAAAAATAGCTATTGAAATCAATTTTACTTCGGAACTTCCTAAAACAACTTTTGTCTTCAGTGAATACAATTCTACCCCATATTTTTTCGTGTCATGTCAAAACAACTAGTGGTAGTATTGAAGGCATTTTTTGACAACATTGAAAGTTTAAAGTCAAGCTATGCAAGGTACGTCAACATAAACACTTTGATAAGAAAGAGGTTACACTGGAGGTAAACAAGAAACTTATTCAAAACGTTGACAGAACGCAAGCTCAGCTCCAGCCTCAAATGAGTGGATTACAAAACAAATAGTGTCTATTTTAAGGAACAACGGCAGGTGAAAAATAGACGGAAGAACATATAGAGCAATAGTAAATGGAAGATAAAAGTAGTGAAAAAACTTTCGTGTAATAGGAATAGAAAAACGTGGAAAATAGTGGTTAATCAAAGCAAAATGTGAAAAGAAAGAGATATGTAATGGACGCATTAAATAACTGCTGATTAAAATTCTAGCCAACTGAAATGACACGGAAAGCAGAAGGAAACCGACTCGTTCTTTCAATTAACCAGCATAATAACTACAGGAGCATACCAAACCTTATATTTCTATCAAAATTAATAATCTGGTGGGCCATATTTCATAAACACTTAATAAGTATTCCGTTTACCTCGGTACAAGCAAAACAAAAACGTGTTTTCAAAGGATGGCATGTACTTACATGGTACAAATAAAAAGCTACGACATAATAAAAGCTGTAAAATTGAAGCAAATATGAAGATCCCCAGGTACAACGTAGTTAATACCATGAAGAAAAACTCATTTTAGATGGTAGGTTGAACTACGTGAAGCGTGCGATTAATGCTTTGGAGAGCAAAACGTGTAAATACCACTATTAATACTTTTAAGGAAAAAAAGACCAATAATTTTGTTTAAAATGAGCGTGTCATAAGAACAATCTAACTCCACCAAGGATAATTCCAAATCCAACTGAAAAAGGAGGAGGGTTGGTCGTAAGGCCAGCTACTCCGTAAAACTCCACGGAGAAGCCCTTGAGGACGTGACCTCCTTTGGGTACCTGGAAAGTGTGATAAACAATGAGAGGGATGACGCAGATGTAAAAAGCAGGGTTGGCAAATCGAGAGCAACATTTCTCCAGCTCACGAATATCTGGAGCTCCAGAACTAATGGCTATGCCACCAAGATCAGTTTGTTTAACTTAAATGTGAAGCCAGTTCTGCTGTATGGAGTAGAGACGTGGGTTAGTACAAAAACCATCATTAAGAAAATAAAGGTGTCCAGGAATCAGTGCCTACGAAGCACCCCGCATATTTACCGGCCAACCTTCAGCATGCACGAAAACTGCCAGATCGCATAGTAGCGTGCCATGGATGAAGAGGTTCTGAGGAGAAAATTGTGAAGGTTGTGACACACCTTAAAGAAGCCAGTATTTAACATCACTAGTCCCAAACAAGGAACCCTCAGAAAAGATGAAGGGAGAACGACGAAGCACATGGCGAAGACCTCGATACAGACTTCAGGCAGTCAGGGTTTTCATAGATGTAGCTGAAGAGAATAGCTAGAGCCTAAGTTATTAAATTTATGGATAATCCAAGCCTGGGATAACAACATCTATCCCTAGTCGAGACTGCAAAACTCCTAATTAAAAAATTTACATAACTTCAAAATGTGGTGCTGGGAGCAAATGCTTGCTATTCTGGCGATTTTTGGAGTCCCAAACCAAGTCATACTGGATGTGGCAATGCGAACTATGCTCTGAAAAGCCCTTACCGTAACGTACAGATGCTTTTTAGGGGCATATTTTGAATATCCGTGGCCTGTGACCCGAGACTGGCGTAGCCTAGCATACCATGTACATACGAAGGAAAAACAAGGCTCCGGGCCAATAATGCGTGGATGGGCAAAAACCAATAGGAGAATTATTCTGCGGCAACGAACCGTCATGGGTGTCATTAAACGCTAAATGCGATTAGTTGACACACTACGACAATGCGAATAGTCATCGAGTCTTTTTCATTCCCTTCATCTGCTGTATGGATTAATTGGGAAGGATCTAGGCATCGTATATTTCTAATTCTTCGCGTTACTGCAACAATTGAAGGGGCAACTGTTAAACATTTCATTGGGATAAAAACTACCTGAGTTTACTAAGTGCCAAAAATGAAATACAAAATGTAGACAACGCTTGAGACCAAAACAAGTGTTTTTTAGGTATGAAAGGATCTCTATTACACTTTTCAAAATATGTAAAAGATCTATCTTGTAAAAACGTGCGACTATGTAAAGTAATATAATTTCATGACAACGTAGTATAACACAGGAGAAGTAAACGTTTTGATCAGATCAGCAAGATTCAAGTAAATGGACCAAACTGAGTAGCAGTTCTAAGTGTCAGTGTTAAAATGTTCCCTTCGGAGATTCAAGTTCCCATTCCAAATCAAACTTTTAAAAACTCGCTACTTCATTGTTTTCTTCTTTTTACCTTCCATTTGTTGGCTCTAAGAAAAGGACGGAGACTTTCGAGGTCAACAATAGGAAAATAGGAGCCGATTTTCCTTCTTTTCCACCATGACGATCCTTTTCCAAAGGCACTAAATTTATAGCTGTAAAGCTCACCACGTACATATCTAAAAAGACCCGAACATCAAGAAAATCAAATTTATAACATTTATAAACATCATAAGTAAGGCGTGTGGCCTACGCCAAAACTACCAATACCATCCATTGATAAGAGCTGTATAATTATCTCGTGCTTCTGAAAAAGTTTTAAAGATTCGTTTGGCTAAAAAACCCATGTCCAGTAGCAAAAAAACACAAATTTCTTTTCTATCGTTCTTCTGACAGTGCGACACCAAATTGTAAAACCCGTTAGCATCTTACTTGGGGAATAAATGTACATTCATCGATCCATCAATCAGTCAATAAATATTCCTATGCTATGTTTCTAAAAATAAATATTTCAAAAGTTCTCTATGGATTTCTACAGTTCACAGGCTCGAGAAGACAAGAAATACGTTGTAAACAACACCTTTACCTCTGGTTTAGTCGGTGGCCTCAACCACCACAATAGTTTTTTTCTTGATACAAGCATGTACATTTTATAAATTACAGGCCCAAAGTGTCGAAGAAAACATATAGGATCAGTATCCCAACTGGAGCTTTGAATTTTAACTTTGGTAGTTGAAGCATCCCAAAATTTAATGACATTGTTGACGTCAACCTTTATAATAAATTTTGTAAGATATGTCTGGACCAGTGAGTTGGTCTTAAGTATAATGATCCAATGGGGATTTCCACACAGTTTTTGGAGTCAGCTGACATATAATTGTTGTCATGAAGGCATTTAATAGTTCTAACTAACAATACCCACGGTAGTCCTAAAGATTTTATTGCACAGCACAGGAAAGAAGCTGGAAAAGCTCTTCTGTCCTCTTCCTTTCCGGATAAGTTTGACCTCCTTTCTTCTAAAATCACCAACTCATTTTCTTTCGCTTCTTCAAGTAACTTTTTCCTTTACCTCTCTAACTCTCGGCAAAGATAAGTAGTCGCTTGCAACCTTTTCCAGGAGAGAACAACATTTTCAAAAAACCCAAAACAAACAATCTAATAAAGTGATTGTTTGTTTTGGTTTTGATAAAACAAAATAGTGTTTCATTAATGTCTTTGATATGTTTAATAGCTTCCAAACCTAATTGAAACCACTAATTGAAATGACCCACCTAACTCTGCTACTGCAGGACATCTCAAGGCTACAGGTACACCCACAAGTACACCAGGATAGACTTGTTCGTGGCCGGAAGTTTTACGTTCAGTTGCATGAAAACGACCTGAGTACTTCTCGAAACCTGCTCCATAGAAATTATCAGGTCAACAACATGACAAATCACATCATGTCAAATAAAATTTTATCCACAATACATAAAAATATAGAGCCGACGTCTGACCGCATGCAGTTTTCGCCTAAAGTGTGCAGTTAAAGTCCTTTAGCAGAAATAAGCAGTCATCTGGAGATGATATTTCGATACAAAGACCGGCTTCTGGTAACAATTCTGGGTAGCAATGATTATAGGCAGATGAATAGTAGGCCCACTTAAAGTAATGAATGGTCTCTTAACGCGTGTACACATGTAGGGGTAACTTGGTCTCTTTGTACTTTTGTGTCAAGAGTACTGAATGCCTTATTATTTTCTTTAAAAAAAGAAACCCTGTACTTAACGGTGCTAATTTCTTCTTTGCAGGTCAGGGAAAAAATATATATAAAGTACCTCGGTGGTTTTCCGTCTTTGAAGGGGTTCTTTGCAATCAAAGAAGTCGCTTCTTCATCATTAAGGAGAAATTTTGCAGCAAGATGAATTATCCACGGATTGTACTGATAGTCCTAAAGCATATAAAAATATGATAACAATCTATTGTTTTATTTGGGTTGCAATTGTCTCAAACAATGAAACGATTACGCCTTCTGGGGAAAAGTTTCATTCAAAACCTATTTTGCATGACCTCTAATTACAATACCATGCCTAGTTACCGTTTTCTCCACCAGTGTAATTGTTCCACTGAGCTTGATGCAAAAAACCCCCAAATTTCAATACTTGTCATTTGTGGTCAATATTGAACCCCAGAAATACAAAACAAATATTGTCGCTCTTACCAAATATTTTTACTAAATTTTGAATTCATAAAATCTTGGTGTGTATTTAATGTCTAAATATTTTCAATTTCTTATTTTCATTGTTTTTGCCATTTTCAATTTAAATCTTTTAATTTGTGAAATTTTCTCTCCCGTCTCCATACTTGATTATTTTCCGGATAAAAAAAATGCTCCAAGTGTATGTGTGTATTATTTTATTCAAAAGATCACACACACACATATATATATATACTTTATCATAATAATAATCAAAATCAAAACAAAAGTAATAAAAAATTGCAGTAATAAATAGCAAAAATATTAAAAGTGTTTATTAGCTGTCGTGCATCTTGTGTATAAAAGTACTACATTTTACTTGTTGTGAATTGAAAATGACGATGAACGAATAGGTTCGAAATACAGTTTTTAATGCTTACATTGCAGGTCTTTTTTGTTACCACTAAAAAGTAGTTAATGTTTATTCTGGTAAGGGCAGAACGCACCTAGAACGATGTGATCAGAAGAAAAAATCCGTAAAAAGAAGCGAAAAGCAATCATCGCCATTAATCTCATTATATCATATTTACTTACAATTCAAAACAGTAACTTCTATAGACTGTTTAATACACCAGAAAATAAAACCGGTTCTGCCCTGCAATTCACCTTGGGGTTACATAGTACAAATTAGTAGAGACGGACTCCATCCTCAAGTCATTGCTTGGAAAGGGCACTGAATTAATTGAGGTAAAACATAGTCTGGAACGTACATGAAGTACGGAAAGAAACTGTATGAACTGTACATCTAAAAAAGGATGGTTAAATGACACAAGCATGTATAGTCGGTGTCAACTATACATATTAAGTTATCAGCTCAAACGTTGTTTTATTTTACCTGAAATGCGGCAAACCACATCAACCAATCAAGTCTGTAATGATACGGCGAAATCAAGCATGGGCGCCTTTTAACATCTCCAGGTTTACAAAAGAACTCATATTCTTCCCAAATCCCTCCTTCCTCATCTGGAATAATGGTATAATTTCTGGTACCTTGAATTATGACCTCATTTCTTTCTTTAGTCACACTACAATATAATATTAAATAAACTATACTGAGCACAATGTTTAGCAGGCTTATTTTGTGTAAAGAAACAAACAAGAAACCCCTTAAGAAATATATGAACAGACTCCACTATATATATATGATAGCTCCTACGTTTTAATGTGGTAGAACACTGTTGCTGATGACATTTCATATTCATTTGTTTATATATATATATACAGATCAAGAACGTGAGTTACTGAGTCTAAACAAAAGCAAATCCCGTCAACATGATGGCCCACATTACCAACACTTTCATTGAAGGTTGTCTCATAAAGCGCAAGAACATTAGGAGGGTAGGAATAAAGGAAACCTTTCACACACACACAGACACACACACACACACACACACACACAATTGGACCAAAGACATCTGGCATTACTGAAAGCTCAAGTTTGAAGATAACAGGTTCTTCTGGGTCTGTTTAGAGCCAGTACCATCACATCTTGAGTTTCATTCTCGGGTAAGAAGTCAGTCTTAGGTACGGAGATTCTTCTCTCTCCCTGACCATTACTGGTTTACCAGTACTGGGGCGATTCGTTTGATTGCAAATGTCATAAAAAATTGAAAATAGAAACAGATGTCTGAAACCATCACCCAGACCCAGGCCACGGTTAATCTGGCTAACTGCGCACTATGGTGAAGGGGTGGTAATAAACAGTTAGAGCAGATACGGTCTACCACACATTGCCCTCGTAAGAGGGGTTGTGATTGGTTGACACTATCTAGGCCCTCGACATCATCTCTAGGAAGATTGCCAACCAAGGCTAACGAGGCACGTCTTTAAATGAGATATTTAACCCCATTAGACGCCAACATAGTACTTAAAGACCCTGGGGTCTGAACCAACTTATAGGTACATTACGTGTTTGTTATATAAAAGGAAAAACATGTATAAATAGTCTCTTCTTGAGAAGTGTTCATTTAAAAATGAAGTAAAAACAATCCTAGAATTTAATTTCTTTACATTGAATGGTGGTTTATTAAAAGTCCTCCCGCTGGCAAAACGACACACTTTTGTTCAGTTTTCATTTTCATGCATGGTAGTTTAAGAGTATGGTTATTATTTCTTGTATATATTTCATGTTTTGTCTTTCAAAATTGTCCGTAAATGGTTCCCATATACTCTTCTGCTGGCAGTCAAAAAACCTTTGCATACTCTCTTACTTAACTGGTTCTCTTCATTCGGAATTTCCAGATCAGAGTTTGGGGTAATCTTGACTTACAATGTTTATGTTTTGATACTCAATACTACACAACCCCTTTAATTTTGAATTTGGGCATTCATGTCCAACTGATTACAGTACGTGAATGGGGCCATGATCATCGAGTTGTAGATCACTACCGCAGTTGACTTACCAAAGGCCAAATGCAACTGAGAAATACTTGGATTGTGTTGTCAAACTGAAGATCTTATTGACTTTAATATTATTTTGTCCCTCTTTGAATTAAAAGTCTTTGGTGTCCAAAAAAAAATAGCTTCGGCTTTCCCTCTCTACAGATTTATGATTAGCTCATTTTTGCAAAACCAGGCGGATAGGGTCTTACCATCTTGATTCACATGGCTTTTTAAAGATGTTTATTTCACTACCCGATGTAAAAACAACGGTATCATTTGCGTATCTTACAATCTTTGTATGGTTTAATGACCAATGTGTATCGTTAAAGTGAATGAGAAACAGGTCAGGATCAATAACAGATCCCTAAAGAACACCTGTATAAACCGGGCATAAACGGGGAAAGTTTTGTTATACTGAACAATTTGCTTGCGATTGGATAAATAATCAGTGACCCAACTGGGTTTATTTTCTGTTACCCTGTCGGCTTGATGGTTGGAGAGAAAGGCAGACTAGCTGAGTGTCAAAGGTTTTGGACGGGTCAAAAATAATGCATCACTGAGTCGTCTTTTGTCTGCTTCCTTTCTGATAGGAATTAAGAAATATTTCACTCTTTGCTCTATCGACATTTTAGCTCTGAATGTAAATTGATAAGTAAATAGAAGGCCATTTCTTTCAAAGTTGGTACAGTCGACATCTGGCTAAAGTTTTCGAATTGTTCTGAGCCTGCCTTATACATTGCCGTTCATAATCATGAGATGGCCACCGATGTGAGAGGCTTCGCTAAACAGACGCTGCACTCTTCAGTAGTTCAGGAGGAAGGTTGTCAGGCCAAGTTGCCTTTTTGAGTTTGCGGTGGAGTGAATTTTCTTTTGAACATGAAAAAACAAGCGAGTGGAGGTTCCCTAAGTTTCATCCAAGTAAATTCCAGCAATAGGAAAGAATTAAGACCAGTAAATTTATTATATTTGAAAAGTAAATATATAAAGAGTTTGCTATGATTCCCTTGTCAAATATTTTGTATCATTTATACCAGAAAAGAACAGAAAAAGCAGACAGAACAATTTGCTTGTTAGGGTAGAGTTTCTTGATCGCAGCCTAAAATTTACTTTTCTTTGAGGAAGTCTTTATGAAATCTATTTTTGTAGCCCAGTAAGGAGATTGTATTTGTTTTTCTTATACATAAAAACAAGACTGCGTGAGTAAACAAAAACAATTTTTAAATATGATAAAACAGCGCATCATGCCTGAGTTATAGATATATGAGGAACCGTGGCTTAATGGTTAGTGCAACTACACCGTAACCAAGAGGCTCCGGGTTCGATTCCCCGAGGGGCGACTTTGGAACTTCACAAAAGAAAAAGCCATTGTTGGCGTCAGGAAGGGCATCCGGCAAAAAAATTCCTCACTGCCAAATCCAAGTTCATATGAAGGGCACTGTCTGAGCCCCATTTACTGGGGGGGGGGGAAATGACGTTAAGACAATATATATATATATATATATATATATATTTGGAATTAAAATATATTTAAAAGTACATAACTGTCAGTTTCAAGCTGACGCGATTGTCAAATGTACAAAAATTTACAGTGAACTGTGTTATATACAAGGTGAAACGCTTTACCCCTGTGGGAAAATATATACAAGCTAAAGACAATTAAGATGACTAGAGACAATAAACAAAAGGAGCGAGTCGATCATTTATATATACACACATATATACATATATATTATCTCCGGTCGGCGACCATCTCACCAACACAACCGCCCCACAAAGACGAACACAGTACCCTTAATTTTCTTTTCATCGAATTTCACTAAAACGACCNGTTCCCCGGGGGGGGATTTTGAAACTTCAAAAAAAAAAAGGCCTTTTTGGGGTCCAGGAAGGGCATCCGGCAAAAAAATTCCCCACGGCCAATCCCAGTTCATATGAAGGGCACTGTCTGAGCCCCATTTACTGGGGGGGGGGGGAATGACGTTAAGACAATATATATATATTTGGAATTAAAATATATTTAAAAGTACATAACTGTCAGTTTCAAGCTGACGCGATTGTCAAATGTACAAAAATTTACAGTGAACTGTGTTATATACAAGGTGAAACGCTTTACCCCTGTGGGAAAATATATACAAGCTAAAGACAATTAAGATGACTAGAGACAATAAACAAAAGGAGCGAGTCGATCATTTATATATACACACATATATACATATATATTATCTCCGGTCGGCGACCATCTCACCAACACAACCGCCCCACAAAGACGAACACAGTACCCTTAATTTTCTTTTCATCGAATTTCACTAAAACGACCACATCCTACTCAGACTGCGACCACTACCTCCGTTGTCCAAAGCTTTAGTTAGGGCCTCTGTAACGAATTAAACTGTAGACAGCGCAGTATGGCACATGCATCGGCAGATTTATGTATCAATGGTATCAAAAGGTTTCAGGCCAAATTGTACCGGTGAGTGGTGTGTTGCTACAGGAGAGGGGTAAGGAGATTACAGAATGAATAGGCATGGAAGGTTTTAAGGCGTCCAATGGCTGGTTAGACCATTTTAAGAGTATAGGCAAGCTCAATATTGTGAAAGTTTGTGAAGTAAGTTCATCTGTTAAGAAATCTACAGTAGCAGGCTGGAAGAAGATGCTCCCTGAAATCAGAGCCGGTACGAAGGAAGGTCATCTTTAACAAGGACGAAATCAATTAGAAAGGTGGTGACAATCGAGTGTGTCTGACTGAGAATGTGATGGATCCAAACATTAAATCACATCTATTGATTCCACGTTATTATACTTGAAAAAAAATTATCTACGTAGATTTCTGTGTTATTTGTAATGTTGAAACAAATCTTTCTTTTCTCTTCTGTAGCAAGTGACAATTCCTTTCAAATTTGTTTCCATATTCGTCACTAACCACGACAATCTTTACCATTTACAATTTCTTTGGGTGATCGCATTACAGGGGACCCAACGTATATATATATATATATATATATATATCGTTTGAAAACTTCTATACAAATCTGTTTAAATTTACTTCAATCCCTGTTATGAGTAATGCTATGACTTAATAAACAATAACCACGTTCCTGTTGAGTTCCGTATAACAGAGGGCAATCGCATGTCTCACAACTCTTAAAAAAACTAAATAATTAACATGTACCTCCCGAAAGCTCCGTACGTATTTACAATACGTAGTGCGTCAAATGATGTATTCATAGCTTGGTGCTTAGACAACAAATTTTGGATCACTGGTAAGCTTAAGTAGCCAATCAGAATACCCAAGGAGACATTCAACACTTTTCTAACCAATTGTCCTGTTGATGAAAATGGAAATATAATATTAGACCAAACAATGTTTAAACGTAGCAACAATGAAATATTTGTTTATTGCTACGTTTAGTGAAATATCCTGTCGTCAATGTGTAAATGAACTAATAATGGCTACGATTAAGTGCAAGAACTTGCTAACATATTTGTTCCCGTAACACTTCCTTCCATCATATGAGATGGCAAACCATATGAATTTGTTGTTGCTATGTTGAAATACTATTTGCTCGCAATCCGCTGGATTTAGATTTATGACCATTCAAGTCAAAAGTAATTCTTAAAGTTAAGGTAAAGTTTAGCCACGTCGTAAATTTTTGGCCAAATATTTTTGGACAGCAACCTGTGTAGAAGACCAATGCCACACAAGGGTCAAAAGTAAGTACAACAAAAAAATCGGGGCAACCAAATATTAATTTCTTAATTTAAGAAAATGCATCGATCAATCTACTGTATCGTTTCCTGACTGTATAATGCAACTGACAACAGTCGGGTTAAATTTTTTTTAAACTTCTGTCACCCAAGTTTTAGATAACGAGGGAAGGATTTACAATTCAAAATAGTCCTCAAAAAACCCCGTAAGATGAAATAACCAGTTTCTAAACACAACGCCACCTTTCAAAATATTTAATAAATATAAATAAGTCACTGGTAAATTCTTTAAAAAAAACATTTATGAGAATAAGCAACGTTAGATCTAAAATACTTTCCAACCAATAAAATATAATATACAATAATACAACAAAATATCAAAGTAAAGATTACACCAGAAATCAGTGAAGAGCAGTGTGGTTTCATGAAGGATACAGGAACTACAAACGCAATTTTCATGATCAGAAGATTAAGTGAACGAGCTATCGAGGCTAAACAAGACATCTTCCTATGATTTCTAGACTATACAAAGGCGTTTGATAGAGTCAAACACGACGTCTTGATGGACATTCTGCAAAGTCTGGATATAGACGGAAAGGACATTAGAATTCTCCGAAATCTGTATTGGGAGCGGAGGGCTTGTGTCCGCAGTAACGGAGACTTCAGTAATTATGCATCAATTAAAAGAGGAGTGAGACAAGGATGCGTCTTTTCGNTAAACAAGACATCTTCCTATGATTTCTAGACTATACAAAGGCGTTTGATAGAGTCAAACACGACGTCTTGATGGACATTCTGCAAAGTCTGGATATAGACGGAAAGGACATTAGAATTCTCCGAAATCTGTATTGGGAGCGGAGGGCTTGTGTCCGCAGTAACGGAGACTTTAGTAATTATGCATCAATTAAAAGAGGAGTGAGACAAGGATGCGTCTTTTCGCCAGATTTATTCAATTTGTACAGTGAAGTTATTTTAAGAGAATTGAAGGAGCATAAAGGTTTTATTGTCGGAGGTCAAAACTTATTGCAGGATCAGAACAAGAATTACAGACACTGCTCAACATAGTAATAGAAGAAAGTAGCCGGAGAGGTCTTGCTTTGAATCACAAGAAAACCAAATGCATGGTAATATCAAAATATACAATCGGAAAAGCCTGTAAGCTTAAGATAGGCAATGAAGAAGTGGAACAGGTGACTAAATTCATCTAACTAGGAAGTTTAGTAACCTCGGGCGGCAGATGTGATGATGACATAAAGCGCAGAATAGGCATGGCAAAGGATACATTTGGAAGACTTGGATGCCTTTTAAGGAATCGGAGCTTATCAATTGCTTTGAGGAAAAGAATTTTAAACAGTTATGTAATACCGGTGTTGATGTACGGCAGCTTAAGTTGGATCATAAACGAAAACATGAAAAGAAGAATCGAAGCTGCAGAGATGTGGTTCTTTCGTCGTATGTTGAAGATCTCCTGGACAGAAAGAAAGAGCAATGAAGGTCTTGACACTGGCACAGTCGAAAAGAAATCTACTCGGTCGCATCAGGGGTGGTCAAGCACGTTTTCTAGGCCACCTCATTCCAACTCTGTTAGGCAAGATAGATGGTAAACGATCGAGAGGAAGACAAAGAATTACATATTTGGATAGCATTTGCAACTGGATTAATGAAGGACTAAATACAAACATGAATGCCGTCTGACTTATCCATCTTGCAAGAAGGAGAATGCAGTGGAGAGCTATGATCGCCAACGACCTTAGA
>RDPX01000084.1:626578-639254 GCA_003991215.1 Morbakka virulenta
ATGAAAGTGTGAAACCAGTCTCACCTGTGTTCAATGAGCTGTGAAGGGGTGGAGCTATGGTCATTAGCAACACAATGGACGGCCTATTGTTTGGCCACGACAGGTGCAGCACTTAATGCGAGAGAGGCTCGTATCTACCTTGTTATGTGTTAAATTTCAATGGATGAAGCTTAAGTTCTTTTGGAAAACAATGTATGGTCAATGGTGGTTTTGTTTACGCCGTTGACATGTATCCATCGTTTCTATTGTTTATCTAAAGTGCAAAGCCGAAATCCCTACTGACCTCAGAAATCGGAAAACCCGGATAATCGGGACGATTCTGCCGGCGACCCAGGTTTCCCGATTAGAGAGGTTCCACTGTACCATTAAAATTAGGTTAATAGTATTAAAATGCAAATAATGGAATGACTTTCATAGTAATGTTTAAGGTATAACAGTAATGGTCATGCACCTTGTCAATGCATCCATAAAACAAACTGTCTTTCTACGCTCGATATTTCAGCTATTACTTAATTTATATCACGCAAAAAAATCGAATGCACCACTTAACGCGCTAGACACAGCAAAACTGTAAGAGAAACAAGAAATAGCACAAGTGGGAAATGCACACAGACAACAGATGAAATACGATTAACAAGTATTACAATACAAAGTAATATAATACTCTTATACCACAAAACTACTTGGCTGTGATCTTAAATATAAATTGAGTAAGTGTACCGAAGCAAAGGACCAGCAATCTTCTTCGTAATGATGAGAAATCAAACTATATCCTTGATTAAACAGGCAAAACGTAAGACACACATGACGGGGGGAGACCAGAATCCTGCAACGCCCTTTAATTCAAGTACAATATATCTTCTAATAAACACCATTCTCTATGTAATACCTCCCTCTAAACAACGTGTAACATTCCAGGAAAATATAGGACTATCTCAGCCAATGTCACAAATATTTAACCCAATAGACACGAGTATAAAAGAAACATTCATTTAAAACTACTGATATAAAATAATGATTAACTTAACTAATGTTTAAAAGAAACGGAAGCATTTAGTCAAACTACGCTATTATTTTATATATACGATGAAGACCAAAAATGTTATCCTTGTTGTTCTTTTATAAAGCTCATTTTTTATATTTATTTTACCTTTCAAAATAATTTTATAGATAGTTTTTCAAATGTTTTGGGGATCTTCTTTCCTTTTGCTAACCATTAAAGTTACCAGGGAAAATTAAGCCGATCTCTCTTTTTCTTTTCTCTCTACCAAAACAAATTTCTTTTTCGGTTTGTATACCTCTAAAAATAGTCTACCTAATCAGTTAAAAAGTGTGATGGGGCTGCAGTTTTTTGTCTTGTTAGACTGATCACACTTCCGTCCTTTCCATTTTTGGTTTTTCCTTCAAGTCATTTTTGCAAATAAGATTTGTTGTCTCTTCTTTCTTTTATAGATTATGTCTCTGAATGTTTGTTTGAGATTTTGCATTGTTGAAAATGTAGATACCTTACGCTTGTAACCGATTTACAGGTCAAATTAAACTCTTTAAACCAGAAAACAAGTTTGTTTCCAGGAACAATCTCAGGCATAATTCGGCTCTAATATTCTTTTCTAGAGTGCTACAACATATAAATTTAGTACTAGTCCTGAAAGAAGGTGTGAATTTCCAGACACATACATTTTACCTGGTTCTATGTTTAAAAATAAAAACAAAGAGATGCAAGGTGCTTATTGTCGTAGTTGTTGTTAAATGCCTTTAGCCCAGAATCAGCATTTCTTTCTTAATTGTTAAAAATGCTCAATTATTGTCGGGTTCTAAAAAAGGTAGATGATTCAAAGTTAACAAAATGGTATCAACAAATTTCAGCTATGTCTGAAAGTAACCTGACGTTTTAGTATGGATCTGTATGATACGAGGAAACTCGTTACTAGCATCGGTCAATTTGTCTCAGCGAAAAATTAAAGCATTATATGACGAAAGCAACCGATTAACCCAGTTGCGACAAATGCTTCATTTCCACTTCTCATTCCCCCTCCTCACTCTAGAGAGATTAGATGTTTTCCCATACCAAAAAAGAACCATCTAGTTGGCAAGTCTTCATCTGGTTGGCAACCTGCCATCCTTATAGATGACCTTACATATTTAAATACTTGCATAGCTTGATTACGGGTATGGATGCAATTGTAGTGCAAAATGATATAGTCTTCTTCAAAATAGTTAACCCATCTGTCAGTAAAGATATTACGTTAAAAACAGTAAGTTAGAGATTCTACCTGTCCAACAGATAAGGCAAAAGGAACTCGATTAAATATATCTATCGTGTTAGGTGGTGTTAAACACATTAAACACGAGTCTTAACTTCTCATTACGGATTGTTTTCCATTGTATGGCTGCACCCTTACCCAAAAGGTAGATGAATGAATTAAACCCTTTATTCTTTAACTTAGTCATTAGAAGATCTATATGTTAACTTTAACTCTTAATGTGTCACTCGTTTTCATACCCTGCAATGAGCATTTTAAAGTAATAAACTCGTTAAAATTTTTGTTTCTTGTGGATCCATATTAAGCAGACAATGCTACTTGGTACAGAAGCTTAATGGAAGGTTGCTGTGTGCACCAGCTAAAAAGTTCTGGATACATAAAACCACTATTAAAACTATCACCACAAGAATATCGGAGTAGGTTTCTACCCTTTAGAATTCTCTGTCAAAGAAATTAATCAATAAATCATATAGATGTTGCGATCTACGTTTTCCTTTCTACAAAATCGGGAATAAATTAATCCAGTGCTCCAAAGAATGAGCTTCCGGCTTCTGTGATACCGTAACAACCAAAGAAGCACTGTCTATCCTAGGTGACCAAGCTAGTGAGAAAATTAGGTTTGGCGATTCTTCCAGCTTTGACACAGAGGAAGAAAGAGAACTATTCTATAATACTAAATAATACTATATCATACTATAAACACAACGTGTTCTTTGCATCTCCTTTCTGTTTATATTTGTATCTCGTATTTTTACACTTCTCATAATAAGCCAATTAACAAAATAAATTGGAATTTTATTTTTCGGAGTAAAACCTTCCCTCTTTTGAAAGCCCAATTAAAATATGCTCTAAGGTATTAATTTTCATAATTCATCATACAAGTAAAAGCATTAATGTATGTAACAATACTCATACCTGAAATAAAATTTGCAATATCCCACCAACTAAACAAAACGGTCGTGGCAAAAGAAGTAAAACTGGAGCAATAAGTTCAATGAAATGATTTGTTAACGTTTCAAACTTGTGGAACCATTCCGGTGAATAATGCATATAATAACTCACTGGATTTGGAACTGGTTGGGTCTAGAAAAAAAGATGAGTTAAGGAAAAAACATAAAACAGCTTTGCATATTTCAACATAACAGAAACGATTATTCCAGAGGTTAATATAAGCCTTTACTCACAATTACAGTCACTGAGAAGTACTATTTCAAACTAACCCTTCTCGTGCAAGAAACAGAAGGCTTTCAAATGCCCTGACTCCCTCGTGCGTCTTATGATGTAGGAGGCATCAAGTCTAAAAAACTAAGTCCGCATGTAAATACAACAAAACTTACAAAAACAAAAAGTAAATGTAAACAATTTAATTATCCTTTTTAATTAGGGGCGCTCTTTTCGCTCCTGATTAAGACAAATAAAACCTTGACTATTTACTAATTTTGTGACCCCAGAAGTCTAATCTTGACCCAAGAAATACGGATCCAAGGCTTTTTGACCCTTAAATGTGACCATAGAGTAAGCATCTAGCTATTGCCTTTAGTTTTTCGTTCTTTATCTCCTGAATGTCAATTTTTTCCACATTCTGCTTTCTATCTACTTGCCTTTCTTCCTATCACATTACTAAATTATTCCACGTAATGAGTTTATTGAACAAATTGACAAGATATATATTTTAAGAAAAGCTATATATTGTATTAGACCCAGCAATCCTTCACTTTTTTCTGTTCAGCAACAGTTGTCTTACCTCATAATGATAATTCATACAGGTGAGATCTCTCCAGCATTGATCGCCACGAATTTTTATTAAACCCTACAACAAAGACCAAACAGATATTGTATAAAGGGTGGAAGGAGAAAGTTTATCAAAACATCATAATAAATTCAATGGAAAAAGTAAAATTATTTGGGGAGCAATGTTCAGGTCCAGCCACCCAATAATAATAATAATCAATCACAAAAATATTCTGTATTTCTCAAAGTAATCATTCAGAAAAATTATAGATATGTACAGTTACAGATTCAAATAACTACTGAAAGAGGGTTTGATAGTAGCTACCTTAATATATGGATGGTTTAATGACTTAACAAAAGGATAAATGGATGGGTCAATAAATATATACATCACTAATTTGGTTTTTTTTACGATGAAATGATAATACTTGATCAAGAAAATAGTGAATCCTTACACGTTTTTCCACTTAGCAGTAGAACAAAGCAAGGCTGTACTTTACGCTCCCTCAACATTGTTCAGAGTCGTTTTTGCTATACTAATGAAGGCATTTGACCAGGTAGAAAGAGGAAACTACTTCAAATTCTGAACAAATGGTAACAGATTCAAATTTATATGATCCTAGCCCACATCAACTTGTTGGGGTGATTATATTTGATAAGCTATTTGTTTATGACTGCACTTGTTGATCATACACTAAAAGCTATATAGTACATCAGACGACGGACTCCTCTTGTAACAAAAATCCAGTCTGCTCTTACAAATAGTATAAATAAACCGAATTGAATTATTGGCAATCACCAAGGCTTGTTTACAATGACTTTATGGAAAAATTTGCAACATGCTCTTCGGCAATGGGATATAAATGATTAATTATTCTGACTACCAGAGTTGACCTATCTTTAAGAAGACTGGTATCAGTGCTTATGGAAAGAGCATGGTGTAAGTTTCAGCACCAAAATCAAAATTTTACAAAGCAGGAGCATTTCCATTTATGCCAGTAAGAAATGTGATGGCAGGCATATTATTTTGCACCACACAGTTTTGAAAATAATGTGTTAACAGTGTGTGGAAAACAAAAGAAATGCAATGCTGATGCATTGCATTTCACAAAGGGATCAGCCAACATTGACTGCATTTCTGTACACCAGGTAATGTCATGGTTGTCACTCACAAATTAAATTCCAAGTATAATAGGATATAAAGTATAATAGGAAATACGGGGCATAAATCCTATTTGAACCACCTGCAACAGAATCTGCAAGTCCTAGTTAAGGCTAGATGCCCACAAATAGACATAAATAAGACAGATTCAATTTTGATGAATACTTATTCACTTAAACTAAAGAGAGTATTAAAATTGAAAGTAAAAATTAGTTACAGAGTATACAGGAAATATCAACAGGGCAGAGGGGTAATGTAAATAGTGGGGGGGTTAGATATTTGAGGTACCCAGCTTTTGGGAAAAGAAAATGATCACATTTGTGACACTTCCAATTCGCTTTTTCGCATCTACTCTCCTTTCAGCATCTTTCTTCAGGCCACATTTGAGCTTTGCAAGCTTTACACTGTTTTCCATCACTGTCTTAGGACCATTGTAAGCTCTCCTCTATTGAGCATGATTTTCATGGTACACAGACATGATTTGTATGAAACTCGGTTGTTATTAGGGATTAAAGATGAAAGTAACATTGGAACCAGAATAGCTATCAAGTGTTATCTCTACAAGCAGGATTTCTCTGATGCTATCCAATTTTCCTGATCAGTACACACCATTCAAGAAAAGGATTTCAGTTATCAGTACAGCCATCTTTGGAACACTTAGCCCATTAAACCCCATGTCAAAAATTTTAGAGATTTTGCAGGTTGTATGGATGCTTACCAATCAACTAACCAAACTGCTGCTTCTTTGGATGTGAGCGTCTTCTCTGCTACTACATGGCCCCAAAACCTGCAAACTTGTTAAGAATTGAGAAGCCAGCTTCAAACTTTTATGCAGATTTTACTTCAGCAACACTAAAAGCCTGCCTCTATTATAATTGCTGAATGATTAAAATTTTGGTTGGAAACTCAAGGGGCAGAGGAGAGTGTGTTGGACTTTGTCAGTGATCTCAAACCCTTGCTTCCATAAGTTCCTTTGGTATTTACCTTTAAAAGATCTCTGTGATTGACTCCATGTTTTACAAACCTGAATACCTAAATATATACATACAAGCACACAAAAGGACATTCATATATACATACATATATACATACATACATATAGGCATACATACATACATACTTGTAAACATGTATAAACAAATTTTTAAGAACATATGTAAGTAAATGAATTTGAATCACTAACCGCTCCAAGCATAATTCTAAAGATGAGCCACCTATATGCAATGACAACAATCCATGATGGTGGTGTTCTTTTGGGAACCCTTGAAATACCAAGCAAAGGGCAAAAGAATATGGCAAGGAAACCTGTTTCAAGAAGTTGGGATTCCCATCCTATAAACAAAAACCAGACAACTCATGACCAATTAACAAAATAACAAAATAAGATCAGTCAACATTCCACCTGAAGTTTGATAATTGTTTTCTACCTTCAACAGGGCAGAGATTATGGTTTAAAACAAAAAATAATAATACAAAGAAAAAAACACCCTCTTATCTATGCTGTAAATGAATCAAATTGTCTTTAATAACTGGACAAAATTGGTCATATACACCTATATACATCCCCAATGACTATAAAAGGATATTAAAGTACAAACAATCTAAAATTTTCCATAATTTTTTGAATATACAAAAGTCTTAAAAATTCTAACATTTATGCATTCTAATTATGGATATGAATAAGCTTGTTCATTTTAAAATATTTTACATAAGTAGACTATCTTGATGGAGTATCTCCTCTCAGTTCAATGCCCTTTCCCACTCCAGCAACAAAGCAGTGTTCTCGTTGTTTACATTTCAAATTGTTCTTTGCCAAATAATGTAAATACCACAATTATGAATAATAACTAATAATTCTAATAAACAATTATTTTTATAGAAGACAAGGAATACCACATTAATTTAATACACAGAACCCTTTAAAGGTCCATTTTAATCCATTTCAAAATAAGTGTCCAGGATGGTTGATGAGGAAATAAGTGCCAACATTTTAATCGTGTATCATATCAATATCATTGTGTTAAGTACTTTTAGGAATTATATTCTCCTATTACAAATTCATTAAGTGTTATTTGGTGCATGTGAGGTTGGTAAAATGAACCATTTTAATTAAAATATGTACTTCATTGTATACTGTTAACAATGCAGAAATCAACATAGTTTAATCATAAACTAGTCACAAAGTGACTGTATGGAGCCAAGCATAAAGTATGGAGACTACCAAATCATGCCACCTAGCTAAATATCAAAAAATAATTTATAAATATCTATTAACAAAACTACAGCTATTCAAAATTGATTTAATATTTACAGAGTTACATGTACAAGAAAAACATTACTCTATAACATCCACTTACCAAATGAATACCTGAAAGGAAAAAAATTAAAAATACATAAATAGAAAGTATTTAATAAACAAGAATATCAGAAGTGGTTTTATTTTCTGACAAAAAAGTACTATCAGTAGAAATAGTCTTTTGGACTAATATTTCTTTGTATTTTTTTCTCTTATAAAATGCAGAAAGACTGCAGGCTACAATGAAAATAGTTTTTTAATTATTAGTAACAATCCATGAAAAGCAAAGGTAACACAGGACTGTGGCAGTGTTTGTCATTCAAATACCAATGTTGCTCTTAAAGAGCCAAGGCAGAAATTCCACCATGTTTCCCAACATGGGTTTGGTAATTTTCACAAAATTAAATCATTCTCATTTAACACTGAAGTTTAAAGCTCAAGCTTTAGTGTTAAATAACAAGTAAAATGTTGCTCTAATTTTTTATATTAGTTTTTTTAATTTTAATGCAGAAAACCTGTGTGAAAAAAAATATTTTTTCTATCACAAATCAGTTACAAGGTATGTTTGTCAAAAACAAATAGCAGGCTGTATTCCAACTTCCAAGAGTGCTGTAACAATGTCATTTTCTTTATTTAATGTAATAAAATAAAAAAGGGAATTCATAATATATTAAAAGCAATTCATTATTGCTAGTTACTATATGAAACTCATCATCATCATTATCATCATCATTATCATCATCATCACTGTCATCTGGTTTTACAACTTCTGTATTTAAGACTGGTATTGGATGTAGTCATAGCACTAAAGTAGTAGCCATGTAAGCCCTGGCCACACAATGTTTATTACAGCTTGTTTAATATTTCATTTACATAACAATTTTCAAAGGTCTTATGAACTGTATAGCAAAAAATATATGGATAGTTTTTAGCAACTGCACTGAAGGTTACTCTGGATTTCACAAATAGTTTTGTAATACTAGAGGAACATGTTTTATAAGCTCGTTTAAAATGTTAATTGATATCATATCAAATTGCAAAAAAGATAAATTGCTTAACAACTTCTAATTTTTCTGATTAAATCTGGGGCATATTTTGAGCTGTAATCTCCTATACACAAAGCCATTTCTTGTAAATAAGACAATATATTTAAAAAGCCTATTAATATGTTTGGGACTCAAATTAAAAAAGTAAACCAAGCAGTACAAATAATCCTGAAATTTCTATTCTGTGAAGTGTAATTTGCATACATTACACACACATATGCATATATATATATATATATATATATATATAAAAATATATATATATATAGATAAAAATATGGATAATAAGATAAAAATATCAAAATCTTTACACATCAGAATAAAGGGAAAACTCCCCAAAATTGACAAATTACATTACCATCTCTGGCCGATGTTTACTATCGAATGGTACAAGAGCCATATTGCTGCTAGAAATAGCATATTACTACAACCAAAAATTAGAAGTGGAAGGGACAGTCCAAGCCCAACCATGGCAACAGCTTCCAGCCACCAATTAATATGCTCTGAGTCAATAAAGAGAAATATGGTTGGAACAGCACAAAATGCATCATATCGGTTTCCTTTAAAATGATTCTGTATATTTTTAATGTATTTGTCTGCAGGAAGCAATCCATTCTTTCCAATTAGTTGCTTATTTTGATTCAAAGCAACAAGGAAGGCCACAGCTATAAAAGAAACAAGAAAACAATCCAAAATAAAAAACAAAAGTATATACTATGCCAAATCAAAAAGACCAACTTTGCTTCTGCTATTTTTGGCAAACTTTAATCTGCAGTGGTATGATGAAAATTCTTTTATTGTCTTTGGATGGGTCTGATGTCTGAGATGGTGTACTGTCCTTTTTCTTCTCTCTGATTTATTTCCTTCATAATACTCCATAATACTTCATAATATTTCTTTCTAGTTGTAATAAAATTGACTCAGAAGTATGCCTGAACAAAAGGCTTTATTAAACACAAAATCAGCATAGATGTTAATACATATATATACCTAAAGGAATAAAAGAATGAAACATATTAAAGGTCTGTTCAATTAATAATAAACACAACAATTTCATGACATTCTCCCTCAGTTAGGAGTTCCTTGGTTGTTTTTTTTCAAAGTTAATCATCTTCAAACCCATACTTTTGTGGTTTTCGCTTAATATGCAATGACCGACGTACACTCTCTGTTGGTGATGGTTGTTCAGATTTCAAATCATCTACTGGACATTGGTTTGTGTTGTTTACGGTTTCTTCAGTCATTTTGTCAGGAACATTATTCTCACTTACAGTCACTTCACTTTGTGTCGCTTCTGGATCCAAGGTTCCATTTGATCTGTTCAGGTGGGTTTCTTCTGTGTCCCTTGGACAAGGTGCAAGGTCAGAAAGTGATACTGTGGACTCCCGACCATCCTTGTGGCGAACATGAGCATAAGTTGGATTGACATGGGTCAACTCGACTGATTCAACTAAATTTTCATGTTTACTGGAACGTACGAATTTACGAAGGTAAACAGGTCCTGGAGATAACCAAGAAGGAAGTGAGGTGCCGTTACTGGATTTTCGTTGGAAGTTGAAGAATCGCTCATGTGGGGTGGTGTTGGTAGCAGTTGACAGCAACGAACGGATAGAATGTAGGACATCCGGTAATACCTTCTCCCATTGGGTGACAGGTAACTGATTGGATGCTAACGCCAGTCGAACAGCGTTCCAAATGATTCCATTATATCGTTCCACTTGGCCATTGCCGATGGGATGATATGGTGTACTGTGACTGGTAGCCACTCCTCTGCTGGTAAGGTAGCTGCAAAGATCTTCTGACATAAAGGATTTTCCCCTGTCTGAGTGTGTGTAGCCTGGCATGCCACATAGGGAAAATAGTGAGTCTAAGGACTTGATGACGGTAGGTGTAGAAATGTCGGGGCAAGGTATTGCAAAAGGGAACCGTGAGTACTCATCAATGACAGTTAGCATAAACTTGTTGCGTGAGGTGGATGGTAGAGGACCTTTAAAATCCAGACTCAATCGTTCCATCGGTTTGGTTGCTTTTATAAGAGTAGCATTAGGGCGTTTGAAAAATTGTGGTTTCAGCTCTGCACAAATCTTACAGTTTGCACAGGTACGTTTAACATCTTCTGTTGAGAATGGCAAATTCTTTGATTTGACAAAATGCAATAGACGGGTAACACCGGGATGACAGAGTTGTGCATGAATGTCATCTAGATTACTGGATATTGCGAGGCAGTGAGCCCGTGTAAAGGAGTCTGCGACAACATTGCTCTTTCCTTCACGGTATTTGATACTGTATGAAAACTCAGCAAGCTCCATACGCCAAGTTTGAATTTTACTGTTCTTTATCTTAGTACGCTTTCGATTGTCAAACATGTATGAAACGGAGCGTTGGTCAGTTATCAAGGTAAATCGTTGTCGTGATAGTAAATGGTTCCACTTTCGGACAGCTTCAATGATTGACAGTGCTTCCTTTTCAACAGCTGGGTACCATCGTTCGCTCTTTGATAGTGTTTTTGACATGAACGCTACAGGTCGACCGTTTTGGTTTAGTGAAGCAGATATAGCCACATCAGAAGCATCACACTCCACAACAAAAGGTGCATCTTCATCTATTGGTGCTAGAACAACCTCTGCAAGCTCCATTTTGATGGTGTTGAAGGATTTAAGTGCAAGCTTGCTCAGTGGGAAGGTTTCAGCTTCAGCTAATGGTCTGATCTTGTCTGAAAACTGAGGTATCCATTTGGCATAATATGCAAACATTTCCAGTGTCCTTCGAAGGGAGCCAGCATTGGATGGTGGTGGAAAATCTAATAATGGCTGTAATCTTTCAGGATCTGGCTTGATACTTTTATGGCTGATACGGTACCCAAACACAACAATTTCATGACACTAGTATTGCTTCATTGCTCACTTGGAGAGTCCAAATAACCTACTATAATTTTTCCATATCCACACTTCACAAGTTTTAAGGGCATCATTTTTTCTTTCTGTTGTGGATCTGTACATTGCATCATGCTCCAACTTTGTGACTTGACTTTATTTTCTGTAGATTCATATTTGCTCTTGTTACCAACAGTTCCTTCTTTCTATGAAAAACTGACCTAAACATAGCTATCCTCATTACAATTTCTTTTCTGTTATCCCATTCCCACAGCTAATACTTCCAAACTAGTTGGAGTCCATTAATTGCCACATCCATTTTAGTTCTTCTTTTTCAATTGATTGTAACTTTTACCATCTTTATGCTTATCTTTACTCAATACCTTTCTACCACTTCAATCATTGATGCCATCCTTTCAAGTTATTTTAAGAACATGCTACAATTTCCTGGTCATCTGCAAATCTCACTATTTGAATAATATTACCCAGACATTTAAAACTATTTACTTAATGGCCATAGAGTTTGAATAGAGATAACTTTTTTGTATACAAATTAATCAACAAGCAACTTATTTTTCAATTCCTTTATGTTGAAAAGGAACACAAGGCAGTAACATTTTTGAGCAAAATTTTATGTACCTTATGAAGACATTTTTCTAGAGAAGAACAAATGTCAAAAAGAATACTTAGGCAAGGTGGGAAACACCACCCCTAGTGAATGAACAAATAGCAGATGCAAAGGTTGTTGACCTTTTAGTGCAATTGGTAGCTTTTCTATTAATCAACAAAAACACTAGCAAATACAGTAATCAAACAAGCCCTATTGCCAGACAAAATGACATTCATGCATTTTTTATTTTAAAATTTTGTATGTATCTATGTATGTATGTATATATGTATGTTAAGTTTGTTATTGCTGGTGTGAGTTTGGATTTGAGCAATCTGTAGTCTATAAAATGCCCTAATAGCAGTGTCTCAAATACCCTCTGGCAACCAAATCCAACTCCTGGCCCTTATGTGGGGGAAATGTTTCAAACTAACAGGAGAGGGTTTGAAGGTATTTTATCTAGAAGGTATACTCTGATTAAGAACCTGCAGTTGAAATGTTGCCAGCTATCTAGCCTTGCTTGTTATTGGAACCAGGTTATTGATACAGAGAGAGAGAGAGAGAGAGAGAGAGAGAGAGAGAGAGAGAGAGAGAGAGAGAGAGAGAGAGAGAGAGAGAGAGAGAGAGAGAGAGAGAGAGAGAGAGAGAGAGAGAGAGAGAGAGAGAGAGAGAGAGAGAGAGAGAGAGAGAGAGAGAG
>RDPX01000084.1:646933-668304 GCA_003991215.1 Morbakka virulenta
ATAGATGTTTATTACAGACGATCGTGAACAGACAGATTCGGTTTTTAGGGCATGTGATGAGGAAGGACAGGCTTGAAGAGGTTGTGCCGACTGGTCGTGTAGAAGGAAAAAGATCAAGGGGAAGACAAAGAACTACGTACTGGGCATGTTTAGAAGTGCAACTGGTTGGAGACACACTGTGCTCACTCAGGGCCTGAAGAACCGCCAAGATGAGGATGCTATGGCTGCTGCCTACGCCAGAATTATGGCAAGGCACCCAGATTGATTGATTGATTGCTAATGCTAGAACCGCTCATTTACAACTCATTTACTTACTGATTCATCTTGTCCTTTTAGCTCATACATATAAAGAAACCCAGATTCATTGATCTTTTATTGACAATTCCACGACAGTAAATTTTGAAAAACAGTCTTTTTTGCAAATTTTAGTTGAATCATCTGTGCGTTTTTTATGCATGCTCTGAGAAATCCATTCAAATATTACTGCACAAGAAAACCTCGAATAGAAATGAACTGGCTAAATGAACTCCGTATTTTTACACGGAGATCAACAAGGGCAGTATAGTCCAAGAGGGAAAGATGTTTTTATGTAAAGAAATACACTGTATGCAGACACCTTTCTGTTATTACACCATGTCAACCAGTTCCTCTCACTGCATATTTCTTTTTGCTGTGTTTTTTTCCGTTTATTATCCGATATAGTCATTGGCGTGATGTGGGTTTTTGACTGCTCGTATTTTAGTATCTGGATTTTTTTTATGAATTTCTGGGCAGAACTGTTTTTACTTTTCACTGAAACCTTGCGCCCAACACACTTAACAGCCAAGTAAATATTTTTCTGCAAGCAAGGATCTAGATTTTCATCGATGTATGAAAAGCAGGTGCATTGTTGTGGAGATTAGCAAAAAGAATAATTGGAACCATTCATTACCTGCTTTTATCAATTTTCTTTTCTCCGATACATTTTATCAACCTACTTGTAGCGATTTTCATCACCATGCAGATAATCCTCTGCAGGTTTCCGTTGCTTCCTTTCCGTAAGCATTTGTAAAGAAATTATCAGTGCCTTTTGGGGATGAAAGTGTTTGCCCCTTCTCTTTTGTTCCTTGCTTCTTCCTCCATCCTTAGTTTTCAAGAAAAAATTTATAGAATATCAATTACGCTGTTCATCAAGTTATTCAGGATATATTTAAGTCATATTTAACAAAATTGCTTAAGTTGAAAAGGCGAAAAGGCAAATTAATTTTGGCTGCAGTATTTGAAAAATCAAATTTAGAAACTGCTTTCTTTGGTGTAAAGTTAGTAATTCTTTTCAGCTGCAGGTGAAGAAATTATCTTAAAGTTATATATACGCGTATAAGCAAAACAATTATGAATGTTCAGCTATCAAAAATATCATATTTTAAAGTAAAATTTGTCGATTGTAGCCACTGTCGAAGCTCTTCATTCACAGTTTGCACGTCCCCTTGAAGGCCAATAGCTCTGCAGTGTAGCACGTGCTCTGGTGTTTGCCTTTCCCCACATAAGCATAGGTTGCTCTGTGCTAGCCCGATTCTGTACATGAAGTCTGCATACCTTCCGAGGCCTGACCTCAGTCTGTTAAGCAAAACCCAGGGCCTAGGTAGATCGTGCCCTGGAGATTCAGTTGACGGCTCTGGTAAGTGCTGCTTCAATCTACACTCGGTGCTGTTCCACCTCTCCTGCTACTTCTCTGCTGTCCATAAATCCGGAGAACTGCCGTTTGCGTCACGAGCAAGGTCTTGTATTCTTCTGAATAGAGAACGTCTGGATGCGAGCCTTTGTGGGGCCTGTCTGTGAGCAGTTGCTATGGTGTGCAGCAGGTGAGATGGACTGTTGAGCGCTCTGGTGTAGGTCTTAAGAATGTTTCCCCTTCTCGAATCAGGTGGCTGAATTCCTGAGAGGATGGGAAGCAAATGAAGAGGTGTAGAGTGGATGCAGACACTGATGATGCACATACTGTCACCTAGGCCAGAGTCTAGATGTTTCATATGCGAGCTAGCATACCAAACAGGGGGACAGTACTCAGCAGTGGAGCAGCAGAATGATAACGCGGATGTTCAGAGGACACCAAATTAAGCACGCCGTCGATTGCTTGCAATACGACGAAATAGGTTTGATCTGGCGCGAACTTTTTCTGTGGTCTTCTGAATGCTCTTTGTATGTTAAAGATCGGTCAAGTGTTACACCGAGATACTTTTGATTTTTTGCGAATGGTATGGTGTTTGTGCCGACTCTAACCTTTAGACTGCGATGAATTTGCCTGTTTGCTAAATGGAACACGCTTGAAACAGTTTTGGCCGTGTTGTGTTTTAATCGTCAGAAATGGAAGTACTGCTTTAGTTCATTTAGATCTTCCGATAGGACCTTTTCAATGCTCTAGAATGTCTTTGCACGTTGCAGAAGAGCTATGTCATCTGCATATATGTATCTCCTACTGATGCAGGTAGGGAGGTCAGCTGTATAAATGTTAAATAGCATTGGTGCTAACACTGACCCTTGTGGTACGCCATTGATAAGTTGGTGAGGTTTCGATTTCTCATCAGCAAGGTGCAATGTAAATCCACGTTTACTAATCATTTCCATGATCATTCTGACCATTTCTTTGCTAGGAATGCATTGTAAAAGCTTAAGTGTTAGTGCTCGATGCCACACGGTGTCATATGCGGCCGAAAGGTCCACAAGAACAGTTCCCGCCATGTTCTTGGTAAGGAAAGCGGATTCAATAACCTCCTTAAGAAGGCATACATGATCGAGGGTACTTCTTCCTGGTCGGAATCCAGCTTGCTCTGCAGGTAGTTGCGAGTCGACAATGCCTTCAATTTGGTTGTAGATCAGGCGCTCCATGATCTTAAAACCGATGGAGAGGAGGCTTACCGGCCTGTAGGTTGTAGGCGCGCCTGAAGGTTTGTGAGGCTTAAGAATGGCAACGACCTTCGCTTTTCTCCAAACCTTCGGGAGCTTCTTTACTCGAAGGCAGGTGAAAGTTGAATCTTCTAGATAAAGCTCAAAATTTTATTTCATTTTTAAGACAACTTATAAGACAACTTATAATAATAATTATAATAATAATTATAATAATAATTAATTATAATAATAATTATATAAGACAACTTATCTTCACACAATTTGGCCTATTTCATAGCTCAAATACTTTACGGCCCCGACTTCGTCTATGCTTACATTGATGATCTTCTAGTCCCCAGTGCAAATGAAAGTGAACACTTCAACATTTCCAACGTATCTCTGAACACTTATAAAAAAACTGTCTCATCAGAAACGCTTCCAAATGCCAATTTGGAACAACCTCGTTAGGTTTTCTTGGTCATCATATTAGGGCCTTGGGTATCATTCCAATAACTGANAAAATGAAAGTGAACACTTCAACATTTCCAACGTATCTCTGAACACTTATAAAAAAACTGTCTCATCAGAAACGCTTCCAAATGCCAATTTGGAACAACCTCGTTAGGTTTTCTTGTTCATCATATTAGGGCCTTGGGTATCATTCCAATAACTGACAAAGTTTATGCCATCCTTGAATTTCCATTTCCTACATTTTTATTTCCACCTCCTACGACCCCTTTTATTTGGCCTAGCCACCCAAGCGATTTAGCACCTAAGCAGTCTTCACCTATTTCTTAGTGCCCAGAAGTTTACAACCAGAATATTATTTAAAGTAACTGGGCAAAGTTGAGATTAGGGGGAGGGGAGTTGTTCTGCTGGTTTGCTCACTGGCTCTACTTGTAGAAGTCTTTCTCAAATTTTTGAAGTGTTTCTGAAAAACCTTTTAAAACTCAACGAGCCGACATCTTTTTCAAAAATTGGTGGGTTATTGACCTTGATATCGCGCTTTTGGGATTGGCTTTTAAAATTTTGTCTTATTTCATCCTATACTCAAGGCCTTGACTTGGTGTAGTTTTGAGAGAACAAATCGTTATATGAGAAGTATACTATTTTTATTTTAAGGTACACAAGTACATGAACCTGACATGTCGGGGTATTATATCCCCAGAAATGCCAGCATTAGCCAAGAGAGCCGCTCGCTCATATGGATCTCGTACTCATTACAAAATAAGCAAGGGTCATTACTGGATGACGACTTTCAACTTCAAATACTTGACTTAGGATGGATGCACAAAGTAAGTATGTTGATTCTGATAACCACAAATATGGACATTGTTCAACCCTCATTAAATGACATTATTACATGCAATTGCAAGACCACAACAAAGAGCCCATGCAGTACAAAAACTTGTACATGCTGCAAGTATGGGATGCCGCGTCTATCACCGTGCGGCAGGTGTCGTGAAGAAAAATGGTCAAATTATATTGTAAATCCTGCTTTTTTTAGTAAAACAACACCCAAATGATCACGTATGGTATTATTTGGCTTTATCAGAAAAGATAATTTTATTATCTATGTTACTGAATTGGAGATTTTAGTTTAAAAGATGACGTTTCAAATGTTACAGATAATCTGAAATGTTAAAAACATATTGGCAGACGTCTGTATATCATGTGCATAAGATAAGATGTTGGTTATCATTCATGCAAACCAAGTTATATCAACTAAGATAAAAAATGATAAAGACATGATCCTGTTTTACGAAATACCTTTCCATTTTAGCTTCTGCATGCTATCATCTCATCCACTCGTGGAAACAAAATATCAAGAAAGCCTTCAAAACTTTAAGATTCTAATCAAGATGCCAGAAAGGAACAGAAACTACATATATCATTGCGGATGATGGAGAAGAGGAACCCTAGGATAAAACACCCCACAATACTCCTTATATCTTTATGTCCCAGTCAAAATTCATGTTGTGTGGATTTCTCACTTGTGCCCATGATTGTTTAATGTTACCATTCTATTAAAAAATATATGGTAACATCAAAAATGTCTCTTTCTGTTCATTTTTAATGCTATAAAAAATCAACTAGCATAAGATATTTTTCTAGGTATTTTAGCATGGTACAGAGATACACAAAGCAAAGTTTCTGCTTCTTAGAAATTTTCCTCCAAAAAAAACCCAAAATTTATTTAGTGTTTAGGTCTATTATCACATTGAGCAGGCCATGGCATGCAAGTGCTTCTACTTCGCTCTGAAGCTGCTTCTGGGAAAGGTCCTTGAACTCTGCTTAATTTGTGAATTAATAGCACTGCATGACGCATAAGTTTACTTACTCATCCTTCAGTCGGACTTCTATGTATTTCCGAAATTACCCGAGAAAGCCTGCCAGCGCCGTAAATTGTTTCAGTGTTTCCAAAGCCAATATTCGTTTTGATTTTAGCAGTGTTTGGAAAACCCACTGTCGTGCCAGTAGCATCCATGCAGGAACTCCGCCACAAAACTTTGAGTGTTTGTTTTCATTGTTTCCGTAACAAATAATGTATTACGAGATTGGGTTGTTAGCCAAATTCCAAGTCCCTAACCCGGAGGATCTGAAAGACCAGGGATTAACTTTAGTCTGACTGATAAATAACGCAAGTACTCACACCACGACAAGGGCTGATCTATTATTATTGGAGAGGGGGTGGGTACAATCATTTGTTGTGGAAAAAATTAAAACAATCGACCAATTCCTTACACTGAACCAGAAATTTACGCTGCCCTCTTCAACATCATTTTAATGCCAGACCAATAAATTTGCTCAATAGTCCGTGTAAGCCAGTGAGAATAAACAGCCTTGAGCTATGCGAAAATCCCCAGTAAACAGCAAAAGCACCTTGTTTTTCAGTGTTGCGACAAACCCAAGTACGTATAGAGGCTTAGACTTCCCAAAGATTATAAGGCTTCAAAACAGAGCAGTCTGTTTTTAATACTTAAAAACTTCATGTTCTAAGTTCTATCTTGGAGCAAGTTTTAAAAATGTCTTTTTAATCCGTAGACTTCGAAGAAACCAAGGAATGTGCAGTCTTGAAATAATGGTTACAACACAATGAATATGAAAAAGTCTGTACAGGAATCAACCGTTTGATGATTTCGCGGCAACAATATGAGAAAAAACTTGCAATTAGAAATAGGCTAGGTGTCAGTGTTTTTTGCTTTCAGTGGCAATCAGTCCAATGCTTTCGGGCATCAGACGCATACCAGGGATGTCTCTAATAAGTATGTTTGCTCTTTAATGAAAGTACCCAAATTACTGCGGAAACTCTGGTGGTGGAATAGCAAAATGGTGAGATGCAATGTTTTCGGCTTAACTGAGTGAGTTTTCATATCTTCTGAAATATGCAAAGTACAGAAGAACAGCGTTTTCTGCACGCTTCGTGTTGTGAGTGGCTTTCAGTGTAATCTACAAATTTCCAATTTGTGTTAAATTACAAATTTTATCTCTGAAAATGGAATCAAACTGGAGTTGGTCATTTTTTAAACTAAAATGACTGATCAGTAAATGGACAATTTAGCAACCCAGTATACTTAGTAATGGCAAAAAGCTATGGACGAACATTGTAGTCAAGACGAGTGGCACTGTAAAATACATTGGAACATACAAATACTACGTCATTAATTCTTTCCGCTTTCAAAATACTGAGGTACAATTAATAAAACCGTTCAAAAACAATTACAAATTTTATCTCTGAAAATGGAATCAAACTGGAGTTGGTCATTTTTTAAACTAAAATGACTGATCAGTAAATGGACAATTTAGCAACCCAGTATACTTAGTAATGGCAAAAAGCTATGGACGAACATTGTAGTCAAGACGAGTGGCACTGTAAAATACATTGAAACATACAAATACTACGTCATTAATTCTTTCCGCTTTCAAAATACTGAGGTACAATTAATAAAACCGTTCAAAAACGCGTTGGTACACTCAACAACCTTTGAAATGCAATAATAAACGGTACTTTTCATTTTTGCTTGACCTTAAAATATAACGAATGAAAAAGATTAAAAATAAGAATAAAAAAAAAAGAAATAAAAATATGATTGGCAGCAACAACAACAATAACAACAAGTTCCTATGTAGGTAGGGTTGGAAGAAAAATAATACTTAACAAAAGCCATAAATGAAATATTTCCAGGTACCGTAACCACTGAAAAATCATGCCAATAAAAATGCCATGGATCCTTTGGAGATACCATCATTCACGAAAAAATTTCAAAATGAAAATAAAAAGCAACAACCATTTTTCACCTGGTTCAAAAAAGAATGCACTTTAGACAAAAACAAAGTAGTTTTCACGCCCAAATTTATATCTTCATACATATTCTCAGCACAAAAATTGCATACTAACAGTTATTACCAAATCTTTAATTTCTCATACTGGAAAAATTTTTACGAGAGGAATATTTACAAAATTGCTCAATTAATTATACAAAAATCTTACATTCTTCAACCATACTTTCATCTCTTTTAAATTTCAAAATTTTATTCTCTATCAATATCAGAAATAATATCTACTTAAAAAAATTCCCTTATGAAAAATGAAACTAAATATTGACACTTAAAACCAAACGAAATATCATGTACCTGAGTGGTACTTCATGTTTCTTTTCATAAAGAAGACAACGTATAAATTACCCAAAATAGTTGGAAAGTGGTACCTCGCCAGCTTACTATGCGGGAGGCTTCTTAGTTCAATTCCCACAAGAAACCTTAAGTATGGTATCCAAGTTGCTTCTCGTTAACAGTAGCAAACTATGGAGATGGTACATCTTTTGGAATAGGAGGTATAATTAATAAATTACAAATATGCAAAATCCCAGCGAAATTTCATACATCTCTTCACTCCATTGTAGCTTCTAGCCTCACACAGGTCGTATATTGTATAAAAAAAATTAATTCAAAAGAAGAAGCCCTACAAGAAAATAGTGCCAGAATACATTTCTGTAGTGTGGGTGAAATGGGAATAACATTATTTGGTTTAAAAGAAGCGTCTAAACAATTCCGGGTTTATGGAAAAATGACAGCAACCAAAGTTAACCAGTTTTTCTCTCACACAACTCAAATACAAAAAAATTGGTGAAAATTAGGTGAAAAATACAAAAGTTGAATGTTTGCAAATTTTAAAGCTCGTCACAAAGTTCATTGCTGTGTTTCATTTATATTGATTTATCAAGAGATCTTAGTCAAGAATTATACTTCAGGTGTCCGCATTGCAACAATGCAATTGATTATCTGAATTATTACCTGACCGTAACACTCTTTGTAGTCTGTATCTCTTCATTTACGAGGAAAAAAAATCAAACATTGAAAAGATGCTTTTTTCTAAGTTAGAACTGAAAAACATCAATATTATAGATATGAGGCTATTAAATAGGATAGTCGACTCATCATAAGTGGATGTTTGAAATATTTTGACTATCCATTTTTTTAAAAAAATTATTTTTCTATTGTGTGGCTGTTGATATGACACCTCAGGCATTAATGGTACATATGTTCCAAACAAGATCTGTTCATCTTTTCAATCAATATAGATTCCTCGCCATAGTTCAATCATTCTGTCCAGAATGGCTACCGAAAAAAATACCGAAAATTCAATTTTTTTTCTTAATAAAGACAAACCATCCTGAGAAAATCTATGCTTCTTAAAAATCCCAGGAGACTAGTAAAACCATTTACGGTGAAAAATGGCAACGTGGATCGGTGTTGCTGAAGGAGTTATCAGAGATCGTGCCTCAGGCATCCTGCTGTCCTGCCATGAAAACCCCGCCACCAGAGGGCATTTAGATCAACACAAGACTTAAAAGAAGATGATGCCCGATAATGATGGAAAGGGACGAGGAAAATATAGGCTAGCCAGCTTTTTTTCTAGTCCTAACCCTGGGCTTGTTAGTGTTTACCCTAGGGTAATTATTAGAAGTGGTAAAATTGGGCGGCCACACCGACATTTCGCAAATGGGCATGTAAGTGCTACTAAATGACCTAAACTAATATCCTACACTGAAAAAGGTGTGAAGCAAAAAGTTTGGTAAACCAAATTATCGTAAAACTATTAGAAAGATCTCAGTCACAATAAATATTATGGGATACAATCCTACATAAATATCACGGCATTCAATCCTACATGAAAATTAATTCTATTAAAGCTCTTTGCATCGACATGTTTTTGGAGTACTATCAGAACTTCCTTATTTCTTCCTACACACGTTATTGATAGATAGTAAAGAACTAGCGATAGAAGGTAAAGAGCTGAAAGTAATTTAATACAATTAATAAGGAGAATTGATAATACCTGGAAAAAAGCGCAAAGAAATTGACCACAGAATGTCAGCAGGATGCAAGTGGATTGGGGAATACAGCAACTTCGTGATGATGAAAAAAATAAAAATATGCTTAAAGAAAACAAAGTATGCGAAATTGTCGCCGCATACATAAGTTGTTGTCGTGTTGCGTGCACAGTTATTTTAAAAAAGAAAGAAGTCATGTGATGTCTGAGATATTGGGGTACTGTTTTGGAGAAGGTCTGTTCGGTTTCGCGAAGTTAAAGTCTGGAAAATCTCACGAAAGAAAGAATTTACAACTCAAAATGAAGATTGAAGAGAAGCTATTTTGTTGAATTTAAAGTCTGAATATATTGGATATTTACTCTTCTTCACTACGAACTGTTTATTACAGATTGATTATTGGATGAGCAGAAGAAGACGAGTTTGCCTCATGTTTTCAAAAAACTCTCAGATGACACACCAATAATTTCTTTGTTACTGACGGAAACTGATTGTGGTACAAAAACTCATACCAGTGAATTCTGTCCCTGATTCTTTTCGCTTCTTGTGTAAAACTAGGGCAGAGTTGTGAGTAGCAATCTTGCTGTTTATATTATCAACTGAAATTGAGCCTAAATATACAGTCCTCTTTTGTATTGAATAGAACCTCGATTCTCTTGTAGTTTCGAACCTATTCAAGGATATTCCAGCCTGAATACCTAGTCACAGTGGTTAGGCCTGACTTGATTCTTATACAGGCTTTCGTAACCGAGACATGGTCCCTAACAAAAATCATGAGTGGAAACTAATATTGGCCTAGAAAAGTATTCAATATTATCAGAAGAGAAATAGGCAAAAGTGACACAAATAGGAACATGGCAAAAGGGAACAATGCCGACAGCGAACAACTTGTGAGGGTAATGGGCACGACCTCTTGCATGAATGAACATCAAGTGGGGAAAAACGCACCGGAAAGAAGATCGAAAGATGAGATGGATAACATGAACTTTAGCATTGTGGATGAAAGTGGAGCAATATTGTAAAAGATAGCAAAATCTATGGGGGTATCTGCCAGCAGTGACATGACGCGACGAGAATGAATAAGTAAATGAACATACATTATTACATCTATACGTACCCCAGCCGATAAATACTAGTACAGGCCTGTGAGTTGACCTGCTGGTTTACCTCCCGCTGACAAAAACGATCTTAATAAAGTAAAAAGTTATAGCATGTCACCGTTGGCTCGCGTATATAAAAAATGGAAGAAATACGAAGTAACAACGTTTTAAACAAATGTGCTCACAGACCCAAGGGCAAACGTAAAGTAAGTCCACAGGAATTCCTTTACAAATTAAAAAATAGAATATATAAGTCTTAACTTCAAGAGGTATACAACAGTAAAAAGCTAATCTTTTTACTGTTGAAAATTTGGAAAAAAACTGATTGCATTTTCTGGACAAAAATCTGGTAGGAAGGTTTACAGCAACTGTTTCATAGTACCTCTAAATTATATTCCCTTACTCTAATGTACGCTCCATGGCTAAAGTGCGTACTCTACTTTACCTACAACTTATTTCAGTCGATGATACTGACTCGATTAATGGTGTATTTTCGTTGATACCAAACGCTGCATGTTCTACGGAGCCAAAATGCTGAAGCATGTCAAATGTTGTAAAAGCATCTCTAATACTTGGTCTTAAGCCAACAAACTGAAGTTGTGTTTTTGCCCTCCTTGCTTCTATTGCAACCTGTTTAAGTTCATGTATAAAGGTGTAATCTATTTCAGTAACCCCTGAAAAGTCTAATATAATCAATGGTGGTGAAATGTTTTCATTTATCAAATCCTCAACAAAACTAACCACATACTCAGCACCGAGATACAATACACCATTACTTATCTTTAGACAAACAGCCTCATGGTCTGTTTTCACAATACTAGGATACAAAACTGGATAAAGAACAATGGCCAACGAGGCGAGTAAACCAGCGAAAAGGCCAAATTCCAAGGTATAAAAAGAAGCAAAAAACGTAATCACAAATGGCAATAATTCAATCTTTCTGAATTTCCACACCTCAACGCAGGTTGAAAAGTCAACCATGGTCAACACTGCGGCCATAATAATTGCTCCGAGACAGGCTTTTGGAATATATTCGAAGTAGGGTGTCAAATATTCGATTGCAAGCATAACGATTAAACCGGCAAAAACACCTATCAAAGAAATGTAAAAATAACAAAATTAGATATGTTTATCTATTATATGCAGATACTGTAACAATAAAACAAAAATGAAATATATTATAATATAATATAATATAAAATAATATAATATAATATAATATAATATAATATAATATAATATAATATAATATAATATAATATAATATAATATAATATAATATAATATAATATAATATAATATAATATAATATAATATAATATAATATAATATAATATAATATAATATAATATAATATAATATAATATAATATAATATAATATAATATAATATAATATAATATAATATAATATAATATAATATAATATAATATAATATAATATAAGGAGAGGNATATAATATAATATAATATAATATAATAATATAATATAATAAAAGAAAAAATAAAATAATATAATATAAAATAATATATAATATAATATAAAATAATATAATATAATATAATATAATATAATATAATATAATATAATATAATATAATATAATATAATATAATATAATATAATATAATATAATATAATATAATATAATATAATATAATATAATATAATATAATATAATATAATATAATATAATATAATATAATATAATATAATATAATATAATATAATATAATATAATATAATATAAGGAGCGGAGAAGAAAAACTTATATATTTTTGATGCTGTGAGAGGGATTAAGCTGTTGCAATTTTAGCCGTCCATAAATCAATTTCTGGATGGTTTAAAAATAACTAAAAAATTGTGAACTTAAATTAAAATAAAACTGAAAACTTAGCTGTTTCGGGTATTCTAAAAAGTAAACACTACAAGCCATCGATAACAAACTAAAAGAACGGTAGCGTGAAGTTACTGTGGCCTAAGAGTTAACTTAATGTGAAAACCAATTTTAACAGATGGTACAAAAAGGCATGCTTACGATTTAGCCCCCTTAAAAAGCTATTATGAACCGATTTCCTTCATTTGGTGCTCTTCTAACGGACTTGAAAAGGGTTCAAAGAATTCATTAAACCAGTGAAAAAGTCTTTGGTTAACTCGTACTACTAGTACAAAAATTAAATAAAAGTTTAGTTTACCTAAACAATTCGCCTAAGTGATGAAATTTATCTTTGATTTCAAAAAACAGATCATAGGTCCACATAAAGCTAATGGTAGGTGACGGGTTGACCATATGTGAGCCATGAGCAAAATGATCGACTCATATGGTACAGATGGCGCGCACCAACAAACTGACAAAACAATTTTACAGGGCCAGTACAATCAACTCGCTGACGTTTCGGTACTGTTTTTAAGAGCACTTTGGGTACACTTGCTGAATCCATCAGGGAAATTGAGTCTCAGGATGCAGTCAAACGATGTAAGCGTGATTTTTAGGATGACTGCAGTAGCTGTGGCGCAAAAGAAATATTAAAAGATTGCTGAAGCTGTACTCTACTGAACCACAGGTAATCATTGAAACATCAAAAAGCCCCAAAACGTCATCGCTACAGTTGAGACTAACGTACTTCATGGTAGTAACTTGAAACAATTCGCGCAAGAAAAAGTTAACTTAAAACAATGCCAAGGGTTCTCTTGAAAAAACAGTCGGCAGTTTTCCTGAAAGATTTGGTGCCTTGAATGATGACCTTACTCAGAGTCATCAAGTAAACCATCAGTGGTGACACACTCTTTCAACACATTTACAAAGTTTGTAAAATTTTTAGCCATGGAAAATTTGTGAAGTCCAACTTTGGTTCTGTACTGTCTACCAAATCCTTGAACTCTCTTTTGACATTTAAAATGTCTAGACTAGCATTGTTGGATTTTTTAGAAAGCAAGCAGGAAGAGAAATATCGAGTTGGTTCGTATCAAAAGGCTGTCCAATTTTCACAACAATAAGAAAAGTAAATGAAAATTCTTACTCAAAAGACGAAGAGACCACATTCTTTGACATCAACAAGTTCTCTCAATGATCATCATCATATTATTCTGACGAGAAACATCTTTGAAGTTCGACTTAAAATTTGACACCCACAAAAAAGGACCTTTTCTTTGTTGACAAAAAGAATGTTTTTTCAACGACGAAACGATCGAACTAAGATGAAAAGAAGGTAAATCGAAAATAACTTTTTTTAGTTTAGTTTTAGCAGTGTTGGGATCCAGTGAAAATGAATTGGTAAGAGGTGGGGTTTTTAAGAAAGCCGAAATTGAAGATAAAGGCGTAATTTTTCTATAGTCACCAAAATTTTGACAAAATCTGACACAAAATACCTTATAAATCCACTCAAGGAAGGCTTTAAAAGATGCTGATTTTTCTGGAATACAGTAAAACTACATTTAGTAAAGGGCTCTATAGTTATCAATGACTTTGTTCAGTTGACAATTTGACTATATTTTTATGCCCAAGGCAAAGACAAGTTTCGTTTCTGAGATTGGCACTTGGCTTTTGTCTATGTTACAACGAGTGTTTGTTTAAGTCTCCATTCCCTTATTTCCATTGGCTAATACTGTAAAGGCTGCTCCAGCTTTGTACTCAAAAGAATTAAGGATGATCCATCCGAAAGAAAGGTGTTAATTAAAAGCGATGCTTGCGGACGATTGTCACAACTTGGTAGACTGAAGGAGAGTCCGGATTGTGTTACATAGATCCCTTTCGGATCAGATATGATGCCCGACAAATTAAAACTTCCCATTTCTCAATTTAAGCAGTAAAGCTCGCTGAGAGGTGGAGTGAGGTTGAAATGATACTAAACTAGTTTTACCACACCACCTAGTGCTAATAATTGTTGAATGGTTTGGAGTAATATGTCGTCTGGATCACCATACAAGTGATTTCACCTTTCAGCGAAACCTGCAAACATGATATGAGAGGTACTATCTGTCCATTTCACGGACAGAATTGGAAAAAGAATGAAAAAAGGTAAGGTTTACTGATAGAAGAATCACTCACTCAGTACAATATATAAAGTAAAGTAAACATACTAAGAATAGCTAATCTAATTAATACTGGAATGTAAGCACTAGTGAGGTAAACAAATAAAGTCTTACCAGACATTGGTGTTTCTACTCCACTCTGAGCGTTTACAGCTGTCCTTGAAAAACTTCCTGTGACTGGATAAGATGACACAAAAGACCCCAAAATATTTGCTACACCAAGAGCAAGGAGTTCTTGTGTTGGATTTATCTTATACCCATTCCTTCTGCTGAAAACTTTTGCTATAGCAATGGCCTCGACAAATGCCAATATTGGAACAACAATGAGACCAGTATCAAAGACATTAATAAGGTCAAACATGGTATCAGTATCATTACCAGTTGTTATCTCTAGAAGAGGAGGCTAAAAAGAAGGAAAACAAAAACAATTACTTAAATTAAAAACGTTATTGCTTGACCAGATTATACCCTAAACTGATGTATTTGGATCTCTACATTCTGTGAAATATTTTATTAAAATTTGCAATGATGTTCATGCAAGTTTCTAAAAATGCACACAGTTAATCTTCATCAGCATAATCATCTTTTTGCCTTCCTTAATAACTTTTAACAAGTTTTACTTAACAAAAAGGGTATTATGTCCTGGGTATTGATATTAAACTGCATCTGGTTGTGGAGTTTCGACGTGGGAGAATGAGGTTACCCTTTGCCACAACTACCTCCAGGTCACCCTTGGGCAAGGTGTAGCACCTGTTAGCCTACCCTGAGACCATTAAAGCTCCGGGTTGGCGTCCGGCGGGGTTGTCTGTCTCATGGGTAGGGAGGACTCTTTAGCTTTGGTCGGCAACCTCCCTAGTGGTGTCACGAAAAAAATACTGGTATTTGTTGCACTTATGGAAGGGGAGCGTCTTCAGCTGCTATAATCTGGAGTTGATGTCAGGAAGGGCATCCGATCGTAAAAACCATGCTTCAAAACTTAATGTCATGTTGAAATGCCGATTCAAAATATTCAAGCTAAGAGAGGGCCACCTCCGGACTCTCGACAAGCGATCAGGAGGGCTCAACGGCAGCCTCGGACTGTTGTGACAGATGTGAACAGAGGTCCACCCCTGCAGCCTCGGACAAGGGTGGAAAATGCGATCAGAGGAAAAACGAAAAATTTAGAAATAATTAATTTGAAAGTCTGTAGCCTGAATGTTGGAACTATGCGAAAAAGGGCAAATGAAGTGGCTGAGACCATAGAACGTCGTAATATTGACATTTGCTGCTTGCAAGAAACTCGTTGGCGTGGTGGAGGAGCCCGTTTTATAGCTGGTAAGCAAGAGAGATACAAATTTTTCTGGTCAGGTGACGAAAGTGGTCAAGGAGGTGTGGGCTTCCTTCTTAAAGAAAGTCTTGTAAAACAAGTAATATCTGTAACAAGAACCAACAGCAGAATAATAACACTGCGTATCTTGTTTGGGAAAGTCATCTTGAACATAAAATCTGTTTATGCTCCACAAACTGGCCTCTCAAATGATGAAAAGGATTTGTTTTATATGAGATTATCAAATTTGATTGTTGCTGTTCCTGATGATGAAATACTGCTTGTGGGTGGTGATCTAAATGGACATGTTGGGAGAACCTGTGACGGTTTTGAAGGGGTTCATGGAGGTAGAGGATACGGATTTCGTAACAATGATGGAATAAGACTACTTGATCTCTGCGTAGCAAATGCACTTGCAATAGTGAACACATACTTTGAAAAGACAGACAATCGGCTTATAACCTATTGCTCCGGGAATCAGAAAAGCCAGATCGACTACCTTCTTGTGAGAAGAGCTGATTTAAAACTAGTAAAAGATAGTACCGTAATTAATTCGGAAGAGTGTGCCTTACAGCATAAACTTCTTGTTAGCTCATTGAACATCAAAACAAAGTTCAAAAGAGCTCGTAGGACAACTGTACGTCGCAAAACCTGGAAACTGAAAGACAAAGCGGTACAAGCTGACTTTAGAAAGGCGATAGAAGAGACAACCCCTGCAAGCAACACTCCTGACCATAACCAAGATGTAGACACTTCGTGGAAAGACATAAAGTCATTGTTGCTGAATGCTTCAGATAAGGTAGTCGGGAAGACAAAAGGTGGATTTGAAAGACAGAGAGTGACATGGTGGTGGACCGACGATATTTCTAATGTTATTAAAGAAAAACGCAAGCTGTGGAAACAGTGGAAAAACGGAGGAAGTAAAGAAAATTATTTGAATGCAAAGAGATTAGCCAAGAGAGCTGTTTATCTAGCTAAAAAAGAAGCAGAGAAAAACAAAATCGAGGGGTTAGAAAGAAAGGAGGGAAAAAATTTCATTTTTAAGTTAGCAAAACATCTCAAGCATGAAAACCAGGATGTGATAAACGAAAATTGCATTCGAAATGATGATGGAGGCCTAGCCTTTTCAGACAATGATAGATTAATAGCTTGGAGGCAGCATCATGAAGGTTTACTTAACGAGGAGTTTCCTTGGAACCTAGACGCTCTGAGTATCCATGAACCAGTTGAAGGACCACCTATACTCATCACAGAAGAGATGACAACAAAGGCTGTAAATGCCATGAAGAAAGGGAAAGCACCAGGCCCAACTGAGATCACCATTGAAATGATCAATGCAGCTGGTCCAAGAGTAATCACGTTGTTGACAACACTTGTTAATAAAATAATCTATGAGAAAGAAATACCAGACGACTGGAACCTGTCGTACATAATCAACTGCTACAAAGGTAAAGGTGACTCACTAGATCGTGGAAACTATCGCGGCCTAAAAATGCTCGACCAAGTTCTAAAACTTCTTGAGAGGATACTGGAGCCTATCATAAGATCACAAATTGATGTTGACTCAATGCAATTTGGCTTTATGCCTGGAAAAGGAACGACAGATGCCATTTTCATCCTTAGACAACTTCATGAGAAACACATCAGTATGAAAAAGAACCTTTACTTTGCCTTCATTGACCTAGAGAAAGCTTTTGATCGCATCCCACGAAAAGTTCTGTGGTGGTCCATGCGCAAACTTGGAATCGAGGAGTGGCTAATTCAAGTTGTAAAATCAATGTACAAAAATGCCAAATCTAAGGTAAATCTTGGCTCTTGTCGCAGTGATGAATTCACCGTTAACTATATATCTTGATGTCTGATTTTTTAAAAGTCTTGTTCTCTCCCGGCGATGCCGAACCATTATCCTTTGTCAGGAGAGAAAGGAAGAAAATAGTTAAAGAGACGAAAGAAGAAGATGAATTCACCGTTAAAGTCGGTGTACATCAGGGTTCTGTCCTTAGTCCTCTTTTGTTTGCTATCGTGATGGAGGCACTCTCGGGAGAGTTTCGCATAGGCTGCCCATGGGAACTTCTATACGCAGATGATCTAGTGATTGCAGCCAACTCAATTGTCCGTCTTATTGAAAGGTTTAAAATCTGGAAAGAAAACTTGGCCTCAAAAGGGCTTAGAGTTAATATGAAGAAAACGAAAGTGATGTTCAGCAAGCATAATGCTCCTCGTCAGAAAGACAAATCAAAGTACCCATGTGGGGTTTGTGGTTTTGGCGTTGGTAGTAATTCGATCTTCTGCTCGGGCTGCCAGCATTGGACCCATCACAAATGCACTAATATTAAGGTTCTTAGACTTGATCCAAACTTTCGATGTAGAAAATGCAGAGGTGAAATAACAGAGGTAAATGATAATGATCCTGAAATCATCAATATTGAAGACGAATCACTTGAAGTCGTCAAATCGTTTTGTTATCTTGGCGATACCATCAACCAGTCAGGCACATGTTTTGATGCAACTACGGATCGAGTTTGTAAAGCATGGCGAAGTTTTAGACAGCTTCTACCGATCTTAACAAACAAATCGATTTCGCTGAGGCAGCGGGGTTATGTCTACCGGACCTGCGTTAGAAGCATTCTTCTATATGCGTCTGAGACCTGGGCTTTGAAAGTCGATGACCAATATCGCTTAGAAAGGAATGAAAACTCTATGATCCGCTTGATGTCTGTGAAAAATGAAAACTCTATGATCCGCATATCAACTGCCAGTTTGAGAGAGATGCTCGGCATTTGTGATATCACTAGTCAACTGAGATACAATCGCTTAAGATGGTTTGGGCATCTTGAGAGAATGGGCGACAAATGGCCCAATACGATTCGAACTTTCAAAATTGAAGGAAATGTTGCTGCAGGCGGACAAAAGAAAAAGTGGATTCACTGCGTGAAAAAGGATCTTGCTGATCTTCGTCTTCCTGCTAATCTTGCTGAAGATCGCTCAGTGTGGCGCGCTCGAATCAAGCCTCAATGTGGCATTGTCCAACCCCCAAACAGAGGGATCCACGGATGTTAAACCGAAGAGTAAGAGAGAGAGAGAGAGTAAATAATTATGTTATTTCGAATGTGGGTTGCTTTATTCGGTTGAAGAATGTGGGAGGTGAAAAAAATATGTAGTAAAAAGTTTAACAGAATGTATCTAGAAGGTAATGATTCAAATTAGATTGTAAACTGTAAAGACCATGGAAACACAGAAACTTCATGGGAAGTTATCATTTACATTTCCTAAGTACCTTAGGTATATTCATAGTAAAATCACATAAAACTTCAGTGCACAAAATGGACCTTGTTTTGACAAGAAGATGGGAACCTAACTCTACTGATTACAGAACATGTACCAAATAAATACAAAAATGACTCAAGAAAGTTTTACGCCTATCTTCATGACAGTCAGTGGTGGAGTAGGAAAAGTTCAGATGAGTGTGGAGGATGAAATAATAACAAGAAGCAGTATAAGCCATCCAATGGTCTTAACTGCAATACCATGACGTGTTTATGTGAGTGTTGAAATCCACCAAGATAAACATGGAGTCCTTGGAGAGCCTGACCAATGATCCCTCAACGTGGAGAAGAGGCTTGACTTAGCCACTCAAAGCGGGAAAAGTGAACTTAATAAATGCTGTTACGGAGGAGAGAGCCAGCAGAATATAAACAGGTGTGACCTAATCAAAAGAGACTGTCTCTCCCACCCAGTTCTATACAGTCAAAAGAGACACGGCTTAACAAACAATTAACAGGCTAACCTACAGTCAAACCTAACCAACAGAGGCATACTTACCCCTGGTTTATGTTGTTTATCACTGTCAGCTTGTTTTCCTACATGTTTTGTAATATCTTGTACAAAACTGCTGGTTGGGCCTCAAGTTCACGGCGGAGGTCAAGCTAGACACACTAAAGGATGCCCTTTTGGAAAAGGCCATGCTGTCCAAGCAGAGTGAGCATACTAGGTAAGCCAGCTTGAGACAGGGCCTTAGTTTTAGGCACTTTGTTCTGTCAAGATGTTGAGGAGACTTTTCAGATGGAAGATTCCAGAAGATTCTGATTCTGGTTCCATCACCTCTCTTAATTAGCAGATGTGGTCCATATCTTGCTTGTGAAGAACAAAGTGTCGATGAACCAAGCATAGTACACTACCAACCTGCTCTTCACTATCAGCTTTGGATATATCTAAGATCCCTTGTCTATTCTAAAACCCAGAGCAAAGTTGCTGGTCATGGTCCATCCCAGACAGGGAAACTGATAGACAATTTAAAGTTCATAGTCATCAATGGTGATGACTAGAGTTGCCTTAACACCCTGTCCCAAGACGTTGGTCTTCTTTAGGTTAATCATCATCCCAAAATCCTTGCAGGCATGGAAAAATCGGTACACTAAAGTTCTTGTTGTGTAAAGGGCACTAGTGCTGAATCATCTGCAAACATCATGTCTCAGATAAGCAATTTAATTATTCTGGTGTCAACTCTTAGGCAACTGATATTTAAAAGTCTACCATCTCATAGTGTGGGCAGGCAGATGCCTTCTGTTGTGGTGCTGAGGGCATGTTTCAGAAATGTTTAGAAGATTCCAGAGAGTGTGGAAGTAAGAACACAGCCTTGCTTGACTCTGGAGTGGATGCCAATGGTGGTTGATGCAAAAATCAGCTTCTTGACGAGCAGCTGATCCTTCGGAGCATCCTGAAGAGAGTTTCTATGCAGACAAGGTTGAATGCCTTGGTGAGGTCTAGGAAGTGCACAAGCTAGGGATCTACTGTCTTCTGCACTTCTCCTTGAGTTGCATTTGGGAGAAGACCAGGTCCACAGTTCACGGTATGGGTAGTATGGGTGTGCAGAAGGTGTTTGATAGCAAGCTTCTGAGCAAGATTTTCGTATAGCTATTGCCAGTGTCTGGAACTTGGATGTCTGCAGGAGACCTTATGCTGAGGCAACACAAAAACATGAAAACACTCCAATGTTTCTTGAGACCAGCTTGGCCAAGTCAACCAAATATAAAACCCATGATAACTTTAAAAGTAAGGAACTTCTGGAACAAGAAGTGTTGTTGAAGAAAAGAAGGTGCCAAGGACTGATCAAATAAATCCAACCTTTTGATATGATAATATGATATCCAACACATACCCATAGATAATTGCAAGCTTTTAGTTTATGCAGGGTGTCAGGGCACCAAACAGAAATGTCAAATACTTTGACACTAGATTGATTGAACCTATTCAGAGTTTATCTACATATGAACATGCACTATCAACTGCAGCTGCATCAACAGACTGGTGAATACACACACACATGTGTCCTGTGTAAATGAGATTGTCAAGGGGCCATAATGAAAATAAGGTATTCATGATCTGTATTATGCTACCCCTGCCACTGTTTCTCTAGATTACCATCCCGCCTGTTTGTTTCATTCTTTTTTGTTTCTTCTTCTTCTTCTTCTTTCGGTGTTTCCCTTTTCAGGGGTCGCCACAGCGAATTGACTTCTTCCACTTGAGTCGGTCACGTGCCTCTTTCTCGGTCAAGCCAAGTTCCCTCATGTCATCTCCCACACAGTCTTTCCATCTCCTCCTTGGCCTTCCCTGCTTTCTCTTGCCAGGCAGCTCCATGTTCAGCACCCGTTTAGCAATGTGATCCTCCTCCCTTCTTTGCACATGTCCATACCACCTTAGCCGTGTCTCTCTCAGCTTTCCTGCAATGTCACATATCC